>OU343219.1:80889625-81002465 GCA_910596185.1 Chrysanthemum makinoi | reverse complement strand
AAAAAATACATAAATAGTTTTGAAAATTCTCTTTTGATATTTTAGATTTTTCCAAGTCATAATTTTATTTTTTCTAGCTTTTATTTCCTATTTTCTTGTATTTTTGGGCTAATATTAAATGGTTAAAAATAGTTTTAATTAATAATAATTAGATATTAATTGTAAAATAATTTTCTTTTTCTAAATATTTTCTTTTATCATTAGGTTTGTAAAAATATCATTTTCATATTTTTAGGATTAATCTTGTATAAATTTCACATTTTTCATTTGTACGTTACGTAGTTTTAAATTCAAGTTTTATAAAAATAAAAATCAAAACATCATTTTGCAAATAGTGATAGCGTTTATTTAATATTTTTATTTTTTTTTAATTTTCTTTAATTTGCATTTAAGCGTTTGTAATTATAAGCTATTCCTGTAGTTATAATAATTCAATCCCTCTTTCTCGTTCAAATTTCTCGATCACTATACGTTTGGTGATTCTTACATGCTTCGCTAGGACATAACGACCCAGAGCACTATACTCCCGGATCTTCATTGCATTTGTTGTTTTAGCTGACTTTAAGTTTCTTACGGTTGCCATTCACAAGTGGCGGACTTGAGTGAAAACTTGGCGGTTTACCTGAATCAAATTGGCGCCATTTGTGAGTTGTCTTTGATTATCTTCCAATTAGCCGGATTAGTAATTTGAATATTCACTCTTTGTTCATACGTCAATCATATATATATATATCCATATTCTTATAAAAAATCCAAAAACCCAAAAACATCCAAAAACGTATAAAACACAAAAATATTTTTCTTTTGTTTCTATATATGTATCAAAAATAAAAATACAAAAAGATTTGTCGTTTTCTTTAATAATAACAACATAAAAGATTACCACCGTAAACCAAGGCAGTGTACTACCTAACGGGGGATGCGATATAATAAGTTCCCGAATCAAAGATTAAAACTTGCCTTTGTGTCCTTGTGATTGGTGTACCTTTTTCAAAGAAGCCATTCATCTTGTGATTATTGGTTTAAGTTCATTGTTGTTTTGCCTCGATTTTGTTTTACTTGGATTTGTTGTGATATCTACTTGTCAAAACATAAAACCTAAAAAGAATCTTCTTACCCCATTTTCACCAATTTCATAATTCCTTTCCTTAACTCCGAGATCTTTTTAGAGTTAACTCTAGTGCATCTTTTCGTTCTTCTAGATCATTGAGTCCTTTGCGTGATCTAGCGAGAATTCCTAGACGACGTTCATTAGACGTCTTTGCCCAATAGTCGAACCGAGATTCGTACTATTTCAAGCAACAATATGGCATAGAGACAGCGAACTATGGCGAAATGCTCCAAGCACCACCCAGGGTTATGGAGATGCCATCGTTTTACCGATAATCAATTCGATCACTTTGAATTGAAGACACATTTGATCCAATTGTTCTGAATCAATTCAGCGGGTTTGATCGAGAAGACCCGTATGCACACATCCGTTGGTTTAACAAGTTGACCGCAACGATCAATTTCAAAGATGTGCCACAAAAGTAATCAAGTTGATGCTATTTCCATTCTCACTTGAGGGACAGCCGGATTTGGCTGGAAAAAGAACCCCCTCGATCCATCGAAACTTGGGAGGATCTTGTTCAAAAATTTGTCAATTATTTCTTTCCTCCATCAAAGACGACTAATCTTAAAAATGAAATTTCGGGATTTCGTCAAAATTTCGATGAAAACTTTGGAGAGGCATGGGAGAGATTCAAAGATCTCCTCGGGAAATGCCCCCATCATGAATTCACGGAGCTTCAACAAGTTAATATCTTTTATAATGGGTTGAAGGGTAACGATCAAGATTCTTTGAATGCAGCCCACGGTGGCAATATCTTGAATTGTAAGCCTAAAGATGTGATTGAGATTTGCGAGCAAAAATCAAAAGTTCCTATTTCTCGCAACAAAGTCAATACTCCAAATACTCCTGCTTCTTCATCTAATAACTCTTCTGAGTTAGCCGCTCCGATAGCCGCTCTAACGGATGCCATCCGTTGTATGATAAAAGATGTAAAGGAGATAAAAAGCAAAATTCATAAGCCGGAACCAATCAAAGCCGTAAACAAGGTGTGTGAAACTTGTAGTGGTCCACATGCGTATTATGATTGTCAAGCAATCGATGCTTCTTTTTACCAAGCTCCCGTAGCTTCGGTAAACCACAATCAATACCGACCACAAGCTGATCCTCACTACCGTGCACCTAGCGGTATGACACCACTGGTTTTCCTCCCATGCAAAACCATGGCAATCAAAATCGCTTTGTTCCGAATCAAGGACAAAATTTTAATAACTCTCAAAATTTCAATCAAAACCGGAACAATTTCAACCAACCTTATCAAGCTCCAAATCATCAAAGTTATCAACAACCTTCTCAGGCTCCCATGCCAAATGACTTCATGAAAATTACTGAGTCAAGCATACGTTCAATGCAAACTCGGATCAATAACATGAGAGTTGAGCTAAGAAAGGAAATTGATACCACATTGTCTCGGCAGACAAATGAGTTGAAGAATATGATGAGCAGTTTCATGAACATGAATGTGAACAAAGCTTCGTCATCTTCTGGAGGACTCCCAAGCAATACTATTCCTAATCCCAATGCCGAGTTGAAAGCCGTCACCACTCGTAGTGGTAAGACGCACAATGGACCTTCGACTCCTATGCCCCTCCTCCTGTAGCATGGAGTCAAGTTACCAAGGAGACAACGGACAAGGTGCAATTCTCAAGCCCGAGTATCGCACACGTCCCACCTTCGGTAGTCCAAGCTTTAAGTCCGGAACCGAAGTTCGAAGACAAATTCAGGCCGAAATGACTTCCATCCCGGCTCAAAAGTCTAGTCATCTTCCTTACCCATCAAGAATGAATGATGAGAAGCTCAAAGACAAAAACAAAGAGCAAATGGAAAAATTTTTCCAAATCTTCAATGAGCTACACTTTGATATAAGCTTCGTTGATGCTCTCGTTCTAATGCCTAAATTTGCATCCACGCTTAAGGCTTACTAACCAACAAAGACAAGTTATCTGAGATGGCTAAAACCCCTCTCAATGAGCAATGCTGTCCCTTCTCAAGAAGCTTCCCAAAAGCTTGAAGACCTGGCGATTCCTAATCCGTGTGATTTCTTGGGGATGGTTCAATGCTCCTTGGCGATCTTGGCTAGCATTAACCTCATGCCACTCTCAGTATGGAAGAAACTGTCTCTTCCTAAACTTACATCCACTTGTATGACACTCGAGCTAGCGGACCGTACCATAACTTGTCCACTTGGGATAGCCGAGGATGTCGTGATGAAAGTGGGAAAGTTTCACTTTCCTGCTGACTTTGTTGTAGTAGACTTCATGCGATCCTAGAGTTCCCTCATCTTAGGGAGAGCTTTCTTGAGAACAGTCGGGCTCGATTGATGTGTTTCTGAAGAAGAGTTGACCATACGGGTTGACAACGAAGAGCTCACATTGAATATCAACCGAACTCAAACCTCTATCCAAATAGAGTGTTGCCACAATTGATCAAAGATCTGAAAGATTCAATGCAACACTCTCAAATTTCACGGTTAAGAGGAGTCACCAAAACGTGCTGAGTTAAAAGCTTTGAAAATCAACCATGGTTCAAACAAATGGTTTGAAAGTTGTACCAGGGAAGTCAAGAGTGTTCTTGATGATGATCTAGAATCGGAGACTTCATCGGAAGTGGTGGAAATTGCTAGCTCTAAGAGCACACCACTTGTCCCACCTCCGAATCAGTTTGTCGTATCGAGTGTGTTAACTCTGTTGATGAAACCAAACTCTCTTAGGTTTCATCTGAATGGATGATGATGTTTGTGATCCAATAGGAGACATTCTTTCCATTGATGAATTGCTCAAAAATGATCCATCATCTTCTAGTCTTATTCTCGACTCTTCCATCCCTTCTCTCACTCCTGATGAGGAAGATGACAACTTTTGGAATGAAGTCGATGCATTTCTTAGTGATGAGTCAATTCCAACAGGAATTGATAATACTTACTTTGATCGGAGGAGACATCCTTTTTCGGAAAATCTGTTGATTGAAGAACCGTTTCCCACCCTCCCTCCCGGACATCTTACTGACACTCACCATATAAGCTTCAAGTTTAAGCTTAAAAGTGTCAAAAATGGTGATTTGCTTTTTCTCGATGAGGAATGGACTTGCATTCTCATGTACCTCTTTATTCCATTCTTCACAGATGGTGTGGTTGCTCTTTCCCTTTTCTCTTTCGGGAATGAGGACACCATCTTTGACCCCGGTATCATCCTTTATAGTTTCTACTATTAACAATACCGGTTATATCTCGTCGGTGTGGAACTTTCGATGTTCATATGTTTGTTAACACGTGAACGAAAGTCCGATTGAGATTGGTTTTCCGTTACTTTCCCATGAACCAATTAAATCGGGGTCGAGTCAAGCTAGCGACTCGGGAATCAAAAACAGTAGCATGCCATATGGGTTTTCACCCATATTTCTGACTTCTTTCTATCTTTCTACCACCCTAGTGTGGGGGGTTGCCCCACATGTTGTGTATATATGCAAGTTTCAAAAAAAAAAAAAAAAAATCTTGCTAAATAATGGCCGTAGTATTTCCCTTTTACGTTCTTTGTTTCGGCATAACCGCCGGTACTTTGAATATTGAGGGCAATATTCATTTCTAAGTGTGGGGGAATTCTCACGAATTTTATCATATAATTATAGCCTAATTCCCCATTTTTGGCCAAAAATTTTTTTTTTGGAGTAAGTGTTCTGCACTTACTCATTTGGTTATCAGTCCGCCTTGTCTAATAAACAAAAGGATTGGCTAATCCAGAGCAAACGGCTCTTGGTAAATATATCTCAAATCCGTTGTGACTTGCAATTTGCCCAAAATTGTATGGTATTCAACTAACCATATCTTAAAAAGTGAAGAGTTGGCTAGCCCGCAAGGTTTATGGCTTGTGGTAAAGGCAGTGGAAAAACCATAATTGGTAATCAGCTCACCAAAGATAATATTGATAATTTATCTAAGAGTTGGCTAGTCGAAGCAAACGACTTCTGGTAAAGACAAATCAAATCCGTTGGAAGCTGGTGGTTTGCTCAAAATCACATGGTTATCAGTGTACCATGGTTCTTACTTGAACTGAAACATTTGGCTACTCAGTAATGGCTTTTGGTTAAGAGATTCAAATCCATTAAGTTTTTCTCAAAAGATTGCTAGGGACTAGCAATAGTTTAGTGTGGGGGATTGATGAGTGTGTAAATACTCATCATTTTGGGTCAATCTGACTAAAGCGCTTAAAAATGCTCAGAAATGCATCAAAATACTGAAAATATCTCAAAGTTGCATTTTATATGTTTGAATGCAAAATGTTTAAAATCGATGAAAAATGAGCTAAATTTGCATAATTGGCGCTTTCAGTCCCCAAGTTTTAAAAGTTGTCAGTCCCACAGCACTTAATTTCAAAATTAAAATCACCAAAGGTCCTTTTTAAATCATAACTTGTCAAAATTAGTCCTTTGGTGAAAAATATCAAAAGTTTTGAGAAATTACAAATTTGGTCCTTCAAGTTTGAATATTGGCAAAAATGGTCCTTGGAAAATTGGAAAATGTCAAGTTTGGTCCTTGTACTATGGAAACTTGTCACTTATGGTCCCTTGGAACAACTTTGCAATTTGGCGGCTTTGGTCCCTCGAGAATTGAAAATACAAATTGGTCCCTATGTTATTAAATCCACTTAACCCATTTGGACCACCCAATACCCTTGGACCCGCCAACCATTTGGACCCCTACCTTTTTGAACCCCGTCCTTTTTAATACATAACCCACCAGCCAAGCGCCCTTCCTCCTTCTTTTTCCCTCCTGCAAAACCGACAACCAGACCACCAACAAAGCTCCACCCTACTCCATGTTTTGTTCCCCCCTCTAACAACCTTCCAAGAAGCATTAAATGCCTCTCTTACCCATGCACTCAACCCCAGTGGCTTAAACACTTTTGGCGCCAAAATGCATAAGACCAAGATCCATTTAGCCATCCAAGGGCCAATATTATTCTTTGGGATTTGAAGAGAGTGAGAGAAACAGTTTGGGTATAAAAGAGAAGGAAGACAGAGAAGGAAAGGAACACTTAGTTTATTTTATTTTTCACAATGTATGTCGTTTTTAAGCCTATCATGTCTTAAGTAGTTTCTCAATTATAATTTCCATTTGTATAAAACTCAATTATTTCAGTGTATTGCAACTTATTTCAAGCATCAATTCAAGTTAATGTTATAATTTCATATTTTTTGCACCTGTTGAAATTTTCGGTTTACAAATCTTATGTACAAGCTCTTAGTAACTTGTTTTAAGCTCAAACATGCTCATTCAAGCTTATTAAAGCTTTTTATAAGCTCACATTTAAACTTCATGCAACTTTGAATATTGGTCAACAAAAGTCAACTTGGAGCAAAAAGGTAAATGGGTGGTTTGGAGAAAGTTGATTTGGGTTGGGTTAGATTTGGGTTGGTTTAGAATAGGTAGTGGTTGGGTTTGATTGATGGCTTGTGGGACTATATGTAAGTTCAAGTTCACTTTCTAGCACTGTTTTGTAGCTATAGCTAGTTAAAATCTGTTCATTAGGTTGTATTCTAGTTAATTAAACTCGGTTTAATCAGTGACATTAGCTAAATCAGTAGTTGGCCTCATTAAACTTCCATATCGATTATAAAGGGGTGTTTGGATCAGCTTGTTACTCTGTATTAAAGGTTGGTTCAGTAGTGGATACTTGTTGGTTTAGATTTGCTTAGCTAATGTATACTCATATCTGTCTTAATTTTGTTCATGTAACCCACCAAAGTCAACATCATTTAAGCATCTCAAATTCCTTACTGTTGTGGTTTTTTGCAAATCAAAGTTTTGTTTTGTGTTTCAAATTCATAAACATAGCTTGTATTAGCCTCATTTCATCTATAAACATCATTATCGGTCCTACATTGGATTCAAAGTTCAGTAAAGTCAAGATTTCCAAATTGTCTCAAAAGTCAAAAGTTGAAAAACTTGTTTTGAGTCCATATGGAGTGATTTTTCATTGGGTCATTCTTGAGCCATATTTAGTGTAACCTGGCATTTTAAAAACTTTGGGGTCTCTTTACTTATCAGCATTTTTGTGGATTTTTGTTATTTTTTAGAAGCTTCAAAACCAGCCTCTTCTAGGCCTAAGTGCCATGTTCAAAAAACTTCGCATAAACTGAGAGCTTTTCTCAGTTTTTGCAGCCTTTACTTCACAGTGCTCATTAGAGCTTGTCCAAGCTTGGTTCTTGGTTTACAAGCACTCACCCAGGTCTAGTTTAGGTCTCCACATTTGGTTTTTGGTTTCTAGCTTATTTGAGTGCTTATTCTTTGGTGCCAGAAGTTGAACTCACCTGTTACTTATACTCAAATAAGCCAAATCTTTGTAATTTGTATTTCAGTGGTTTAGGTTAGTTGTTTATAGTTGCTTTTGAGTTATCTTAGCATATTGTACCTTAGCAGGTTGGTGCTTATTGGTTTTCATTTGGCTTATTTCAAGTGCTTATTTATAAGCACTTGTCTAGATCTCAATTTCTTGCACATAAGCACCTGTTTTTATATTTTTCTCAGCTTTAGAATATTATTTTAAGCTTATCTTGAATTTTTCAGATTTTTATAGGTCAGTTTGGTATTTTTCTTCATTTTAATTAGTTTTTAAGCATTTTTAATTAGCACTTAATACAATTAATTAAGAAAAGCTTCAAAAAATTAATTTTTCATTTTTCTTAAGTTAAGATAAATATAAAAAGTCAAAAAAATATTTTTCTAGATTTTTCTTAGTTAAATTTGTATTTTTAAGTAATTTAAGTAGTTTTAAATAGTGTTTAATTCATAAAAAATAGAAAAATAATCAGAAAAATACATAAATAGTTTTGAAAATTCTCTTTTGATATTTTAGATTTTTCCAAGTCATAATTTTATTTTTCTAGCTTTATTTCCTATTTTCTTGTATTTTAGGCTAATATTAAATAGTTAAAAATAGTTTTTAATTAATAATAATTAGATAATTAATTGTAAAAATAATTTTCTTTTTCTATATATTTTCTTTTATCATTAGGTTTGTAAAAATATCATTTTCATATTTTTAGGATTAATCTTGTATAAATTTCACATTTTTCATTTGTACGTTACGTAGTTTTAAATTCAAGTTTTATAAAAATAAAATCAAAAACATCATTTTGCAAATAGTGATAGCGTTTATTTAATATTTTTTATCTTTTTAATTTTCTTTAATTTGCATTTAAGCGTTTGTAATTATAAGCTATTCCTGTAGTTATAATAATTCAATCCCTCTTTCTCGTTCAAATTTCTCGATCACTATACGTTTGGTGATTCTTCGCATAGCTTCATTTGGGACATAACGACGAGGGAAACACTATACTCCCGGATCTTCATTGCATTTTTGTTTTAACTGTTTTAAGTTTCTTACGGTTTGCCATTCACAAGTGGCGGACTTGAGTGAGATAACTTGAGCGGTTTTGCCTGCGAATCAATGGATCGGAACATGACAAACAAACTTGGGATTATCAGGGGCCTTAATTGTGGGTTGATTATCAGAGGGGTGATAGGGATCGAGATGAAGTTCGCACTTGTAGGGATTGTGGGAAACTTCACCTAGGCAGACAGTGTTACAAGGTTACCGGAGCATGTTACAGGTGTGAATCTTCAGAGCATAAAATTCGTGACTGTCCCAAGGAGGCCGACAATGGGGATGAAGTTCTGCCAGCTACTAAGGGGCGAGTGTTTACTATGCCCAAGGATTAGACAATAAGCACTTTCAGTATCGTCATGGGAACTTCTTTTCACGTTTACTCATACTATTTTTGATTTTATTTGATACCGGTACAACATTTTCGGTGGCTTCTTATTTCTTTTCTTATTAAATTGACATTTCAATTTCGTTATGAGTTATGCATCATCCCTTGCCTATGAAGAATCTTGTGGTTATTTTCCGTTATGTGTGATCTTGATTTTGATTTTAACTACATCATTTACCATGATTCTCAATCTGATATGTCTTTGTTATCATCCTCTTTACATGGTTCCATAACCTTTAGACCAAAATCGTAATGATCTGTTGTTAGTCAATGAGCCTGAGACTGTCAGTCAGTTATCCTTATTTCTTTTCGTGATTCGGTACATATTTGTTTTGACTTTCCTATTTCAATTTCGCGGACAAAATTTTATTAGATGGGAAGAATTATAAAGACCCAAAACCCGAATAACCTTTGAACGTTTAAAACAAATATGTTATAAGATCTTTGAACATCTAATGCTTATGTTATAAGTATAATGGAGAAATAAAATGATCCTAAACCTAAGATAACTCGAAACAGGTAACCGAAGAAGATATGAAACCAACTTAAACAAACCTAAGTATACATATTAATTCGACAAAGTTTTTATCCTAAATATGTATATGTCACATGTGACATGTCTAACATGAAGGAACAAATCTATATTAATATTGTACTCAACATCTAGTTTAAAGATATGATATACAAATTTGACTTGGAAGGTGTGGTCCTCCACATTTGTAGCATAATATTCGGCTATCTCCCAAATGATATTCCCATGACCCTCTCTCAATTGAAACAACTAATTCATTTTCATCTCACTCACAAACACTAGAAGCAAAAGTGACGACAACTTGTTTTCTCCAAGTTTAGAGCGGTGCAAAGGAGGTACGAAGAAGATAGCTCAGGTGGTGATCGTGTGATAGTTGAGTCGAAGAGATTCTGGTTTCAATTCGAAGTTTTGTTTCGATTCGAAGTAGTGGTCCATGTTTTCCTAGTTTTCGTTGGTTCTTTAATTCTTGTTTGAATCCGTCTTGCAGTCGACAAGGTATCTCCTTCATATCGTCCTGGTGCTTTCTTTTGAATTCGACATGTGAGACTATTTTATACGTATAAACTATGGATAAATAACCTAACATTTTGTATCGTAAATATAATGATCATAAGTATAGATAATTCTCACATAAAATCATAGATATGCAATATATATATATACATATATGTCGACATCAATTTCTGTTTTGGGAGCATTTGTTCTGTTGTGTTATACAATTGATCTGGTCATTGTTAGACATCAATCTGCTCATTGGTATGTGATCTAAGAAACTGATTTTAAACCTAAAGAAATAAAATAGGGGCGTGTGTATTTGTTTCGGGAAGAAGGTCGTAGATAGGGTTTGTTTAAGTGTGATTGTATGTGAGGTTTTGGCTCGTTAAAATGCGTGGGTGCATTTGGGGTTATCAATCAGGTTGGGACTAGTCTACATGCATGTGTGTGTGTGGCGTATTCACTTTTTTAAAATAGTGGTGTCTAGTAAAGATTGGTGTGCTATTGGGTAATATGTGGTCACGTTTGAAACTTGTTTTGGTATCGATAATATTGTATGTGCATGAGAAGTTTTGTGTGTCGTGGGAGTATTAAACAAAAATAAGCCTTGTGAGTGTATATGTGAATGATCAGTTCTGGGGGGAGTCAAGTGTAGGACTGTTATGGTCTCGTAATGCATGCATGCATGTGAATTGGAATGGTCATAAAACAAGTTTATAAGCTGGAGGTTTAAAGAATGGAAAAGGTGTATTTAGCGAGAGATCAAATTTTGAATAAATGAAATGGGATACACATGGTTTTGTGAGAGTGATTTCAATGTTGATCGGGGAGTTTTTGGGTGAGTCGTTTGGTGTTCTGAAAGGGGTTTGGGGGAGTTGAGTAAGGCATTAGTCCGTTTGCATGTTTACTTAGTCATAATGGTGGGTTTTATAAACCGCAATCAATTGTGAAAATGTGGTTACAAATTGTTTTGAAAAGGGTAAAAAGGGACATGTTCGAGGGTGATCGCGGGTTTAATAGGTAAAGTGTACGGGTTTTTGAAAGTGTGTCGAGTAAGTCGAGTTGGGGGTTAATAGTCACTAGTGTTTAATTAAATCCGTGTCGGTTAGCCGTTAAACCCATGGCGAGGTGAGAATGGCATGTCGAGATGTATAAAAAAAAAGAGGAAGAAGAAATGTAAGACTACTGTACGAGTTTTATGTTGCATGTTTAATATATTGATATATTTTCACTTTTAACCCTCGTTTTTAAAATATTGTCACATGCAAACCTTGAACTATTATAATTGACGCATTATACCCTAGACTATCAAAATAATAATATTGAGTTTTTAAGTTTAAAATACTTGTCACTAATAACCCTAAACTTTGATAAATTACACTTTAAACCCTAAATTATGATAAGTTGTTATATTTAACTCTAAAAATAATAATACGATTTATATAAGCAATGAATCCGTTATGACTTAATGAGCTAATAAGTAATATACGAACCGTAATCCGTGTAGATTGATTGAAGAAGACGTGAAGTATTTCTTCGTGCTCACATTTCCATTTACTTTCATTTGCTAAGGTACGGATATTCAGTCTCTCCTTTTAAAACATTCTTTGTTCGTAAATATTAGTACAGATATTATGTCCTTTTTCAGTAAGGACATCCATTGATATGATTTTCCGTTATTTCCTTTGATATCTGTTTTGTTATTTGTTCTGATATTTGAATTGCTATCTCGTTTTGTTATTCGTTGGTTATCCGTTTGATATGCTTCAGTTCAGAATCTGATATGTTATGTTCAGTTCAGTATTTGATATGATATGCTTCAGTTCAGTATTTGATTTGATATGATTATGATTGCTCTTGTATTGCCCAGCTTCTGTATCTGTATCCCTAGCCATGGAGGTACCATGGCCATGTCATTGAGGCACCGGTGGCATGACACTATCTGGGGCGGTGTGATTGGTCCCCGGCGTTCCCATTTTGTATATGCTTTGGCCATTATGATTTGTTTTGAAGGGAGCGTATGGATGCATCCTAGGTAATTTGTATCTGTATCTGTATCTGGTGATTGGTTGGTGACTGTTCCTACACCCCATCATATTCTGGTACATTGTGAGCTAGCTACTCCATGTACAACTTTGGATTTGACGGTATATGATTTGTGATATGATTATTTGGCCTATTCATGTGGCATGCTTAGGCACTGGGCAATGCACTCCGATCCTAAGTTTTTTTGATATCTGTTATGCACTCCGATCCTATGATATTTGTTATCCACTCTGTTTCAGTATTTGACTCATATGCGTTTCGCATTCTGTTTCGTCTAACATGTTCTCAACAGGCTCTTTTCCTTTCTTTGTGTTAACATGATTTGGTCCATTTCTCATTTTGATTATATTGTTACTGTATTGTTTATATCTGTTCACTGGGATTTTTAAGCTCAACCGCACTTTCTTTTCTTTGGCGGCAGGTATTTTTAGCGGGATCTTTGGGATTGAGAGTCGAGAGTAAGAGTGGTTAGAGACTGACCCTAGAGTTACCCTGTTCTTGCGGACTTATGATTCTGGATTTTTGTATTTTGATTTTCTGTTGTTTCATTTGTAATTGTAATCTTTTGGGTTTGTATTTTGGGTCATGGTTTCATGACTTGGTTTTGTAAGTTTTCCGCTTGCATGCATGTTCTTATTTGACCCCATAATGTGACACTCGGACCCTTGTCGGGTTGGGGTATTACATGAATGTTCAAGGGCAATGAGTGATATAGTTAAGGATTGCCTTTTATGGAAGGAAAATAGGACTTTATGACCACCAATGGGTGTTCAAGGATGACAATAAGAATTTTGATGGTGTCAAGTTATAATAATTGATCCTAGGGATCAGATGTAAGCTTGAGATTCAGTTTGAAAAATCCTCAAAAATTAAAAGAATTGGAAAGCTAGTTTTTGACCCGTTTTGAGATAAGGATGGCTAGAAACAATTTCCTAAAATTGATAAATATGTCCACCTAAGTGTTTTGAGATATGAGAAGTAATGTGTGAGTATTGAAGCGGAAATGTGGTGAGTTTTGATGAGTTGATAAATCAAAAACACTTTGAAATAGATCCTAAGTAAGCTATGGGTGAGTGTGAAGCTTTCAAATGCTTGAGGAAGACTTAGTTGGTTCTAAGATCTTATGTTTGGGTAGTGTGAAGTGATCTAGTGAGCTGTTTTGATGTAAGGAAATCTGTATTGCTCATCTGTAGTCACGGACCCCACGGTTCCCTCAAAGGAGGGATCCGTCTAGGCTAAAACTAGGGATCCGACAACTGCAGATCAGAACCATCACAGAGGCAAATGCAGATTTTGCACCAAGCAATATACACTAATAACCATTAAACTAAACAGCAATATAAACATGTTATCACATAAAGCATAGCATAGATAATGGTAGTAATAATAATATCCAAGATAACACAAACAAGCGTGCTAAAACATAATCATTCATACACAACTTAAATGTCTCAAAACAAGCATAATCCTATAGCCTCTTTCGTCAATCCTTTCTTTTCCTCTTTCCCGACTTCATGACATAGTGAGCTAGGTTTTGAATCATACCCCTTAATTGTTTGAATTCCGCGGTCTCGTTTGGAAGAGTTGGAAGTTGTTGATAGTAGTCAAAGGGTTCCAATTCGATGTTGGCTATGGGGTCGACATTTGCTTCTTCTTCTTCTTCTTCTCCGTTCGAGGAGTCCGAGAGAGCTTTAGGTTTCCTTCCATTGACCATGAACCGTTTAGGGGGTTGTTTGGTAAGAGGTACCATGACGTGATCGGAAAGGAAATGATCATCGTTGATAGGAGATGTTTGCAATGCACTAACATACTTACAAAGTTGTGTTAGAAGCATACCATATGGAAGTACCATATTGGCAACTTTGAATACCCCGACCATTCTCTTCACCATGTAATAGGCGAGATTAAATGGATTTTGGTGAATAAGGCAATTTATCATTTGTACGAGACATGCATTTGGATGATCCTTGTTACCGACTAGGCTAATGACGTTTTCCCTAAGAATTTCTTCCCATTTTCTAAAAATGGGGTGCATTTCGAAGAGTTCCATTTGAAAGGGATCACGGTGAATGAGCTTTTTGTTTCGGTTGAGACGGGATTGGTCGGATCTAATTTTGAAGATGGTGTCTCGAACGGTTTCGGGTTCATCAAGAGGAGTATGGTATATTGGTTTACGATCAAGAGCAAATAATTGAGAGGATATTGCCCAATCTTGAGAGTACATACAAATTCCTTCACAAAGAATGCGAAGGATTTGAGCGAATGTGTTGAGAGGTAGAGTGAAGCTTCGTTTATAGACGATGAAAGCGATTGAAATGCTATCATCGGTGTTTCGAATGATCCTAATGCTTTTGTAGAATTCAAAGATGAAGACCGGACAAATTTGTTCATCAATGTCAAGAAGACAATCAAAGTTGATTGCCGAGAAGACTTGACGAATGTCGGCATCTTGAAGAAAACATTCTTTGACTACACGACCTTCGTGGATAAGTCGTTTTTCAAGTCTTTTGAAGACTTTGCGGTCGGTTTTTGACAATCCCTCTTTCCGATAGTAATGGGTGAGGTAATGGACGGTATAATGGTGGTCTTGTTGAGTGGCTTTAGGCATGGTTGGTCCTAGAAACACAAATATTCCAATTAGGTAAAATTTGTTGAGATGGGTTTATGGTTTTGATTTGTATTAACAATGTTGTGAACACAATGTAATCTTAGTTATGTGAAAGCCCTTTTTAATGATCAATTTTGGAAAACCTAATTAAATTAATTGATTAAAAATTGAAAAACTATAAACCCTAGGATGAGGATGATGAAAATTAGAACATGTTATTGTAATTACTTACAATGATGTTCTAGAGAAGAATACTTGAGGATATGGAGTCCTATGAAGATGAAACCAGCTCTTGGATCGTTTTTGTGTTTTGTGGGGAGAGGAAAAAATGAGCAGGTTTGGTTTTGAAAATATTTTTGTTATAAGTTATAAAATAGCTTATGGAACAAAAATAGTTTTGGAGGAACAATAAATAAATAAATAAATAATGTTTGTTCAACGAGATTTGATTAATTTTCGAGAATCCATTTGTGACGACGGCGTTAGTTTGACGAGATCAAAAGGAATACTATTCCCGACGATGAGTAAGTCGGGAAAGTGGCGAAAGGAGACTTTTTGAAAGACTAGCATTAAAAAAATATTAACATATTCATGTAGATATAAGCTAGCTAATGAAGAGTAAACATACCTCTATGCTCTTGATTTTGGTTTGTGAAGACATAAGACCAAAAATACTTCATGAGCTCTTAAAGTAATCCGTTGTACTTAGAATAAGTAGGTTGTGATTACTTTTAGATTCTTTCTTGATAGTTGACTTCATTATTCTTTGAATAGAAATGAAGGTTTTGGAGAGATCCTAGCATGAAAATTTCTTGAAAAGAATATGTTAGAATAATCTATCAATATCCAACATGAAAGAGAAAAAAAAATGTTTTAAAATATTTCCTTCTTTGTAGTTTTCAAACATACACGGATCGTATCAATTTTTAAAGTACAACATACTCTAAGAAACTTGGTAACGAAGCTCTGATGCCAATTGTGGAAAACTAGAAGGGGGGGGGGTTGAATAGTTTTACCAATTAAAACTTCGTTTTGAAATAGTTAGATCGACTTATGTCAATCTATTTAGATGTGTATGTTGGACGTTGATAGATAGATATATAAAAGTGTAATGAAAGATAAAGAGTAAGAAGCACAAAACCACGACACGAGTATTTATAGTGGTTCAGCTACAAGGACACCTTCCTTGCCCTACTCCACTCCCCGAGTCACCTACTCGAGAATTCGTAATCACTACACGACACCAACTCCTTGTGGCGGAGAAGCCTTCACAACGTCTCCTACTCTTTTTCCGGTACTAGGCTAACCACCGGGTTCTTTCACAAAGGTGAACCACACCTACCACAACGTCGCCTACCCTTTATCCGGTACTAGGCTATGTACCGATTTCCATTACAATGGAGGAACTACTACCCAACACTACACAACACCTAATCCCAAAGGAGGCCCACTCCCTATTACAACACCATCAAGGATATCAACATCCTTGAACACAAACTATTACTATTTGTATAACGATGCAGCTCATCGATTATACAACCTTCGCATCCTTCACTAATGCCACTTGATTTGACTCCTAGGCATCTTTCACTAATGCCTTTGACACGAACACTTGGAACCTTTCATTAATGCCTTCGGCTTGACTCCTTTAGCATTTTTCACTAATGCTTTTGACACGGACGTTAAACACCTTTCACTAATGCTTTTGTCTTGACTCTTTCGGCATCCTTCACTAATGCCTTGGACATAACACTTCTATGGAGGAAGAAAGAAGTATCAACAAGAGAACCTCAATAGTCTTGATGATGACGAAGCATGGAAACTCATGGACTTTAGCTTGCTCGACTTCAAGAAGTGTTGATCTCGCCTTTAAGAGGAACCTAGAGAATCACACAAAAACAAAAGACAAACTACATAGGAAGATCCCTTAGGATCAGTGGTTAGAGAGTTACAATACTTGGAGAAAGTATGTGTGGGAGTGGCAACCCAAAAGGAAGAAATGGCTCATTGTTTATAGAGAAAAAGAACTACTGTTCCACGGATCCCTCCCTTAAGGGATCCGTCTAGTGTAAAGCTAGGGATCCGTGGTACGCTCCTCTTTGCCCATGGGTTTTTTTGGTTATGGGTCATGGGTCATGGGTTGGTCCATGGGTATTTCTTTAGATACAATGTATCTAATAGATGCAATGCATCTAGTCAAATGGATATGGGTCAATACCATGGGTTATGGATATGCTCCATGGGTTGTAGTTTTTACCCATTATAATACATACTAGTTATGTATATATTTGCCCAATATGTAAACACTAGTTGTTGTACATATGTATCATAAAATCACTTATATTTGTTTTAGTGTTTTATGTGAAAATGTAAGTGTGTTAGAAAACTATTGGCTCAAACCATTTACGTATTTTATTTGTTTCGTTAAAATGATTTTACGTTTGTTATCGACAAAACATTAGAAGATCGTAAAATATAAATAAACGTTTTTACGGCTTATTTGTATTAACAATTATCATATTGATATTCCTCATATGATTCACAAGCTTATGAAACCTCACATGATACTCTGTAATGCTCTCCCCTGGGTTCATTTTGAAGTTCTCAAAGTCATCATAAAGTTGTGACTCTCAATCTTCCTTAGTCAGTTCTGAGCCAGAGAGAAGCATCTTGAGATTGTCCCAAACTACTTTGACTTGGGTATTGTGATTAATGAGTCTATAAATGACCTTTGGTAAACCTTGAAGTACGATGTTTGAAGCTCTTGTGGAAAACTAGAAGGGGGGTTGAATAGTTTTACGGATAAAAACTCCGTTTTAAACTATTTAGATTGACTTATGCCAATCTATTAGATGTGTATGTTGGGTGTTGATAGATACGTAATGTAAAGGTAGAGAGTAAGAAACACAAAACTACGACACGAGTGTTTATAGTGGTTCGACTACAAGGACACCTTCTTTGCCCTACTCCACTCCCCGAGTCACCTACTCGAGAGTTCGTTAGCACTACACAACACAAACTTCTTGTGACGGAGAAGCCTTCACAACGTCGCCTACTCTTTTTCCGGTACAAGGCTAGACACCGGGTTCTTCCACGAGGTAGAATCAAACCTATCACAACGTCACCAACACTTTATCCGGTACAAGGCTAGGTACCGAGTTCCATTACAAAGGAGGAACTACTATCTAACACTACACAACACCTATCCCAAAGGAGACACACTCCTTATTACAACATCATCAAGGATATCCATATCATTTGCCCAAACTAATATATCTTGTACATCGATGCACCTTATCGAATGTACACCCTAAGCACCTTTCACTAATTCCTTCAACACGATCCTCCAACATCTTTCACTAATGCCTTCAACACGGACCTTTGACATCTTTCACGAATGCCTATGACACATACGTTTGGAATCTTTCACTAATGCCTTCGACTTGACCCTTTTGGCATCTTTCACTAATTCCTTCAACACAACACTTCTAGGGAGGAAGAAAGAACTATCAACAAGAGAACTTTAGTAGTCTTGATGATGACGAAGCTTGGCAACTCATGGACTTGAGCTTGCTCGACTTCAAGAGGTGGTGATCTCGCATTTAAGAGGAACCTAGAGAATCACACAAACACAAAACTACATAGAAAGATCCTTTGGATCTGAGGTTAGAGAGTTTACAATACTAAGAGAAAGTATGTGTAGAAGTGGCACCTTACAATGAAGAAATAGCTTACTATTTATAGGCAAAAAAAAACTACTATCCCCCGGATCCCACGGATCCCTTGCTTGAGGGATTCGTCCAGTGTATTCCTGGGGATCCGCCAGACGCTCCTCCTATTTAGGTTATGGGTCATGGATCATGGGTCATGGGTTATGGACTTTGGGTCATAGGTATTCAAATAGATACAATGTATCTAGACATCGGATCATGGGTATGGGTCATGGACCATGGATAATACCCAACATGACTTCATGCATGATGTCATGCAATGGGTCATGGGTTGTGGATCAAGCTCCATGGGTATGGGTCATGGACTTTGGATTTTACCCAACTCCATTCAATGTATCTGGTCAATGGGTCAAGTACTTAGATTTTTACCCATTACATTACCCATCACACTATGTACTAAGCATGTATATATATACCCATTATGTAAACACTAGTTGTTATACATATGCATTTCTATAAGCTGTAAACAATAATACTTGTTTAGTGTTTTATATGAAAACGTAAATGTGTTAGTAAACTATTGGCTCAAACCATTTACGTATTCTATTTGTTTCGGTAAAATGATTTTACGTTTGTTATCGACAAAACATTAAAAGATCTTAAAATATAAATAAACGTTTTTACGGCTTATTTGTATTAACAATCTCCCCCTTTTTGTTGATGACAAAACATAAGATTATTTTAAGGAAAAACTAAAATTCGTAAAAGTTTGAATTGGAGTTTTTACTCTCTTCTCCCCCTTTTTGTCGAAACAAAAAGAGCGTCGAAAAGAAACTAACACATTGTTTAAAGAAAAACATGTGAAAAGTAAAATTATGAAAAATAGAGAGTGAGAAAAGAGAAGGATTCTCGTCTTAGCTCCCCCATGACGGGTGCTTCCCTTTGTTGAGGGCTTCAAGTAAGTAGGAAAGCTAAACGAGTGTTTTGCAATATCGTTTGCAAATGGTTTCATCTTTTAGAAGAACATGCTGCCCCTTGATGAGTGCTCCTTTGTGAGGAGGATGTCAAGTAGTAATGTACTCCTATGTGAAAGTATTGCAAGCGTTTTCGCAACGTTTTGCTTTGACAAGTAACTCTCCCTTGTTGAGGGTGTCAAAGTGTTCAAGTGTATATTGAAAATCTACAAAACAAATGTTAAAAAACAAGTATATTGATAA
This sequence comes from Chrysanthemum makinoi, assembly GCA_910596185.1. Lineage (NCBI taxonomy): Eukaryota > Viridiplantae > Streptophyta > Magnoliopsida > Asterales > Asteraceae > Chrysanthemum > Chrysanthemum makinoi. Next base: position 80,983,015 of record OU343219.1, on the reverse strand, counting down.
CATCAAATTAGCCTGATCTTTTATATATAAAATTCCCGTGTTTATGGCCTTATTTGTATTAATATGGTACTTAATTCGTTCATATTCATTCATATTCGTATTTCAGGATAAATGAGGCATTAGAGTGGAAAAGGTGTGAGAAAAGGCCAAGAAATATATTCTGAAGACAAGTTACGGCGTAAATGGCTTTTGACTACGTCGTAACTAATACAACGAGGGCCTGATAATTACTTGTGAAGGTTACGTCATAACTGCTTAATTATGTTACGACGTAAGTATGATGCTTTGAAGGATACGGTGTAACAATTTCTTATGGTTACGTCGTAATTATTTTTTGTGAAGGTTACGGCGCAACATGGCATTAGTTACGCCGTAAAAATAATGTCGGAGTGGATAATCATAAACTAACGAAGGCTACGGCGTAATTATAATTTAATTACGCCGTAATTAATTACTTGGGCGCAAAGTTTCGAAGGCTACGGCGAAATTATAATTTAATTACGTCGTAATTAATTTAATGCGGCCATTTTCTCTCGTGCGTCTAGTACAGCCGCCGACAAGAAGAAAGAAAAGAGGCAGTACGCAGGTTCTTTTAGGGGCAAATCCTTCGGGGTTTTGCCCCGGTACTTAACTAGGGGATCGATAGTTTTATCCTTGGCACGATATGTAATTATTTTCTGCCTCATAATATTATTTTGGTTTCATTATTGTTTATTATAATCTTGATTCTCAATATAATTGTTGACGAATTAATTCTTATTGTGTTCTATTTAATTGATTATTAATTTATTAGTAGTCAATTAATTATTTGATGTTATGTCTTTGTTTATTTATTGTTTTATATAGTAATTATATTTGTCATTCCACTAGGGTATTATGGAGATGTGGAAATTAGGTCTTGGCCTAGTTTTGATTCTTTTTATTATTAATGCTTTTGCGTTATTAATTGTTTCTAGTTATTGGTAGCTACCCTTGTTTCGGTAGTTTTGAATGGCGGTAGAGGCTAGTTGCTTAGGAGATATGACCAACTGACCCTAAGTGAGTAGACTGAGATGGGAAGGGTAAGATATGACCAACTGACGACCCTTTCTACTTGTGCGATTTGACTAACTGATCACCTACCGTTTGGATGAACTTAAGAATTAGGGGGTGAGTGTTTAAGTTGCTAACGCTCGGGCACTCACTATTATAAGTTTAGCATTTAGCGGAACTTAATGACTCGGCTTAGGGGACCAGGAACAACTGGACTTATGAGGGGACACCTGACTTCTCCAGTGGTGGCATCTTTGCTGATAGGTTAGGGCGAACTGACCAAATGATGTCCTCTCAACTTTGACCCCACCTGAAACAGGAATCTAGTGACTTTTAGAACCCATGTAATGCGATAGTAAGTGCTGGCTCTTAATGACTGCTATTAGATTGTTGAATGATCCCTGGTGACCTGTTCATCTTGGTGAGGATTCTAAGAACCATAGGGTAGGCGAATTGACCAAAGGAGTCTATCGACTTATGCCACTTGTGGATGACCTCGATTTAAAGAATTGCATCACTATCTTTTCCATTAGCTTGTTTACCAGAGAACCAGCCCAATTGATCACGTGACACCTTAAATATTATCAATCATATCATTAAAACTTATTTATTTGACTAATTTAATTAATTAGACAGTTAGGAATCAACCGTTCTTGGGATGACCTCGGTCTTACCATTCCCTCACTACATGCTACCGGGTACACTGCCCGTTTGTGCATTAGGTAGGCCATAGGTAGATGAGTTGCTATAAATGTAAAACCTGGTCAGTAAAACCTGCATCAAGTTTTTGGCGCCGCTTGCGGGAACGGTCTTCGTATTTTGGCTTTTGATTGTTATTATTCTACAATTATGTCTTCTGTCTTGAGATTACGGCGTAACCTTGGCCATGGTTACGGCGTAATCTATTCTTATATTATATCAGGTTACTTTCAGACTGAAATTACAGCGTAGTTATTAATAGGACTTACGCCGTAACTAAGTCTGAGACATCTTAAAATTATAAATGATGTAGTATATCTCTCTTGTTGCTCACGTTTATTATTTTTACACATTTAATGCACGAGGTTGTGATAGTGTGCAGGTTGAGCAAGAAGAACAAGTGGAGGGAATCTCGACAAGATCATAAGCCGAGATTAGTTGAGCAATGGACATTATTTGGAGACGTCCGTTTGATGGCTGTTGCAGGAGTCTAACTTAAAGACTCAAGGGATTTAAAGAAAAGTGCTCGTCGGGAGACTACCCGTCCCTATCCTAGATTTAGTTTTTGATTTTATTTCATGGACCTTGTTGGATATTTTTGTAGTTTTTAGGTTTTTGGTTTTGAATGTTTTGTTTATCTTGTTTACTGGTTTCAAGACCAATGATAGATGATAGGAGTTCCAATGACTCCTCTTGAACACGTAGGAAGAAGTTGACATTTTTGGCACAACAACATCAAAATGAAATTACGGCGTAATTGGCCGATCCATTTACGTCGTAACTGGAAATCAGTAAGGCCATCTGCCCACTTCATCATAACTACGACGTAACTAGGCCGATCTAGTTACGCCGTAACTCCCTTGTTCCAGGTATCTTCTTTCTCTGGCTTTCTTATTACGCCGTTACTAGGCCGATCCAGTTACGCCGGAACCCCTTTCCTGGTACACATTTTATTAAGTCAACTGAACCTACGCCGTAACTGGGCCGATCCAGTTACGCCGTAACTATCCTCTGTAATGAATTTAAAAAAAAAAACAGTTTCAAAGCATTCCATAACCTTGTATTAGTAATTAAATGAACTTTGTGGGTGTGTTCCTTGTAAACCCTCACGATACTTCACTCGTCCACTCAGGACACCGAGGGGTTTAAAAGGCTTGTTGCATGCGCTAAATGCAACCGTGATTCCTACGAAAGTGAGTTATGTTTTATTTTGTTTTAATTTTTACATTTCGTGCTATTTTTGCTTTTTATCCGGAATTATAATTTTTGGTATTAGTTTTGCTTGCAGCAATACAGGTTGAAGAATTATGGAGTTATAATTGGCTGCAAGAGAACACTTTTTATCCGTCCTAGTTGAGTGACATGGTGTTGGAAAAATGATGAGAAGTTGGATGTTGCTCGAGGAAGCGCATTTGGAGCATGTTACGAAAAGTGACATTTATTGATCATGCCGAGCAAATCCAGCGGAGTTTTTTGTTCCATCTCTAACCCTTCTTATTTTTCAATTATATGCTTAGTATGACCCAAGTGGGGGGAAGGGATTAGACTTAGACACCCGCTTGATTTTACTTGCCTTTATTTTTCTAGTTTTTGATGAAAGGTGTTTCATTAGTAAATTTTGACATGTTTTTCATTACTTAACTGGATTAATCTACACTGAGCACACCTACCCTATATTTCCATTATGTGAGGATAAGCCTTTCCGTTTTCCCCTTATACATAATACCATAAAAATGAGTGTGTCGGTGGCTGTAGTAGACTTTAGAACTTGGCCTTGCATATCTTTTCGAGACCATTATTATGAGCATTACACTGAGGTAACTTTGTGTGATCGGTGCAGCTAGGATATAAGGCAATTTTAGGATTAAACCCAAATAGCCTATATATGTATTGTGTATATTGACTTTTCACATCGATTAGTCAATCCCCCTGTTAAACCCTTTTTGTTGCACTCACCATTAGGGCAAGATACCCCTAGATACACCCTTCAGAGCATTTCATTTCATTTTTTTCACCCTATATATGTTTGTTTCGTTACATCTATCGCCTAGCCTACCCTGTAGTTTCCTTATGTCCATGGTCCGGGCGCTGTTGGTTAATTTTGGTACCACTTGTGAAAGTCGCGGGTTTTGAATAAAGGGTTTTGGAAGAAAATCGGGTTTATATGATAGTTGATCTCAAGTGGGGGGATACTTTATATGTTCGTATTGTTTTTATTTTTATATACCTTGTCTTGCAAAAAAAAAAAAAAAAAAAAAAAAAGTGAAAAAATTGAAAAAAAAATGCAAGCAAGAGTTTGTTTATAGCTGATCATAATATAAATTAGCTTATGTGTCGTATTGTGTTAAGTATTCTCGCCTTGTTCAATTAGGCGCAAATTATTACAAATCCGTTTTGTCTTACGGATAAAATTAGAAACCCGAACATTTCTATCTCGCCTTTCAAATTTTAATCAATTTTCGTAAAATGCGGGCATTGTACAATTCAAGTGGGGGGATGGGAGATAGAAATGGTTGATTTTATATTTTTTTGGTAGAAAATGTGCTAAAATTACCCAAATTTTAAATTTTTTTAAATAGCACATTCTTTTTTCATTGATGATGAAGGCCGAGTTGATGCATCTTATTTGCCTAGGTTTATGGAGATTATGAGGCACTTCGCTACATTTTATATGCATTGACTCGTGTATTGAAGACCCCTTGACTCTTGACCCTCGGTTTTTGCTATGGGATTGAATGCGACTAGTGGTGGGGCGACTGTGGACTTAGGAATCTATTTGTTTCGTGTCTTTTTATTTACACCCATTAAATGTTTCCCATGTCTTATCCTACCCTTAGTCATGGATCGAGTTTATTTGAGAAAGCGAGCAATCATTGGTGTGTTGGCCATGGATTTGGTCATGTATAATTGATTTTTTCCCCTTCGCCGTAGCTCGTTAGTAATGACAAAATAACCCAATAAGCCTTTATGTTGTGTCAACCCATTGCCTTTTAGAATAGCTGCATCTATAGACTCTAGTGGTGGAGATTAGTATCTTTGCCAAACCTATGATAGAATACTCGCCATGACTGAGTAGTTAAGTGATCACCCAAAAATAAACACGTGAATTATGAGAGAGAGTGTAATTTCAATTCCCTTTTCGTGAGGTGCTCGGTTTGGAAGTTTCTAGCTTAGCTGATTTTTAGACTCATATTTTTCAATTAATCTTGGGAGATATCTTTTTAAGAATTATTTAAAGGGTGTACTTGAGGACAAGTAGGATTCAAGTGAGGGGATATTTGATAACATCAAATTAGCCTGATCTTTTATATATCAAATTCTCGTGTTTATGGCCTCATTTGTATTAATATGGTACTTAATTCGTTCATATTTATTCATATTTGCATTTCAGGATAAATGAGGCATTGCAGTTGAAAAGGTGTGACAAAAGGCCAAGAAATACATTCTGAAGACAAGTTACGTCGTAAATGGCTTTTGAATACGTCGTAACTAATACAATGAGGGTCTGATAATTATTTGTGAAGGTTACGCCGTAACTGCTTAATTATGTTACGGCGTAAGTATGATGCTTTGAAGGATACGGCGTAACCATTTCTTATGGTTACGTCGTAATTAATTTTTGTGAAGGTTACGGCGCAACATGGCGTTAGTTACGCTGTAAAATAAATATCGGAGTGGATAATCATGAGCTAACGAAGGCTACGGCGTAATTATAATTTAATTACGCCGTAATTAGTTACTTGGGCGCAAAGTTTCGAAGGCTACGGTGTAATTATAATTTAATTACACCGTAATTAATTTAATGCTGCTATTTTATATGAAGCTTCAAAGAATTCTGGCGTAACTTACTAATTTAGTTACGCCGTAAATTATAAAATCCCGGGCCCAAGTTACATGAAACTCTAAAAATACTATTATATATATCATTGTCATTTCACAAAAGAAATCATCAATTAGAGAAAATATCATATTCTCTCGTAGGGTCTAGTACAGCCGCCGACAAGAAGAAAGAAAAGAGGCAGTACGCAGGTTCTTTTAGGGGCAAATCCTTCGGGGTTTTGCCCTGGTACTCAACTAGGGGATCGATAGCTTTATTTTTGGCACGATATGTAATTATTTTCTGACTCATAATATTATTTTGGTTTCATTATTATTTATTATAATCTTGATTCTCAATATAATTGTTGGCGAATTAATTTTTATTGTGTTCTATTTAATTGATTATTAATTTATTATTAGTCAATTAATTATTTGATGTTATGTCTTTGTTTATTTATTGTTTTATATAGTAATTATATTTGTCATTCCACTAGGGTATTATGGAGATGTGGAAATTAGGTCTTGGCCTAGTTTTGATTCTTTTTATTATTAATGCTTTTGCGTTATTAATTGTTTCTAGTTATTGGTAGCTACCCTTGTTTCGGTAGTTTTGAATGGCGGTAGAGGCTAGTTGCTTAGGAGATATGACCAACTGACCCTAAGTGAGTAGACTGAGATGGGAAGGGTAAGATATGACCAACTGACGACCCTTTCTACTTGTGCGATTTGACCAACTAATCACCTATCATTTGTATGAACTTAAGAATTAGGGGGTGAGTGTTTAAGTTGCTAACGCCCGGGCACTCACTATTATATGTTTAGCATGTAGCGGAACTTAATGACTCGACTTAGGGGACCAGGAACAACTGGACTTATGAGGGGACACCTACTTCTCCGATGGTGGCATCTTTTGCCGATAGGTTAGGACGAACTGACCAAATGATGTCCTCTCGACTTTGACCCCACCTGAAGCAGGAATCTAGTGACTTTTAGAACCCATGTAATGCGATAGTAATCGGCGGCTCTTAATGACTGCTATTAGATTGCTGAATGATCCCGGGTGACCTGTTCATCTTGGTGAGGATTCTAAGAACCATAGGGTAGGCGAATTGACCAAAGGAGTCTATCGACTTATGCCACTTGTGGATGACCTCGGTTTAAAGAATTGCATCACTATCTTTTCCATTAGCTTGTTTACCAGAGAACCAGCCCAATTAATCACGTGACACCATAAATATTATCAATCATATCATTAAAACTTATTTATTTGACTAATTTAATTAATTTGACAGTTAGGAATCAACCGTTCTTGGGACGACCTCGTCTACCTATGGCCTACCTAATGCACTAACGGGCAGTGTACCCGGTCGCATGTAGGCCATAGGTAGTGCATTAGGGTACACTGCCCGTTAGTGCATTAGGTAGGCCATAGGTAGACGAGTTACTATAAATGTAAAACCTGGTCAGTAAAACATGCACCATATATGATGCATAATTTCCTGCAAATAAGACTCAAATTAATAAGAAAAATTGTTTATGTTGCACGGATCCCACGGTTCCTCCCTTGGAAGGATCCGTCTAGGCCAAAGTGAGGGATCCGTCTGCCTGTATACTTAAGATAGCAATATGGATGTAAAATGTGGTGTCAACATCTTCTCAAGATCAAAGAGTTATGTATTAAGGCACCAAACATATTCTCAAGATCATATGGCATATAACATGTAATTTCATTCAATAAAAACACGAGAAATGATATACATATCTCTAAAACTAAGAGAATGTCTAAAACATGTAATACATTATCTAATAATTCTAAGAAGTGACGGAAACCTAAAAATCCTCAATGTGCTTGAAATCTAAGAACGAGTAGACTTGTTGATTTGGTTCAATCGTTCAAGGAGATGATTAAACATGAAATGCAACTCATTTCGTACTTCTTGAACAAGTCCTTGGGTGAGTTGACAATTAGAGCAATTATTGTCATAACTAGGAACCGGAGGAGGTGGGATGTTTTGAGGAGGCTCCACAAAGGATGGTAGAATTTGGGAAGGTGAGTTGAGCGACGTAGGGTGTGGCTCAACTAAAAATGAGGGTGATGATGAACGAGTTAGTGGTGGAGATGGGAAGTCCTCTATATGGTTGGGTCTTTGGTGATTTCTTGTCTCCAAAGATGGACTATTTGGTGGTGATGGTGGTTTCCTATTTAACGAGAAAGTTGGTGAGTGAGAAGTCCTTGGTGGTAAGTCTTCTAACGAGTAGAGATTTGGATGGGAAAGAGATTCGGTAAAGGAATGTAGTCTAGGTTCTAGAAATGAAGGCTTGGGTGTTTTACTAGAACTAAGAGTGTTTGGTTTAGTGCTTGATGAAGGCCTTTCCAACTCAAAATGTCGAATGCTAATCCTAGCGGTTTTTCTAGCTTTGGTTGATTGAGTTTGTTGAGGAGGGATTCTAGCATTTGGACTTCTTACGGGGGATGACTCAGTAGAAGATATCTCATGAACCATATGAGCATTCTTTTTGGATGAACCTTTGGTTGAAGAGTTCTTGCTAGATGCATTAGTCATAGTGAAAGAGAGGATGTAATAGATGTCTTAGCTACTGATTTTTGGATTGTGGTATGAATGGTGGTTTAAGCTCATAAGAATACTTGGTTTATAAAGGATGAAGTTGAGTTAATAAATTAAATTCTTGACCACTAAGATTTTTGGCATGCACTAAGGTCAACTATAGTGTTGTTCTATTCTAGGGAGTCATTTAATGGCAAGTAAAAGTGTTTACACTACCAAAGAGAGTTTGAATTAGAAGAGAAAACTGATCATAAGCTGTTCTGGAGACCCGGATCCCACGGTTCCCTATCTTTAGGAATCCGTCTAGTTATAAACTAGGGATCCGTCTATAAGATAGCAAAATGGTGGAGTGATTATGTTCTTTTAGGGTCTATTACCTATAAGTCTTGAGTGTTTGGGTTCCCTAAGATGTCTTAAATGGTATGGGACTTAAATGTCCAACCATAAGGAGTGAGGATACCTAATGATGGTTTTTGGTAAGAAAGTGAACTTTTTGAGAGTGAAACTAAGTATTTAAGGATGATACTAATGATTTGAGGATGACAAATAAGGACAACTGATCCTAGAGATCAGATGGTGGCTTAAGAAAAATTTGGAAAATTCCTAAAAAATAAAAAGAAATGAAAATTTAGTTTTAATCCTATTTTGAGGTAAATATGACTAAAATCAATTTGTCAAAATTAAGAGAAATAGCAAACTAAGTGTTTTGAGATGTGAGGAACAATGTGTGAGTATCTGAGCGGAAATATGGTGAGTTTTGGTGAGGTGATTGTTAGGACCGATTGTGTGGTTGATATGGTGAATCGGGAGGTCTTGGAAGATGGAAGAACACCATCTTCAAGTTAGAGAGAGAAACTAGAGAGAGAAGAGAAACTAGTGTGTGTATTATTAAGGAAAATGAAAAGCTTACACTAAGAGTCTCACCCTCCTAGGAAAGTCTAGGAGGGTATTTATAGCTAGACACATACAACTATGACTAAATGACATAACAAGCCCATGTGTTAAGCTAACAAAGATAGAAAATGTAATCCCATCAATGTCGTTCCATTTACGAGTTAGGAGCGATTCCAACAATCTTCCCCCAATGGGACGACGTAAGGGATTACTTACAACATTTACTACAAATATAGAGAACAAATAAAGAAAGATCTTCATAAGCTCTTCAAGTGCTGAGGATGATGAAATTTTACGCTCTTTTTCTTCTTCTTGTACCTCGACTTTGGGCATGCATTAGCTAGATGACCCTTCTCATTGCAGTTATAGCATCGATTACCATTAACCCCAGTCTGAGCATTTCCCTGATCAACCACTTGAACCCGTTGTTGTGGAGCACCCATGTTATTCCTTCCATTAACATTAAACCCTTGACCACTATTCATCTGACGACCATTTCCATGATTCTGAACCTCAACCCTTCCATTGTTAGCAACATCTTGATTCCTTGTATTTGATGAGGTGCGAATGCGGTTGTTGGATTTATTAGCAAATCGTCCGAAGGCTCTTGCAATCATAACAAATCCTTGGTTCAATGCATCGAAGGCTTCTGCATCTCATTTGATTCACTATATAGTGATTGATCATTGTTGTTGTTGTATGGAACCAATTGAGTTTCTTGGGATTGTTGCTGTGATGGATCATATGTTGTAATCTGAGCAGTTGGTTATGGAGGGTTTGTGAAGACAATTTGCAAGGTCGGGAATTGAGGATAACATGCTTGAGCCCATAAAGCAAGAGTTTGATTATCCGGAAGTGAAGGTGAAGCAGGGACCCCACGGATGATTCTTTCTTTGTCAACTTCCTTTTGGTGGTGCTTCAAATAGTCATACAACAATCCGTATGTAGCTTGATGAAGATTCTTCGCTTGACGGATGAATGTAACATATTTCTCCGAATCAGGACCAAGACAGCTCAGGAACTTTGTGTTGATTGCAATCCTTGGCATAATGATGTTATGTTTATCCAAGTCATTGATGATGTCTGAGAACCGATGATGATACGACTCTAATGTCTCCCCTGGTTCAATCATGAAGTGTTCATATGCTAAGTAGATTCTGGATTCCAAATCTTCTTGATTGAGTTCAGTGCCTTCCATTAGAAGATGAATGTGCTCCCACATTGCTTTAGCAGTCTTCTGAGCATCAACACTACGAAGTATCGGATTGGGTAATCCCAAAAGGATATATTGCATTGCAATTTCATCGGCTTCTAAATGAAGAAGTTGGTCAGTAGTAAGTTGATCAAGACCAACAACGTTGGTAACATCATCTCTTGGTGGATTAGTATTCGGATCTCCGGGTACAGTGAGAGTAGGCATCCTTCAAGGATGACCTTCTTCAAAAACTTACCATGTGGCTTCTTTAGATCACAAAACCTAAAGAACCTTATCACCATTGATCATAGTTTCCGGGAGTGAGCATTAGAGGTCTGTCAAGGGATCTAGCTTCATGAATGGATTGTTGGCTACTTAAAGCTTCACACATCGTTGCAAACCAAGAGGGTTCCTTTGGTGTTGTAACATTTATAGCATACTTGGCGGGATACTAATTTTGAAAGTATGTATACTGTTGTACTTGTTGACGAGGGTTTGGTGGAACCATTTGTGGTGGAAGTGGGTTTGCTCCTTGAGGAAAGTGTTGAAATTGTTGCCATTTTTGTGGAGATGGTGGAGGATATTGTTGATAGAATTGTTGTTGTTGTTGTTGTTGAGGATACTCATGAGGAAAGTAGCTAGAGTATGGTGGTTGAGATATCTTGAAACTTGTGTTGATGATGGATCTTTGTAGTCAAATGAAACTTGGTTGATGAAGTAACCTTAAGCGTAGAAAACAGCTTATGCGTAGAAAGTGCCTTACGCGTAGTACCCAACTTACGCGTAGAAGAGAGCTTACGCGTAGTGATAGCTTACGCATAAACTTAAGGAAAACGTAGCTTAGGCGTAAACCAAAGACTTAGTAGTAGAATCCTTATGCGTAATATTTCCTTAGGCGTAAGACAAGCTTAGGCGTAAGAAATGCTTAGGCAAAGAAGTTTCTACGCGTAAGTATTAAGCTTAGGCGTAAAACTAGGGTTTTACCCAAAAATCCTTTACACTTATACCAGTGTAAAAGATATCCAAAGTCGAAGTGTTTTCAGGCTTACCCAAGCAAGAAAACACTGAGTAAACCAACAGCTCTGAAGATCAAGTGATGAAACTGTTACGTATAACAGACTGTTTAGGCGTAGACTTTGTGCTTACGAGTAAAACTAGGGTTTTGTTACGAGTAGAAAGTACCAACTATCACCAAAACTGATTTTTATGCCCAAAAGAGTTTTGTAACTTGATTTTAATGATGAAAGAGCTTCAATATCACCAAAATAACATGAAAGTTTGATACTTGATGATCAAAAACTACTTTTATCCTTACGCGTAGAAAAATGTACACGAATAAAACCAAGCGTTAAAACAACTCTACACACGTAAAGTTTGAAACTTTTTGCTAAAAACTAAAACTTTAACACTAAATAAACCTTGAACCACAAGAATCTTGAGTTTTTAAGTGTAAAAATTATAGCTTTTAAGCGTATGAAAAGTTATGTTCTAAAAACCACGCGTATGAGATAAAAACTTCAAAAAAAAGTGTTTCACCCAACTAGTTGGCGATTGATACCACTGCTAGGTCACCATAACTTAACACAAGATCAATATGTAACAAAATATAGATGAGATAGACCGATTGAACATACAAACACACACACGAATATGATAAGTAAATTTTATGCGTAGGAAATGTATTAATGTGAACTCTTACCAATGTTAGGATCGATTATATGGAATATTTGGTAAATCGGGAGGTCTTGGAAGATGGAAGAACACCATCTTCAAGTTAGAGAGAGAAACTAGAGAGAAGGGAAACTAGTGTGTTTTATTAAAGGAAAATGAAAAGCTTACACTAAGAGTCTCACCCTCCTAGGAAATTCTAGGAGGGTATTTATACCTAAACACATATAACTATGACTAAATGACATAACAAGCCCTTGTATTTAAGGTAACAAAGATAGAAAATGTAATCCCGTCAATGTCGTTCCATTTATGAGTTAGGAGCGATTCCAACAATCTTCCCCCCAATGGGACGACATAAGGGATTACTTACACCATTTCCTACAAGTATAAAAAACAAATAAAGAAAGGTCTTCATAAGCTCTTCAAATGCTGAGGATGATGAAAGTTTACGCTCTTTGTCTTCTTCGTGTACCTCGACTTGAGAACCGTTTTCTTCACTTGTAAGCAAATGATGTAATATGCATAAATTGGATTAACTTCTCCTCAATTCATGCCGCATGTCTTTAGCAGCCTTTCCGTACACTCCTTTTTGGCGAAGTTTCTGAATCAGCTTCCCCCCAAACTGACAACCGTCTTCAGCAGATTCGAAACTTTGATGTAGTGAACATTTCCTCTAACTTTTGAAGTTTTCAGTACGCAGCGGAATTTGTAGATGAGCAGTAAACCTCACAACGTAAATCTGACTTATTGCGGAAAATCTGTTCGGGGGTAACATGCAAGAGATCAGCAAGATCTTCTCACATATGTAGATGCTTCACACCAAAAAATCCGCGAAAGACGAGATGAAACGACTTCCCCCTTAATGTTGTGGTCTATTGGAATAATAGTTACTTGTGAATATGCAATTACTCGATAAAGTAACCGTGTGTAAGGCATCATAACATCATATTCAGGTAACTTCACGCACGATAACTCTGTGAAAGTGAGACGATAACACCAACTTGAGAAATTTGCACCACAGATCATCTCATTTCTTCCCCCTGATTGAAGAAATTCATGAAGGGAAACGGATTTTTGAAAAAAAAATCCAAAACATCAAAGAAGCATTGAACACCTATACTCTCTTCCCCCCGATGTTTTCAATGAATCAGAATCATACACCACGTATGTTGATGATGAATTGGAGACAACGAAACCATGTATGTCCAAGTAATCGAACAATTGTGAAGTACCATAAATATCATGTGAGAATCAATTGCTGATAAGACTTCTCTACTCGTGTATACTCTTCTCAGCTAACTCTTTACCGACCCCATTATCATTCTGACGGCTTTTTGTGGTGACTACTGATGAAGAAAACCCAATATGACAAACTTGAGACTGATGTAAAATAACCCAAACTTGTGACTTAAACTTGCACTATTTTCAGACGAAGAACCCTTTTCCTTAACACCATCGAAAAAGGGTAAACTTAAAGTTTCTCAAATTATCCACACCTTAGTGTGACACTTGAGCACAACAACGTAACTCCTTAAAAGTGATAGCTATACGCTGTGAGCACAACAATATAACTCCTTACATCAGGTATAACTAGACAACTCAAGTCTTTGTCATTCGTAACGGTTAAAGCTCGAACAAGGATCTCGAAGAATCATGCATCCAACCAACCCCGATATCTTCAGAATCTAAGTACACGCATCTGTGATATCCCACTTCAACCTCAAATAAATAATAAAGAATTAACTCCGTAATTACATCTTGCGGTAAAATGCTCAAAAACTAGCCTCCGTAAATTGATTTAAGTGAACTATGATAATGGCTTACCCCAATCTTGTCAAAACGTATCCCCGTGAAAGTTTATCATAACCAAAATACCACCTCTTAGTCGCCAAATATTAAACCAAAAATTAGATTTGTCAAAAAAAATTTGCAAAAGAAAATTTCATTTGTCACTAATCTAATTGATAAACATCTTTGCGGCCCAAATCCAAGTGCATAGTATCAATTACTTACGTTAAGTGATTGAAGTAATCGGCCCAAGGAAATCCGGTTCATGGGTGGGCCCAAAACGCACCATATGAAGCATAACACTAGGTTTAATTATCCCTAATATCAGTTTTGAGATATGACGCCTACCATACATTCTCTCTCACACCAAAAAAATACAGATCTTTTGTCATCTCTCCCCATCTCATTTGACACTAAAACTCTCCTCATCTCATATTCATCACATCCCTATCATCATCAACGAATCTCACAAGCATAAACAAACACAACCGTACTAAATTTCATCATATTCAGCTCCTTTTTTAGTCAAGAAAACAAAATTAAGGCTTCAAGATACTTTGGAGAATCTCTGGTAGGTTGCTCCATGTTTATTATATTATGTTTTGGTTTTTGTGAATCGAACAAAGAAAATAAAATGTTAGGATTTAGTAAATCCAAGTATTAAAGTGTCGGTCACCTCAAGTATAAGTAATCGTTAGAAAGCTCGTAGTCGTAGATATTTACAGTTATGTAGTATTTAGTTAAGTAACACCGTGGAGGACGGACGGGTCTTTACCCACTGTATGCCTGATCCACAGCCCGTAGGTGGCGATTTGTGTAAGACTATAAATACTCTCTACCTCCCAAGGTAGAGATTTGGAGCTCATAATAAGATTTTCACTTTCTCTCACTAAGTTCCCAAACCTCTAAATATTTCTCTCTTTAAAACATCTTGTACGCCTATATTGATTATGGTTTAATGTGTTCGTGAAATCCAATATGCTACAAATGGTATCAAGAGCCACGGTTTGATCATCTCTCTTACATATCCTTGGATTTCTAGTGGTTTTAGATGGTTTTTGAGTTTGAAAAAGTTTAGTGGTTTTTGCATCATTTGGATCATTTCTTGTGTTAAAGTTTGAATTTTGGGTGTACTTTTGTGTTTAGAATCATTGTAAGTGCTTGGGTTTTGATTTGGAAATCTTGAATCACTGTGGATGGGCTTGTTTTGGATTGAAAAGTGTGTTTTCGAAGTTTTTCAAGTTAGCGACTTGAGTCTCGGTGTTAAATTCTTCGTAGCGACTTGCTTCAGTAATTGTTAGCGAGTTGTAGTGTTAGTTGTTAGCGACTTGAGCCTAGCGACTTGTCTATTGAGACAAGCCGACAAACAGTACAAGTTAGTGGATTCTCCACTACGGCTAGCGACTTGGTGAGATTAGCGACTTGCTTTCATTATTGTTAGCGACTTGTACTTATTGTTCTCAGCGACTTGATATTAGCGAATTGGATCTTAGCGAGTTGTTCTTTAGCAACTTGACTGTTTTGCGATTTGGTATTATAGCGACTTGTGTCCAGCGACTTGGTTCTTAGCGACTTGGGCTTTGCAACTTGATTCATAGCAAATTGAAGTCTAGCGAGTTGCTACTTAGCGACTTGGTGCTTAGCGACTTGGTTCAAGGATTCTTAGCGACTTGGTTCAAGGATTCTTAGCGACTTGGTTGATTTTTGTTTCGAATACGGTTTTCTCTTGATTTAGTAAAATCCCGTGAAAGAATCTATTTCCCGGTTTAATCATAGAGTTATAAAATCCCGTGAAATCTGTAAACATGTCTACCAACGTACCTAAAATCATCTCCACTGTTGCTGAGGATGTTCAAGCAATTGGTTCAGATGCTCGTCCACCCATGCTTGATAGAACTGACTACGACTCTTGGGCTCAACAAATCAGATTGTATTGTCTTGGAAAGGAAAATGGGGTCAACATTCTCAAATCCATTGATGAAGGACCTTATCAGATTGAGACTACAAGAGATATAATTGATACTGCTGCAGATGGAACCATGATCTTTGGATTGGACAGACCAAAGACGTATGATGAGCTCAGTGATAAGGAGAAAAAGATATTCGATGCTGATATCAGGGCTTCAAACATTATACTTCAAGGTCTTCCAAAAGATATCTACAAGCTTATCAATCATAACACTGAAGCCAAGGCTGTTTGGGACAATGTCAAGATGCTTCTCTCGGGTTCTGAATTAACTAAGGAAGACAGAGAATCACAGCTGTATGATGAATTTGAGCACTTCACGATGAAACCAGATGAGAGTGTCTATGAGTATTACGTGAGATTCCACAAGCTTGTGAATGATATGAGGAATATCAAAATGACCATGCCAAACATTCAGCTGAACTCAAAGTTTGTGAACAACATGAATTCCGTATGGCACAAATTTGTCACCGCTGTGAAGTTTACCAAAGGATTGAAGAATACAAACTATGAGCAACTGTATGCCTTCCTTCTTCAGAATGAGTGACATGCTATGTTTCAAAAAAGGATTCTAGAACAGTTCAAAACCAACCAAGGAGAAACAAGTTCGTCAAATGACTCTACTGCTTTTTACACCAATGTGGGAATTACCACCAAAGCTTCTCAAGTCATACCCATGGGCAATGGTAATTACAAACTCATCCCTGATCCAGCATATAAGCCTCCCGACTCAAACACACTCATGGAAAACTTCATCAATCAACTGTCTCTCATGGTTAGTCAAAACATGAACTCTCTCCCACACACCAACAATAACCTCAGAACAGCATCCAATCCACACAATCAAGCAATTGTCTGAGATGGGAAGGTTATGGTGCAACTAGTTCAAGAAAGGCAGTATGAACAGGGAAGAGGTGGAGTTGGTAGAGGATATGTGGTAACTAAGAATAGGGGAAGGAATGGAAATCAAGGACAAGCAAAGCTGATCAAGTGCTACAACTGTGGTGGTGATGGACATATAGCTAGAATCTGCACATCTCCAAAACGTCTACAAAATGCAGAGTACTTCAGAGACAAGATGTTACTTGTGCAAGCTCAGGATAATGGAGTTGTGTTGGATGAAGAGGAGCTTTTGTTTCTTGCTGAGGGCAATGCCAAGACATATGATGCAGATGTGGATGAGCAGCCAATTCAGGAGATAGGTCATAATCATCAGAATGCCTTTCAAGTCGCCGACGTGATGCATACGACTCTAACATTGATGATGAACCTACTGCACAGACAATTTTCATGGCTAGCATTTCTACAATGGTCTCTCCAAAGGTCCCCTCACCACAGCAAGCTGGTCCATCCAAAGAAACAATCATCTCAGAGGTATTAAAACTATATGATACTGTTGATCAGCAAAAGACACATGATAAAGTTCAATCGCAGGAAACCAGTGACTCAGATATTGCTAATATGGGTAATGATAATATTGTCCCATATGATCAATATGTGACCCAATGTGAGAATGCGATTGAACCAAGTGATGTATCTAATGCAGTCAATGATGACTATATCTTTGATGAATACACTGCTAGTGTTCCTAATGATTCTACCATATCTGAACTTAATGCCTATAAAGAACAAGTTGCCATTTATGAACAACGTGCTAAGTTTGAGTTAACTACCCGTGAGTAGGAGATGGATGACCAAATGCATACATTTATTAGAAAAAGTAATTTTAGGGAAGAAGTACTTAAACAAGAGTTAGATTCCTTAAAAGAAAAGCTTAACAAAATGGCTAAGCAAAAACAAGAACTTCAAGAAAATGTGAAAGTGCTTAAACAAGAATTTAATGCCAAGAAATCAAAACTCTTGAATGAATTTTCCAACCTAAAAACTTTGAAAAACAAATTTGAAAAAAAATTGTACGTACAAGGTAACACCATTCAGACTGCTCACATGATCACTAAGCATAGAGTTCTAAGTGACAAACATAGTGTTGCATTAGTTGATGAACCAAACCCTAAGGCGTGTCTGAATGCTAGAAAAGTACAGAAGGTAATCTATGATGGCAATGAAATCCTTAAGCCTAGACAGAAACCTAGTTGCGCTGAGAATACTGAGGAAGATAAACAGTTAGAAGAAGTAACTAGAAAGAAATTGGATGAAAAGCTTAAGAGCCCTTTATGCATAGAAAAGAAAATCAGCTATAAAACACCCAACTATGCTAAGGATAACTGAATTGCCTTTAACAAGTTTAGACCTCAAAAACAGCTGACCCCTGAACAAGTGTTTTGGAAAAAGGATATGGACATGAAAAAAGCTGATGAGTTTGTTGAAAAGAATCCCCCATGTAGGAGAATGCTTCCTGCCACTGTTTATCCCCCAATACCCCAATGCATTTAGTTCCTAGATCAATTCCCACTAAGAGCAAGACCTTAATCAGTCAATATGTAATTTTTCAATTATTTGTTGATTTTGAGAAAACTTGTAAGAAAAGGATCACACCCACTGGGATAACGGAAGGGGAAAGGGGTTTTGAGCAAACTAAAGAATGCTATTTAACTGAGGTCATGCCTTTCTTTAAACAATTAAAAGGTCAATTTGAGAGTCTTAAAAAGGGGATGGATTTAGATATTAAAAAAATTGAAAAGGAATTTGATGCAATGATAGTTGAGGTTAGTGACTATGAGCGAGAATTAAAATATAATGAGATTGAGAGGAAGAACTTGCATTCCTTGAATGAGAATCTTATTTCTGAATGTATTACTCAAGATGTGTTTTACACTGCTACGAATTGTTCCATTAATGCTTCTCAATTTCATGAATTATCTGTTGCTCTAAAAGTCTCCCATGATCGTGTCATTGAGCTTGAAAAATCTAACTCTAAACTGCATGATAAAGTTGAACAGGATGATCATGATAACTTGGTGAAACAGTTCTCTAAATTGGAATTTGAGCATCTTGCTTTGCAATTAAAATATCAACATCTAAAAGAAAATGTTAAAACCTCAAATATCAAGACATCCTTGGATGCTCCTGAATTTGATGCAGTTTTTGAAATTAGCAAACGTGATGAACAGATTCGAGCTCATTGTAACACGATCAGAAAATTGAGAACCCAAATTTCACAATTAAAGGGTGAAAAGAACAATGTGACAGGCTCCCAAATGCCTCCTCCTTTAGATTCTCAGACTTTTCATCTTCAAAACTTGGTTAATGTTTTATAAAAGGAAAATGAGAGTTTTCTAGAAGAAAATGAAAAGGTTAAACAACACTTTTAAGAGTTATATGATTCAATGAAAGTCACTCGTGACAAGAACAACGAAAAAATAAAGTCTTTACAAAAGGAAATTGAGAATCTGAAGAGTCAGGAAAAAAGGAAACTGCCACTTGTCTTTAATGAGAAGGTTTCATCAAAATTATCCTCAGATTGCAAATATAATGTGACTGTTAAATATATTCCTCCTCATCTTAGGAATAACGAACTTGCATTTCATAATTATCTTGCTCGTCTTAAGGATAGTCTTGAATGTCTTCTTGAGATTGTTGAAGAAGACTTCATAAATAAGCCACTTGATAGTGAAATTAGGTTTGCTTGCATTCAGGCCAAACGATCTCAAGAGATGTTAGAATGTTTAATAGCAACATGTCCTAAATCCTTAGGTGCGAAAGATAAAGCTGTGATGCCTTGTTCCATGCCTAGTGCTAAGTATACACACCATTCGATGCCCAGCATTAAGAAAATGAATTTCATTGTGCCTTCAAGTAGTTCAGATCCTTGCACTTCTAGTTCAGGAATGCAAAAAGTAGCAAAACCAACTAATGTTCCAATTCCTTCTACAGGAGTAAGAAGTGACACCAAAGCAAGCGGGTCAAAGCCTCAAGGCAACACAAAGAATGATAGGACCTTGCATGCTAGGAATGTTCAGTGGAAGAAAGTAGAAGATCACCTTAGGGAGAATTTGAATAAAAGGAATCGTGTTGATTTTAGTGTTAGCTCTAAGCGTACTGTAATTAATGCGAATTCTGCTACTTTTGACAAAACATGTAATGATGATTGTGTGGTTTCTGTTACTAATCTTTAATGTGGTGTGAATGATTTGATTAATGTTGTTAAATGCCCAGTTAAAACTGTTAATGTTAAAAATCAAGCTAAGAAGGGTAAAAGGCAAAGGCGAAAGAAAGTTAGAAAACAGTGGAAACCCACAGGAAGGAAATTTAGTAATGTAGGTTATCAATGGATACCTACTGGCCGTAAGATTAATGAGCTGTGCCCTAAATTTGCTAAGTCAATGCCCACTAGAAAATGGATGCCTACTGGTAGAACTATTCCCTTAAGAAGTGAACATACTTTGAATAGGTCAAATACGGACACTAGCACTGCATCTATTTCTGATGAGTCTATTGTTTCTATCTCTGATGTGGGTGTTCCAATCACTGTTACTAACCAAGTGGAACCCATTCTTGCATGGGGATCCCAATTATCCAGTTATCCATTCTTGTCTGTGTTCAACTGCAGATCTTTCAAATCGTTCTGTGGTACTTGGACTCAGGCTGTTCCAAGCATATGACTGGAGACCGGTCGCGGCTCATGAACTTCATGAGTAAATTCATCGGAACTGTGAGATTCTGAAACGATCATTTTGGTGCTATTATGGGTTATGGAGATTACGTGGTTGGAAATAGTGTGATTTCCAGGGTATATTATGTTGAAGGTCTTGGACATAATCTATTTTCTGTCAGAAAATTTTGTGACTCATATTTAGAAGTGGCCTTCAGAAAACATACTTGCTTTGTTAGAGAACTTGATGGTGTGGAACTTCTCAGAGGAACTCGTGGTTCAAACCTATACACCATCTTTATCGAAGATATGATGAAATCTTCACCCATCTGCTTGCTGTCAAAGGCTTCCAAATCTAAGTCATGGCTATGGTACCATCGTCTCAATCATTTGAACTTTGGTACCATAAACAATCTTTCCATAAAGGACTTAGTAAGAGGAGTACCCAGATTAAAGTATGAAAAAGATCATCTTTGTTCAGCTTGCCAATTGGGAAAAAGCACGAAATATGTCCACAAACCAAAACCCACAAACTCAGTAATGGAAGTTCTTCATACCCTTCATATGGATTTATGCGGTCCAATGAGAGTACAAACTATAAATGGGAAGAAATACATTCTAGTCGTTGTTGATGACTACTCTCGATTTACTTGGGTAAAGTTTTTGAGGACAAAGGATGAAACTCCAGATGTCATCATCAAACTTATCAAACAGCTTCAAGTTCGACTCAACAATACTGTCAGAATTGTTCGAACAGACAATGGCACAGAGTTTGTTAACAAAGACTTAATTCAGTTTTATGAAAGTGTTGGAATCAGTCATCAAAGAAGTTTTCCACGAACTCCTCAACAGAACGGTGTAGTTGAAAGACGAAATCGAACTCTTGTGGAAGCCGCAAGAACAATGCTAATTTATTCAAAGGTTCCAATGTTTCTATGGGCTGAAGCCATTGCCACTTCTTGCTACACCCAAAATCGTTCCCTTATTCATACCTCTCATGGAAAAACTCCATATGAACTTGTTCATAAACGAAAACCTGATCTCTCCTACCTTCGTGTGTTTGGTGCTTTGTGCTATCCAACGAATGATGGTCAAGATATAGGCAAATTAAGAGCAAAGGCAGATATTGGAGTTTTTGTTGGTTATGCACCAAACAAGAAGGGTTACCGAAAAACAATTCACGTTACGTTCGATGAGCTGACCGGTCAAATGGCTCGAGGACAATCCAGTTCTAGACCCGCATCTCAACTTTCATCAAGTAGTCCTATCAGTTCTACTCTCGTTTCTAATCCCTCACCAGCAACTCATTATGTACCTCCTTCAGAAGATGATTTGAAGAAATTATTTGATCCTATGTTTGATGAACACTATGAGCCAAGGGCTAATGATCTGTCAATTCCATCAACAGAGGCTGCTCCTATCCCTGTCAATGAAGTTAACCCTTCAGTTTCCATGTCACTAAGTCAAGAAGCGCCTTCTGCTGATCGCTCGGTATCATCATCAATGCCTCAATCATCAAGTGTACACAATGGAAATGTTGTTGCTGTTACAGATGATGAAAATCCTTTTGCTCCTCCAGAAGATGAACCTTTTGAAAATATATTTGCTCTTGAATCATCATCAGAACCATCTTCATCAGGAGAAATCGACTCTGCTACTTCTGTTCCTCAACAACAACCACATGAACACCTTAGAAAGTGCACACATGATCACCCATTGGACAACATCATTGGAAACCCTTCTCGTTCAGTATCCACTCGTCGACAACTTGCAACCGATGCCTTATGGTGCCTCTTCAACTCTGTACTCTCTAAGATCGAACCAAAAGATGTTAAAACTGCTATGAATGAAGATAGCTGGTTCAGTGCCATGCAAGAAGAAATTCATGAGTTTGATCAACTAGATGTATGGGAATTAGTACATGCTCCTGGCTGTGCTATGATCATTGCTCTAAAGTGGATCTTCAAAGTAAAACTTGATGAGCATGGTGATGTATTAAAGAACAAGGCTTAATTGGTTGCAAAAGGATACCGTCAAGAGGAGGGTATTGACTTTCAAGAATCATTTTCTCCAGTTGCTCGTATTGAGGCAATCAGAATCTTCTTGGCTAATGCTGCAAGTAAGAACATGGTAGTCTATCAGATGGATGTAAAGATGGCTTTTCTTAACGGTGACCTTAAAGAAGTCGTATACGTCAGCCAACCTGAAGGCTTTGTGAATCCAGAGCATCCTACTCACGTCTATTGTTTGAAGAAGGCTCTTTACGGTTTGAAGCAAGCTCCAAGGGCATGGTATGATACCCTATCAAAGTTTCTTCTATCTACTGGATTCACCAAAGGAGCAGTTGATCCGACATTGTTCACCAGAAAGTCAGGCAAACATTTAATTCACGTTCAAATCTATGTTGATGATATCATTTTTGCCTCGACTAGCCCCAATGAATGTGACCGTTTTTCTAAGGAGATGGGCTTCAAATTTCAAATGTCAATGATGGGAAAAATGTCATTTTTCTTGGGATTACAAATTTCACAAAGTCCCGGAGGCATTTTTATAAATCAATCAAAATATGCAAATGAGATTTTAAAGAAATTTGGATTTGATTCTTGTGACCCTGTTGACACTCCCATGATAGAGCGTACCAAACTGGATGAGGACCACTCAGGGATCATGGTAGACCGAACGAAATATCGTAGTATGATTGGATCCCTGATGTACCTCACAACTAGTAGACCTAACATTCTATTCGCTGTTTGCATGTGTGCTAGATATCAGGCTAAGCCTACCAAAAATGTCACACCCCCAAATTACCTGTTTTGCAGCGGAATGGAATTCCTGGGGATTGACTGTCATAGCATCACAATCACAGTTATATTGAACGACCTAAAGTGTCGTTTGGAAAATACATCGTTTGATTTAAATAAAATAATCAGAGTTTACAAAGTAGGTCCCAAATGTAAATCAACTTGTGCGGAAATAAGTTTGTTACAATTCAAACGATGTTTTAAAGTACGTAAAACCCAAGTGAGACGCGTCGTCACCACGACTCCATGATGTGTCCAAATGCATGCCATGAAGTGAATGCCTTAGAAACCTGAGATAAAAACATGCTAAAAGTGTCAACACAAAGGTTGAGTGAGTTCATAGAGTTTGAGTTGAAATGTAAAGACTTTCAAAATCGTTTATGTAGCAAAGGCATTGTAAATCCACTCAGTTCCAAGTCCCGCCCATACAAAACTTGCAACCTGTGTGTTCACAACCCACTGCCAGAATATGTAGAGTTAATGTTCAAGTGCATGATGTCAAATGAATTCACATAATAGTGCATGACTCAATGTATCGAAATCGTTTATGCAGCAAAGGCATTGTAAATCCACTCAGTTCCAAGTCCCGCCCATACAAAACTTGCAACCTGTGTGTTCACAACCCACTGCCAGAATGTGTAGAGTTTATGTTCAAATGAATATGAGTGTGGTTCAAATCGTTCCAAGACCATTAGCTCAATGAATATACCAAGACCATTGGCCCAATGAATATACCAAGACCATTAGCTCAATGAATATACCAAGACCATTAGCTCAATGAATATACCAAGACCATTAGCCCAATGAATATACCAAGACCATTAGCTCAATGAATATACCAAGACCATTAGCCCAATGAATATAATATGGAAGTTCTAAGTGTAGCAAAACTGTTACTACGCATGACTAAGCATTCAGTTCAGTTAAACATGTAGTTTCAAATAATCAGGATAGTTATGAAAATAATTGAGCATGTATCTCCCCCAAAACATTTATGAAAACAAGTAAAAGTAGGGGCTACGAACTCACTTGGTAAACTGAGGCGATGACAAAAGTGAGTACACCGAGGTATAATGTGAAACTTCAATCTGGACCTATTACCAATGATATGATATGCAATGAGTTGCAATGTAATGTTATGCATGCATTTCGTATGTTATTTATACCATTTGCGGGTTTTGAAAATGTTACTCGTCGACGAAAAATACTCTTTTGACGTCTTGACCCTTCAAAAATGACTTTACATGTTTTTACGTCAAAATGTCATCCTATAATGGTTTTATAATGATTTTTGGTGAAATTATCACTTTTCGTCGCAAAACAATGTCGACGGAAATATCATGAAATTAACAAAAATGGCTTTGGAAAACTAGTCGTAAAACGGTGTACGTCGATCGTTAGCGAACGAACTCGACGGTTTTGGAAAGTTTGTATCGATATCTAGAAGTTTCAGTTCAGGAGTTTTCGTCCAAAAGGTTTCGATCATAAAGATATTAAGGGTTAAAGTTGGTGATTTTGGCTAATGTTGTGCAGAAATGAGTTTCGGCCAAGTTTGAACATCCGTAATTAATTTACTACAACTCCGCTTTACAAACAGCTTGTCGTTTTGAAAAATATGCCCGGTGAACTTGATTTTACTAGAAGACATTTTGTTCCAAAAAGTTTCACAACATGGTTAAAAACAGCCTCAAGCATGGTCGTTACAGCTACCGTAACACTTGTATCGTAAAAATAATATAGTTTTTCAGAAAATAATAGTTACGGCAAGTTTATGAAAACGTGCATATATTTGTCGTTTCAAATCCGTTTTCTACGTTTTATACGTCCTTAGCTTCGTATCGAAGTAAACTAATATATTTTTGAGAAGTCGAAATAATTTGTGAAGCTTAAGGCTCGTTTTTGACCCGAACAAACTAAAAACAGTTTGCTGAAAATCCAGAAAATAATATTTTTCGTCGTCAAACTTTAAAAATCCATAACTTCTTCGTTATAAGTCCGTTTTTATCCGTTCAAGCGGCCACGGATTCGTTTTAAAGTATATTTTCTAAATATCAAGGCCAAAGTTTTGTACCAGATTTCGGATTTTCCAGAAAATTGAAACAAGGACAGAACCTTTATGTATACGTATTAAAAATAGTTTTTCTCGGACAAAACCTATTCTAATCCCTTCAAATCAACTCCAAAACTAATCTAATCCTACCATACACCTTCTTAGGGTGTCATGGGTTCCTAATCACCATCAAGACCAAAGAATACCATGGGAATAATTATAGGATGACCAATATGTATATATAACTCAAAAATCATGAAATAAATGGTATAATTCACATAACATGCATATAATCTCCAAAAATGAAAAGAAACATATGAAAATGAAAAGGAAACATGAAAATGGTAAAACATGCTTACTAGTGAAAATGAAGAGGTGCTAGTAACAAGGATTAAACTTAAATACCCTTGGTTTTTATTTCAAAACCATAAAAAGAGTATAAACTAGGTTGATAAACACTTGATTTTGCAAAAATCTTGATCCCTTGTATTCTTGATGTTGTGACCGGTTTGGAAGGAAGGAAGAACAAGGAGAGAAAATTTCTTATTTTTTTCTTGACTTGAAATATGAGGTTCAATGAATGAAATGGAGATACATGGAGTGTAAGTATACATAAGAAAAAAATCTATCACAACTTGGTTCATCCCCCCCCATAGGCCGGATATGGGGGGATTATGTTTCTCATTTATATATTTTTTTTTTCTTGCAACTTGTGTAATTACTTGTATAATTTTTAAAGAAAGTGTAAGTAATTTGTAGGAATTTGTAACTTGTAGGATAAATGGAAATTTTGGTACGAGTAAGTTTTTAATAGTTCAAAATAGAATGTAATGAGATGATAAAAATTGTAAAAATACTTTCCTTGTGAAATTTGGGTGATAAAATAATTATCGTATAATTTTTAAGAAAAACTACGGAATAATTTAACTTTAACTATTTATGTACCAAATAAATTTGAAACACTAGGAAAACTAAAAATATAGTTTTTATGAACTAGATGTAAGTTTAAAAATACCTCGGGATCATTTTTGAAAGTAATGGATTAAATATTTAAAATAATAACTCACGCGATAAAGTTTATTAAACATAAAAATTACGCGTTGAAGGTGAAATGAAATGTCGTGAATGAATTAATGAGATGCAAATGATGTCAATGAAATGTAGACTAATCTTAGTCCATATGAAATGTACGTGATGTCATGATCATGAATTTGCCGCTAAACCTTTCAGGTTACGCGAATTTGAAACACGTAAACCAAGTTTACGATAAATGTTGAAATAATGAGACATGAACTGTGTCGAGAAACGACCTGAAAGTACGGGTTGTCACATTCGCCCATCCAAAAAGGAATTCAGTCCCTGAATTCAATCGTTGTTAGGTCTAACGGGTTTAGGGTTTGATGTGGCAAACTTTCCCATTCCCGAGCAAAACCCTCAAAAGACTTTTTGGTAACCGATTTTTACTTAATCCCACAACTCATCAAACAAGAACTGTCATACGATTAGGCTAAATCGGTTTAGGTAACAACTTGTTTCTAGCTCGATCTTTGCAACTCATCAAACAAGAACTGTCACGCGGATCAAACTGGAAACAAGTGGTTTGAAGAAAATCTTTTGAAAATTTGGCTCGATTACGGAATTGCTTACACATATAAGCCTACTACTCCCTTCATTGCATGATTCTTCCTGAATTAGACATAGGTGATCAGGCTATGTATAATTTAGGAGTAACTATGCAATGCTTGGACTAATCGACTCATATGATGTTTGGTGTTGAGTCAACTGATGTAAAAATTGTGATGAACATCGAGGAGAGAAGACATGGAGAAGTGTCGTTAAAATGGTAGTTAAAGTAAAAAGAATTAAAATCCTCGTAAATGATAACAAATCGGAAAGAAAATAGAGTACGATAGATGAGAATATTTTACAACGGGTAGTTTAGCAAAAGTAGTACATCTTAGGTTATAAAGATTCGGGTACGATGGAAAACATAAACTTAGTACGACATAGTACATAAGGAAAAATTTAGACTGATAGTTTCCGAATTTCTTCAGTCTTCTGCGTTGTTGTGACCATGACGAGCTTCTCCTCCTTGTAACATGTATACATTCCCATGAGCACCTTCGACTTGTTGACCTTGGTTTTGAGGACATTGATTCCGATAGTGTCCTTGCTCCCCGCATCTGTAACATGTAACCATGGCCTTGCCTCTACAATTCCTGGCAAGGTGTCCCAGTTGTTGACACTTGTAGCACTTAGCAGGACAAAGACCCGTGTGATGATACTTACATCGATTACATAGTGGGTAGGTTCCAGCCATAACCTCGCTTTCTATTGGTGCAGCAATATATACCATTGCAGTTTCTTGCCCTCTATTCTGTTGTTGATGATGGTTAGTGTTACGGTTTTGGTTGTTGTTGTTATAACCTCCTTGGTCGTCTTCCCACTTTCTTTTGTTGTTGTTGGTTTGGTTATCGTTGCAGGTTGGTGCGTTGTTGGGGTTGTTGTGGTTTTGGTTGGTGTTGGTGTACTTGCCTCTCTTCACTACCTGGGTCATGAGCTTTTGAGTCAATCGAATAGCTTCCTCAATCGTTTGCGGGTCAGAAGAAGTCACATCTCCTTGAATAACCTCGGGAAGTCCCCCGATAAAAGCCTCTAGTAACTTCTCGTTATCCGAAACCATAGATGGGCATAACACGGCCAATTCTTGAAATCTTCGAATGTAAGTATCAATGTCATACCCAATAGTTACCAACTCATAGAATTCTGTCTCCAACTTTTTCACTTCCGTACGAGGACAAAACTTCTTAGTCACCAAACCCTTGAATTCCTCCCAAGTAAGCTTGGAAGCATTCTCCATACCAATCGGTTGAGCATATGAATTCCACCATGACAAAGCTCCATCTAGTAAAGTACTTGTAGCAAATTTGACCTTACTATCATTCGGGCAATTACACAGCAAAAACACGGACTCCAATTTCTCGAACCATCGCACCATGGCAGTGGCTCCTTCAGTCCCTTTAAACTTGGTGGGGTCTCCACTTTTGAAATCCTTATACGAACAGCTTTTAACCCCGGACCCTCTTACATTTACTGCAGCAGCAGCAGCAAGTTTTGCGGCTTCAGCAGCAGCCGCGGCCTCGGCAACAGCAGCGGTCACCGTTTCCCTTTCAATCCTTAAAGCATCAGCAATGCTATCATTCACCAACTTTTGAATTGCTGCTTGGGTCATTTCCGGTGTGGCTTTCTTCGGCGCCATATCTTCTTCAAAACAAGAGGAAATGTGAGACGTAGCAAAACCCGATGTTAATAATAAGCGCTCTAAAGAGATGTGATTAGAGATGATAAGTTTGAGGTTATCTTTCAAAATAATCGACGGTTTCCTACGAAATGGGTTATGAGATGTCGTAAGTGCTTCAAATGTATGATGGTTTAGTGACTTAGTGTGTGAATAACGTGTAACTCGACATGTTAGTGGTGAAACAAAGGAGTGAGAGTGACTTCGCCCTACTTAAAGGTTCATCTCGGCATTCGACGTTATCGGTGATGAATCAGCTGATATAAAAAAAAATTTTGTGATAGGGAATGACAAGGAATTCTCCACGTTAGAGTATGAGGAAAAGATAATGGGATGGGTATTTAAGGGCATCCATGTGACAATCGATGTGAAATGAAAGTGAATAACTCGAAAAATGTACGTATAAATCGCATGCAAAGTGAACATGCACTTATGATGAAATGATGAGATGCTATGATGATGTAGTTATAGTCTAGGGTCAATGATGCAACCTAGTTCTCTATAACCGAAGCTCTGATGCCAATCTGTCACACCCCCAAATTACCTGTTTTGCAGCGGAATGGAATTCCTGGGGATTGACTGTCATAGCATCACAATCACAGTTATATTGAACGACCTAAAGTGTCGTTTGGAAAATACATCGTTTGATTTAAATAAAATAATCAGAGTTTACAAAGTAGGTCCCAAATGTAAATCAACTTGTGCGGAAATAAGTTTGTTACAATTCAAACGATGTTTTAAAGTACGTAAAACCCAAGTGAGACGCGTCGTCACCACGACTCCATGATGTGTCCAAATGCATGCCATGAAGTGAATGCCTTAGAAACCTGAGATAAAAACATGCTAAAAGTGTCAACACAAAGGTTGAGTGAGTTCATAGAGTTTGAGTTGAAATGTAAAGACTTTCAAAATCGTTTATGTAGCAAAGGCATTGTAAATCCACTCAGTTCCAAGTCCCGCCCATACAAAACTTGCAACCTGTGTGTTCACAACCCACTGCCAGAATATGTAGAGTTAATGTTCAAGTGCATGATGTCAAATGAATTCACATAATAGTGCATGACTCAATGTATCGAAATCGTTTATGCAGCAAAGGCATTGTAAATCCACTCAGTTCCAAGTCCCGCCCATACAAAACTTGCAACCTGTGTGTTCACAACCCACTGCCAGAATGTGTAGAGTTTATGTTCAAATGAATATGAGTGTGGTTCAAATCGTTCCAAGACCATTAGCTCAATGAATATACCAAGACCATTGGCCCAATGAATATACCAAGACCATTAGCCCAATGAATATACCAAGACCATTAGCTCAATGAATATACCAAGACCATTAGCCCAATGAATATACCAAGACCATTAGCTCAATGAATATACCAAGACCATTAGCCCAATGAATATAATATGGAAGTTCTAAGTGTAGCAAAACTGTTACTACGCATGACTAAGCATTCAGTTCAGTTAAACATGTAGTTTCAAATAATCAGGATAGTTATGAAAATAATTGAGCATGTATCTCCCCCAAAACATTTATGAAAATAAGTAAAAGTAGGGGCTACGAACTCACTTGGTAAACTGAGGCGATGACAAAAGTGAGTACACCGAGGTATAATGTGAAACTTCAATCTGGACCTATTACCAATGATATGATATGCAATGAGTTGCAATGTAATGTTATGCATGCATTTCGTATGTTATTTATACCATTTGCGGGTTTTGAAAATGTTACTCGTCGACGAAAAATACTCTTTTGACGTCTTGACCCTTCAAAAATGACTTTACATGTTTTTACGTCAAAATGTCATCCTATAATGGTTTTATAATGATTTTTGGTGAAATTATCACTTTTCGTCGCAAAACAATGTCGACGGAAATATCATGAAATTAACAAAAATGGCTTTGGAAAACTAGTCGTAAAACGGTGTACGTCGATCGTTAGCGAACGAACTCGACGGTTTTGGAAAGTTTGTATCGATATCTAGAAGTTTCAGTTCAGGAGTTTTCGTCCAAAAGGTTTCGATCATAAAGATATTAAGGGTTAAAGTTGGTGATTTTGGCTAATGTTGTGCAGAAATGAGTTTCGGCCAAGTTTGAACATCCGTAATTAATTTACTACAACTCCGCTTTACAAACAGCTTGTCGTTTTGAAAAATATGCCCGGTGAACTTGATTTTACTAGAAGACATTTTGTTCCAAAAAGTTTCACAACATGGTTAAAAACAGCCTCAAGCATGGTCGTTACAGCTACCGTAACACTTGTATCGTAAAAATAATATAGTTTTTCAGAAAATAATAGTTACGGCAAGTTTATGAAAACGTGCATATATTTGTCGTTTCAAATCCGTTTTCTACGTTTTATACGTCCTTAGCTTCGTATCGAAGTAAACTAATATATTTTTGAGAAGTCGAAATAATTTGTGAAGCTTAAGGCTCGTTTTTGACCCGAACAAACTAAAAACAGTTTGCTGAAAATCCAGAAAATAATATTTTTCGTCGTCAAACTTTAAAAATCCATAACTTCTTCGTTATAAGTCCGTTTTTATCCGTTCAAGCGGCCACGGATTCGTTTTAAAGTATATTTTCTAAATATCAAGGCCAAAGTTTTGTACCAGATGTCGGATTTTCCAGAAAATTGAAACAAGGACAGAACCTTTATGTATACGTATTAAAAATAGTTTTTCTCGGACAAAACCTATTCTAATCCCTTCAAATCAACTCCAAAACTAATCTAATCCTACCATACACCTTCTTAGGGTGTCATGGGTTCCTAATCACCATCAAGACCAAAGAATACCATGGGAATAATTATAGGATGACCAATATGTATATATAACTCAAAAATCATGAAATAAATGGTATAATTCACATAACATGCATATAATCTCCAAAAATGAAAAGAAACATATGAAAATGAAAAGGAAACATGAAAATGGTAAAACATGCTTACTAGTGAAAATGAAGAGGTGCTAGTAACAAGGATTAAACTTAAATACCCTTGGTTTTTATTTCAAAACCATAAAAAGAGTATAAACTAGGTTGATAAACACTTGATTTTGCAAAAATCTTGATCCCTTGTATTCTTGATGTTGTGACCGGTTTGGAAGGAAGGAAGAACAAGGAGAGAAAATTTCTTATTTTTCTTGACTTGAAATATGAGGTTCAATGAATGAAATGGAGATACATGGAGTGTAAGTATACATAAAAAAAAATCTATCACAACTTGGTTCATCCCCCCCCATAGGCCGGATATGGGGGGATTATGTTTCTCATTTATATATTTTTTTTTTTTTTTTGCAACTTGTGTAATTACTTGTATAATTTTTAAAGAAAGTGTAAGTAATTTGTAGGAATTTGTAACTTGTAGGATAAATGGAAATTTTGGTACGAGTAAGTTTTTAATAGTTCAAAATAGAATGTAATGAGATGATAAAAATTGTAAAAATACTTTCCTTGTGAAATTTGGGTGATAAAATAATTATCGTATAATTTTTAAGAAAACTACGGAATAATTTAACTTTAACTATTTATGTACCAAATAAATTTGAAACACTAGGAAAACTAAAAATATAGTTTTTATGAACTAGATGTAAGTTTAAAAATACCTCGGGATCATTTTTGAAAGTAATGGATTAAATATTTAAAATAATAACTCACGCGATAAAGTTTATTAAACATAAAAATTACGCGTTGAAGGTGAAATGAAATGTCGTGAATGAATTAATGAGATGCAAATGATGTCCATGAAATGTAGACTAATCTTAGTCCATATGAAATGTACGTGATGTCATGATCATGAATTTGCCGCTAAACCTTTCAGGTTACGCGAATTTGAAACACGTAAACCAAGTTTACGATAAATGTTGAAATAATGAGACATGAACTGTGTCGAGAAACGACCTGAAAGTACGGGTTGTCACAAAAAAGCACCTTGAAGCGGTTAAACGGGTCTTTCGGTATCTTCAAGGAACCATCAATATGGGACTTTGGTACCCGAAGGACACCGGTATGTCACTAACTGCCTATGCAGATGCTGATCATGCAGGATGTCAAGATACACGTCGAAGTACGTCTAGAGGTGCTCAGTTTTTGGGTGATAACCTTGTGAGCTGGTCTTCAAAGAAACAAATTAGTACTTCTATTTCCTCTACAGAGGCTGAATACATAGCCATGTCATCTTGTTGTGCTCAAATCCTATGGATGAGATCCCAATTATCTGACTATGGCTTTGAATTCAACAAAATCCCTCTGTACTGTGATAATAAAAGTGCTATAGCTCTCTCATGCAACAATGTTCAACATTCAAGAGCAAAGCACATCGACATTCGACATCATTTCATCAAGGAGCAAGTAGAGAACGGTGTGGTGGAACTCTACTTTGTGAGGACAGAATGTCAATTAGCAGACATCTTCACCAAAGCTCTTCCTAGAGAACGTTTTGAGTTTATCCTTCCACGACTTGGTCTAAAGAGTCTACAACCGGAAACACTCAAACGTCTTCAAGAGGAAGACGAGGAGTAAAGGTCTTTCTTCATCTATTTCTTGTAAATATTTATTCGAAAAGCAAAATACAAAATTACAAAACCCACAAAAAGAAAATAGAAAATATAAAACTTTCAAAAATCCATAAAAATTTGAAAAATCTTGAAAAATCTCAAACTTTTTTTCATAATTTTCTCGATTCGATAATATCTACGGTCTTTGTGCTGGCATTCAAAGAATGACACGGGTCTTTAGATGTTGTTTGAATTTTTTTTAAAAAAATCAAAAAATATTTTTGGGAGAAAAGTGAAACAATGGTTTATTGTCATTTCAGGCAGTAACCCGTTTTTCAAAGAAAGAACAGAGCCATGCTTTATCTTAAATCTTCAAACCTCATGCTCTGATTCTAAAAACAAATGTTTGTCGACAAAAAGACAAATGTTTCCTTTCAAATATTTTTCCTTCAAATGATTCTTCTGAAAAATATTTGTCATCTAATGAAAACAAAATTGCTTTGAAAATACTTCGGACTCTACTTTTGAAAATCATCCAGGCCTTTCATCTGTCAAAATCTCTATCTTTCAACCAATAACATATGTCATTGATTGAGGGGGAGAATGATTTCAAATCAAAAAGAGTATTTTTCAAACAATTGACACATAATCGAGAAAGGTCTACTCTTGAATAATAAAAAAGAACAATGTTTTACAATATTGTATACAATTGGTACAAGACCTTTGTTATTATTATGTTTTCAAAAGATATTCAAGCATGTTTAATCTGTGGAGTCTAAAGTCTCAAACTTGATCCTTATCGGTTAAATGTTTCTCATAATCAAGTCACATCTGCCCTCAAAAGCTTTCAAAATCGATTTAAATCCACCGAGATCACAAATCTCAAATGATTTGAAAATTGTGATTGGGGGAGAATTTGTGATTTAAATTGGATTTAAACTGATGATTCAATAAATGGTTTCACAAGTGTTTAGCAAGCTTTCCTCCCCACATGTGCCAAACGATTTCAAATTTTCCATGCACATGTTGAGGGGGAGCATCTCTTAAACCACAATGAATTAAAACGTGATTGATTTGTATCTAAGTGCAGGTTCCTTCTAATATGTGCAAAACTCTTTCAAACCTTGAGGCACATATTGAGGGGGAGCAAATTTATGAAAACCTCATCCTTCCCAAATATGCTTCATTAACTTGATTTGATCAGGGGAGTGATGTTGATATCTTTTAGAAAATGGTAATCAAAGAAGTTAATTCTTCCTCTTGCCTCCGTGTGCCAAAAAACGATTTCAAAGACGGTTTCTAAAATATCAAAAACAATTCAGGTACAAAATGCTTTGATAATATATCACAAGTATCTGGATTGATTTTCAAATGGTTTTCAATTGGTTCCAATGGCAGATGAACAATACCAAATAGACCGACCAAATTTACTTTATGTATGGTTATATAAGAAATAGCCCTCCATTAATTCAACCTTAGGGCAGAAACCGGGTTCAATACATATGCTACTGGTGGTTACTAAGGTAACGCCGGTATTGAAGACAAGACGTCATGGACTATTGAGTCTAGAGCCCTCCATTATTGAAGACAAGACGTCATGGACTATTGAAATGAGAAAAGGGTGAAAAGAAATAGCCCTCCATTAATTCAACCTTAGGGCAGAAACCGGGTTCAATACATATGCTACTGGTGGTTACCAAGGTAACGCCGGTATTGAAGACAAGACGTCATGGACCCAGTGATGCACTGCACTGAACTTTCCAAGCTACTCAAGTTCCTCTTAAAAGGGCTTGTTTCATTCTCACGGGGAACCTACATAGTCTATCAACTTTCTCTTAGAGATCGTTGATATTGAAGAAGGAGACCCTCTCCTTAGTCTCCGGAATAGGAACCAAATATGCACTATTGAGTCTAGAGCCACGAGATCATCAATAAATCTCATTAGGACACTGTCAATGAAGACTCTCTGTTTCACACAATGTGGAAAGAGAAATTATATCTTATGAGTCCTACGCGTTATCCTTGTGGTATTGCCAGAACATCTGAGTGATATGCAAACATATTCACAATGAAGATGGAAAGCCTTCTGGAGCCAACATCAAACAAGCTCCTGGTGAGTGCCATGTGAGATCTATCCAATAGATCAACCATGTGACAACTGAACAGAAACAATGGGGCGATTCAATCTTTTGAATCAATCCTGGTTCAGGTTATTGATTGACAGATACCTTTGAAAAACCGGCCGTTGTGCTTAAAAACTCTTTTCTTTAGCACATCGACTGTGTAATCATATTTAAAAATAAAAGGTGTTTATGATTGATAATTGATTTTCATTAAAACCTTCGATGTATTCCAAAAACAATTTCTATTGAGCGGTACACGATTTTTTTTTCAAATCTCTTTTCATCAATCAATGAATCTCAATTCGCTGGTTCACTCACTCCGTGTTGTCTTCTTTGAGACGTTCCGGTTTGAGAACAGCTAGAGCAGCTGCGAAACTCTGTCAAGGGAATTCTTCAGAATTATACCTGATCACAGGCAGTTCTTGTACTGATCAACGGGGAACCGTGGGCCGTGTACCTCAATTCAACGAAAGTGATCAAAGACACTTTCGTGCGCTTTATTGCTAACTGTTGTATGCATGTACGCCCGACGTTTGCAGCTGATCAGAATGAAGCGGTCAATCCATAACCGCATGCTCACACATCACATTCATTTCAAAAGAAATCATGATTAGTGCATCAATGACTCTGATATTCTCATTCCATGCTTCTGCTACACTGCTGCCTATATCATGAATCAATGAACACTTCCGCTACTCTGATGAGAAGAAATCATGATCAAGAATGTGAGCATGTCGGTCCAAATAGTCAAAACATCACATAATACCAACACCACAAAGGATGAGTCAGAGATTTATGGTTGCTGATGATCTCAAAGCTGGCTCAAAACTCATTATCAAGTTGATCAGTTAAAGACCTCCACTATAATTATCCAAACATGCGGAAAATGAAGAATCAAAGACTACGAGCTACTGAGCAAAGAACTTAATCAAGAATCCAAGAACAATATAATGTAATATCTGTTTGTATTCATTGTAATTTGAGGTGACCTCCCTTAGGGGGAGATTGTTAGGATTTAGTAAATCCAAGTATTAAAGTGTCGGTCACCTCAAGTATAAGTAATCGTTAGAAAGCTCGTAGTCGTAGTTATTTACAGTTATGTATTATTTAGTTAAGTAACACCGTGGGGGACGGACGGGTCTTTACCCGCTGTATGCCTGATCCACAGCCCGTAGGTGGCGATTTGTGTAAGACTATAAATACTCTCTACCTCCCAAGGTAGAGAGTTGGAGCTCATAATAAGATTTTCACTTTCTCTCACTAAGTTCCCAAACCTCTAAATATTTCTCTCTCTAAAACATGTTGTACGCCTATATTGATTATGGTTTAATGTGTTTGTGAAATCCAATATGCTACAGAAAAAATAAACAGATTTGTTTAATTCTTTTCTAATTGAGTCGAATATTTTAAGAAGCATAGCTTCTTATATGGATCGATGATGTAATATGATGGTATGGATCTAAAAGATCTTTGAAATCTCATATGAGATTCCAAATACCACAAGGCTGAGATCTTATGAATAATTAATTTTTCAGCATTGAGTCTTGATGATTGATTGTGAGCGTTGGGGAGAGAAGGTGAGCGTATGCTTGTGTCTAGTTTAGGATTTGATTAAGTTGGATTTGTTGTGTATCATTAATTTCATTTTTATCAGTTTTGTTTATTGTTTGTGACTGATGATGGTTGATGAACCTGAAGTCACATCAGTCTGATTTGGGATAGTGGACGTGGTCAAATAGTCTTCTGCTTCATCTCTTTTTCTTATGCGTAAACAAGAAAAAAAATCCTTAGGCGTAAACTAGGTCTTACGCGTAAAGCTTATGCGTAAGACCTTATGTGTAAGACCTTATGCGTAAGGCTTATGCGTAAGGCTTAGGGTTTTCTTCTAACTTATCCAAGCTAGAAGAAATTCACACAGTCGAAGTATTCAACACACTTATCCAAGTGAGTGAAATACCGAGTAAACTTTGTAGCTTGAAGAAACTCTTTCTGACCCAGTTTTCGATCAATATTCCGACTAATATGAGAAACCCATAAAAGATGGTATAAAAGACCTATTGTTGACCCAATTTGACCACTGATATGACCAGAAGACTTATCACGGAATATGGTACAAAAATTATACGAGTAAAAAAAATGCATAAAGGTTGTTAAGACCAAACAACAAATCTTGTTACCCCATACAACATTTGACCAAGGATACACAATAACCTTGTTAAAAATCTGATAAACACAAAAACATTTGTGAAAGGTTAAAACTTTGTTTAAAAAAACAGATTTTTAGACAAGACTTTGACAAGAAACATCACCAAAAATCAACCATGATAAAAATCCGACCTTGCTCTTGATACCAATGTTAGGACCAATTATGTGGTTGATATGGTGAATCGGGAGGTCTTGGAAGATAGAAGAACACCATCTTCAAGTTAGAGAGAGAAACTAGAGAGAAGAGAAACTAGTGTGTGTATTATTAAGGAAAATGAAAAGCTTACACTAAGAGTCTCACCCTCCTAGGAAAGTCTAGGAGGGTATTTATACCTAGACACATACAACTATGACTAAATGACATAACAAGCCCATGTGTTTAAGCTAACAAAGATAGAAAATGTAATCCCGTCAATGTCGTTCCATTTACGAGTTAGGAGCGATTCCAACAGTGATAAATTAAAAATACCTTGAATGTGATCCTATGTTAGCTATGAGTGAGTATGAAACCTACTGATCTTGAGGAAGACTAAATAGATCCTAAAGTATCATGTTTATATAGTATGATATGGTCTAGAGGATTGGATTGAGGTGATAGTGTATAAATCATATGTCTGTTTACCCGGATCCCACGGTTCCCTCATCTAAGGGATCCGGCTAGTTATAGCTCAGGGATCCGGCTACTGCTGACTAGTAGCTTCTCAGAAAATGTGCAGAATTTGCACTCTTTAGCAAATAATCATCCTAATCATTTTTACATTCAATAATCAAATATGCAAGCAACAAATATTACGAATAGTAGGTAACGGCGACTAGAAGGTAAGCAAAATGAGCGGGACCGACTTCTTAATTGTAATCAAGCCGTCGTAAAATTCTCATTTTTGGATTCCCTAGGTTAAAATGTTTTAGTTCATGTCATGCCATCTACTTAGAGCTAAGTCCTAAGCTACAGAATATTTTTTAAGTTGTTTTACAAACCATTGTTTACAAATAAGGTCAACGACCTTACCTTCCCTCCCATTCAAATTCCTACTCCATCGCCTCTACTCTTCACTTTTCAACCCTTCACCCCTAATTCTTCTTCTTCATGAGAAAGTTAGCAAAACATTTGAACATCCCCTTTGTTTTTTGAAATTCTTGTGATGGGCTCGGGATGTCTGGCAGTTGGTCAATGTATCTTAGGGGGTCAAGTTGAACGTTTCCAATGGGGTTGCTTCCTTCTCCCTCTCTTTCATATGATGAGTCCGTTGGTGGGTGAGGTCTCTTGCCTTCAACCATAATCCTTGTAGTCTTCTCATCTGAGAAGGGCACCATGACCTTGTTGCAAAAGGTATGGTCATCGGAGTAGGGAGATGGATCTAGAGCAAAGACGAAATTGGCTAGGCGAGTCAAGACCATGGCATAGGGGAGCACCATCTTATCCATCCTTTTCACACTTGCCATCTGTTTGACCATGTAATAGGCGAGATTGAAATGAGTCCCGGTAACAAGGCAATAGATCATGTAGCTTAGGCAAGCGTTGGGATGATCCTTATTTCCCACCAAACAAAGGACTTTCTCCCTTAGCACTAGTTCCCATTTCTTGTATAATGGGAACATCTCCAAAAGCTCAATTTGAAAAGGATCTCTATAGATGACCTTGGACTTTCTAGTGACTCTTGATAGAGAGGCTCTTTCTATGAAGACGGTATCTCTTACCGTAGCCGGTTCCGGGAGGGGTGTGAAGTATACCTCGTGATGATCCACCATGTCATGAAGATCGGTCAATGACCATTCATTTGAGTACATGCATACTCCTTAACAAGGGATACGAAGTATCCTAGCAAACTCTTCAAGAGTGAAGGTGAATTCGTGCTCATTGATGATAAAAGTTATCGAAATGGTTCCATCTTCATTTCGAATGATCCTCATGCTCTTGTAAAACTCTAGGACAAACACCGGACAAATTTGTTCATTGATGCTCAAGAGGCATTGGAAGTTGATTCCCGCAAAGACTTGGGGAATTTCGGTGTTGTTGATGAATGAGGGTTCAACTACTCGTCCTTCGTGGAATAGTCTCTTTTCCAACAATTTGAAGGCTTTTTGGTCATCCGGGTTCAAGCCATCCTTTCTATGATACATGGGAATATAATGTGCCGTGTCTTGGTAATCTTGTTTTCTATTGCTAGGCATGATTTGTCATAAACATCAAAACCACAATGTGGTGTTAATTATGTGAATAGTATCTGTTAATACAAATAAGCCGTAAAAACATTTATTTATATTTTACGATCTTCTAATGTTTTGTCGATAACAAAAGTAAAATCATTTTAACGAAACAAATAGAGTACGTAAATAGTTTGAGTTAATAGTTTTCTAACACAATTAAGTTGTCACATAAAACACTAAAACAAGTATAAGTGATTTTATGTTTTAGATACATATGTACAACAACTAGTGTTTACATATTGGGTTAAACATATACTTAAACTAAGTATACTAAAATGGGTAAAAACTAAGTGTATGCTAAAATGGGTAAATACAAGTATATACTAAATTGGTAAAATACTAGCAAATGGTTTTGACCCATAACCCATGGTTTTATATATACCACTTAACCAAGTTCATTGTATCTAGAAAGAAACCCATGACCCATGACCCATAACCAAAAATACCCATGGGCAAAGAGGAGCGGACCACGGATCCCTAGCTTTGTGCTAGCCGGATCCCTTGTGGTAGGGATCCGTGGGATCCGAGGAAGAGAATTTTCTCTGTAAATAGAGAGCCATTTCTTTCTCTCTACACATGGTTTTTCACACATACTTCCCCAAAGTATTCTAACCCTCTAACCTCAGATCTAAGTGATCTATGTAGTTTGTCTTTTGTTTTTGTGTGATCTACTAGGTTCCTTTTAAAGGAGAGATCATCACCTCTTGAAGACGTGCAAGCTCAAAGTCCATGAGTTGCCATGCTTCGTCATCATCAAGACTACTAAGGTTCTCTTGTTGATAGTTCTTCCTTTCTCCATAGATGTCGGTGGTTAGCCTAGCACCGTATAAAGGGTAGGCGACGTTGTGTTAGGTGTGGTTCGCCTTGGTGTGAAAGAACTCGGTATTTAGCTTTGTACCGGAAAACGGTTAAGCGACGTTGTGAAGGCTTCTCCGCCACAAGGAGTTGGTGTAGTGCTTACGAACTCTCGAGTAGGTGACTCGGGGAGTGGAGTAGGGCAAGGAAGGTGTCCTTGTAGCCGAACCACTATAAATGACTTGTGTTGTGGTGATGTGCTTCTTACTCTTTATATTTCATTTCACGTTTATATATCCATCTATCAACGTCCAACATAAACAATCAAATAGATTGACATAAGTCGATCTAAATATTTAAAAGGAAGTTTTAAATTGGTAAAACTATTCAACCCCCCTTCTAGTTTTCCACAATTGGTATCAAAGCCAGGTTACCAAGTTTCTTAAAGTATGTTGTACTTTAAAGACTTGATACGATCCGTGTATGTTTGAAAACTACAAAGAAGGATTTTTTCCTGTTGGTCATATTTTCTTTTAAATCATTTTGTTGGACATTGATAGATGATTCTAATCATTTTTGCTCTTAAGAAATCTTCGTGCTAGAATCTCTTCAAAGTCTTCATTCAAAGATTAATGAAGTCAACATTCAAGGAAGGATCTAAAAGGTAATCACAACCCATGTACACCAAGTACAAAGGATTACTTTAAAAGCTCATGAAGTATTTTTGGTATTATACCAAATCAAGAAGCATAAAGGTATGTTTTACTCTTCATTAGATAGGTTACATGAGTCCCGTTTATTGTCATAAGTTATCTCTGCTTAACTAATCACTAACATCATTAGAAGTCTCTTTCGTCACCTTTAGTCTTTTTCAACATAGGGGATGATATTATTTTTTCGCCAAACTAACGCCGTCATTACATATGAACCCTCGATATGTAATTCATCGAAAATCATCATTCAAAAACAATCCTCATCTAATACCTCCATTGTTTTTGGCAAGCTAATTTATAAGCCTACTACAAAAATAATACCAAACAACTTCCTTTCTGTCCACAGTACCCGGATCCCTCTAGTTGTACTAGCCGGATCCCAAAGGATCCGGGGGAACCGTGGAACAGAACTCAGCTATACGCTTCAAAAATTCACCACTGATCTTTTTCCCTCTATTCAAATAACACTAAAACGACTAAACTACTGAATCCATCCTCATTGGCTTCCATACTCTCAAGTATTCCTTCCTAGAACATCATTGTAAGTAATTACATTAACTTGTTCTAACTTTCATCATCCTCATCCTAGGGTTTATGGTTTCTTAATTTTTGATCAATTAATTTAATTAGGGCTTTTTAAATTAATCATGAAAAGGAGCTTTTAACAAAATCACATTGTGTTCACAACATTGTTAATACAAATCAAAACCATAAACCCATCCCAACTAATTTTACCTAATTGGAAAATTTGTATTTTTAGGACCAACCATGCCCAAAGCTACTCAACAAGATCATCATGACACCGTCCACTATCTTACTCATTACTATCGTAAAAAGGGATTGACCAAAACCGACCGTAAAATTTTCAAAAGTCTTGTAAAACGACTTATCCAAGAAGGTCGTGTAGTCAAGGAATGTTTCCTTGAAGATACCGACATTCGTCAAGTTTTCTCGACAATCAACTTTGATTGTCTCCTTGACATAGATGAACAAATTTGTCCGGTTTTCATTTTTGAATTTTACAAAAGCTTTAGGATCATTCGAAACGCCAATGATAGCATTTCAATCACTTTCATCATCAATAAACAAAACTTCACTCTTCCTCTCAACACCTTTGCTCAAATTCTTCGCATTCCTTGTGAAGGAATTTGTATGTACTCTCAAGATTGGGCAATTAACGCTCAAAACTTTGCACTTGATCCTAAGCCTCTCTATAAGAACCGACCAATCTCGTTTCGACCGAAACAAGAAGCTCATTCACCGTAATCCCTTTCAAATAGAACTTTTCGAAATGCACCCCATGTTTAGAAAATGGGAAGAAATCCTTAGGGAAAATGTCATTAGCCTAGTTGGAAACAAAGATCATCCAAACGCATGTCTTGTGCAAATGATCTATTGTCTTATCCATCAAAGGCCATTTAATCTTGCCTATTACATGGTAAGGAGAATGGTTGGGGTATTCAAAGCCTCCAACATGGTACTTCCGTATGGTATGCTTCTAACACGACTTTGTAAGTATGTTGGTACATTGCAACCATCTCCTATCAACGATGATCATTATCTTTCC
Organism: Chrysanthemum makinoi; assembly: GCA_910596185.1. Classification (NCBI taxonomy): domain Eukaryota; kingdom Viridiplantae; phylum Streptophyta; class Magnoliopsida; order Asterales; family Asteraceae; genus Chrysanthemum; species Chrysanthemum makinoi. The sequence goes on along the minus strand of OU343219.1, from coordinate 80,940,580 downwards.
GATCACGTCATGGTACCTCTTACCAAACGACCTTCTAAACGGTTCATGGTCAATAGAGAGCAACCCGAAGCTCTCTCGGACTCCTCGGCCGGAGAAGAAGATGAGGAAGACATCGACCCCGTATCCAACATCAAATTGGACATCCTTGAATACCACGAACAACTTCCAACCATTCCAAACGAGACCGCGGAATTCAAACAAATAAGAGGCATGATTCAAAACCTCGCTTACAATCTCACTAAGCCGTCAAAAAGGAAAAGAAAGGATTGACGAAAGAGACAATAGGATTGTGCTTGTTTTCTTTATCTTATGTTTAAATGATTACATTTTAGCTCTTTCGGTTTATGATTACTTGGATATTGTCTTTAACTAAGTGTTTTGTGATAAACATGCTTGTTTCTATTGTTTATCTGTGGATTTACTAGTGTGCATAAACTGCGCATCATTTCTGTGTAGGTTCTATGTTGGTTCTGATCTGCAGATGCCGGATCCCTAGGATTAGCCTAGCCGGATCCCTCCCTTGAGGGAACCGTAGGATCCGTGTCAGCAGATCAGCAATACTGCATTTCCTACATCAAAACTGCTTTCTAGATAACATCACATTAGCTTAGCATATGATTTTAGAACCCAACTAAGTCCACTTCTAGGATGAGAAAGGCTTAGACTCACTAAAGGCTTACTTAAGATCTTAGTCTTATTTTATCAACACATCCAAACTCACCATATTTCCGCTTCGACTACTCACAAACTATTTCTCACATCTCAAAACACTTAAGAAGATAAGCTAAGCAATTTTAGGAAATTGCATCTAGTCATTTATATCTCAAGATAAGACAAAAGTTAGTTTTTCAAGTTTTGTAGTCTTTAAGAATTTTTCTTAATATCACCTCAAGCCTAAATCTGATCACTAGGATCATTTTTTCTTTTCTTGACATCTTCATAACTCTTAATGCTATCCTTAGACAACTATTGGTAGTCATCTTGTCCCATCCCCCTTTCACATAAAGCAATCATTTGCTACAACACTTATTACCTCTAATCATTCAAGTACCCTTTCATCCTAAACCTTTAGGAAAACTGAAACATTCAAAATAAGATAGGCTTTAGCTCCTAGAAACCTCATTTCAAACCTGTCATAACTGCTGAGAGCCGGATCCCTAGGATTAGCCTAGCCGGATCCCTTCAAGGAAGGAATCGTGGGATCCGTGTGACAGTTTATGTCAAACATAGCTAAAACAATCATTTCTACTCATTTTCCTAACTCAAACACTCCATCTCATCTTAAATGAGTTCCTAGATCAGTGAAACTCTGAATCTCAACCTTGCGCATGTTGATCATCACATTACCAAGGACATTAGTGGATTAAGTCTTAAATACAAATTGCCAACATCTTTCCTTTATAAGCCATAGAACACTTTAGTCATCAAACATCATTACTTATAGTTAAGACTTCCAACAGCTAGAGACTTCAAACTGAGTCAAAAACCTTGAAATCCATTAATAATAATGATTTCATCTAAGCCCTGTCTGTTCGCCGGATCCCTGGTTCTTAACCAGGCGGATCCCTGCTGAGAGGGATCCGCGGGATCCGTAAGTACAGGAAGCAAAAATCAGCTTCCATATTCAAAACACCTCTTGGTTTTCTAAACCACCTTTAGAATTCATTAATTATCCTCCTAGAACTGATCAAAACCCCAAGAGCATGCCTATTCCTCCAAGTGGTCAATAATTTAATTTTTTTTCTCATTCAAATCATCCTTCAATAAACCAAATAATCTTAGGATTAAAACCATCACTCTCAATCACATCCAATAAGTTCTTACTTGTATCATCATCACCATGACTAAAGCCCCTAGTGCTAACTCATCCACTCAAAGACCACCCAAGAAGATCACTAGAATCACACAAGAAGTTTCCTCAACCGGATCATCTTCGGTTAAGTCCACCAATGGTAGGATCTCTCCCACACCAAGGAAACCATTTAAGAAGAAGAGTGTTCTCACTAGGAGTTCATCACCTAATCCTACTAAACCAAACACACAACCAACATCATTAGTGCTTAGAACCACCTCACAACCATTTGAAGATCCTTAACCCACTTCACTTGAATTTTCACTTCAAGAAAATCAAAACCATGACAAGGATTGTGATCATTGTAAACATAGGGAAAGAATGATACATGAACTAGATAAATTGATACATGAACTACAAGCTCAAAATGCTGAGGAAAACTCTTCTCATCATTAAAAATCATTAAGCTTTTTTCGTCGAATCTTAAGTTTGGGGTAATTCATTAGCATTAGTAGCACTTGTTTGGCTAGTTCATTCTCTTAGTTTTAGAGATTTGGTAGTGTATCTCTTGTTTTATTGAATGAATACTTATATGCTATGATTATTTTGTGTTGTGCTTGATATATTGTACATATATCTCATTCTCTCAAAATAGCATTCCTTGACATTTTTTTCACTGCTGAAGATACTGTCAACAGATAGCCGGATCCCTTCAAGATAACTAGACGGATCCCTTCTTAAAGGGAACCGTGGGATCCGTGGTACAGGAGCACAAATTTATACTAACTTGAGTCTCTTTTGCAGAAAATTATGCACTATACTCTTGTTTTTCTAATCTTTGTTTTGTAGTTATTCAAAATACACATGAAGATATTGACACCATTAAGCTAGGGGGAGCTTTGTGTCAAACAACATTGCAAAAATCATTTGCAACTTTATCCAATTTTGGATTAACACTTCATGACACCCCATTGCAACATTGCAATAATCAAGGGGGAGCACGTTCTCGTCACTTAGACGAACCATTTGCAACCTTAGTTGCAAACACAATTAGTTTATTTTACGTTATGTCCTTGACGCCCTTTCATAGGGATGGACTCGTCAAGGGGGAGTTAAGACGAGTACCATTCCTGTCACTTGCTCTCTTTTACATTTTTACATTTTTTTTCTTCTTATAAAAATTGTGTTAGTTTCTTTTAACACTTTTTGTTTCGACAAAAAGGGGGAGAAGAAAGTAAAAACTACAAATTCAAATTTTTACGAATTTTAGCTTTTTCCTTAAAATAATTTTATGTTTTGTCATCAACAAAAAGGGGGAGATTGTTAATACAAATAAGCCGTAAAAACGTTTATTTATATTTTACGATCTTTTAATGTTTTGTCGATAACAAAAGTAAAATCATTTTAACGAAACAAATAGAGTACGTAAATAGTTTGAGTTAATAGTTTTCTAACACAATTAAGTTGTCACATAAAACACTAAAACAAGTATAAGTGATTTTATGTTTTAGATACATATGTACAATAACTAGTGTTTACATATTGGGTTAAACATATACTTAAACTAAGTATACTAAAATGGGTAAAAACTAAGTGTATGCTAAAATGGGTAAATACAAGTATATACTAAATTGGTAAAATACTAGCAAATGGTTTTGACCCATAACCCATGGTTTTATATATACCACTTAACCAAGTTCATTGTATCTAGAAAGAAACCCATGACCCATGACCCATAACCAAAAATACCCATGGGCAAAGAGGAGCGGACCACGGATCCCTAGCTTTGTGCTAGCCGGATCCCTTGTGGTAGGGATCCGTGGGATCCGGGGAACAGAAGAGAATTTTCTCTATAAATAGAGAGCCATTTCTTTCTCTCTACACATGGTTTTTCACACATACTTCCCCAAAGTATTCTAACCCTCTAACCTCGGATCTAAGTGATCTATGTAGTTTGTCTTTTGTTTTTGTGTGATCTACTAGGTTCCTCTTAAAGGAGAGATCACCACCTCTTGAAGACGTGCAAGCTCAAGTCCATGAGTTGCCATGCTTCGTCATCATCAAGACTACTAAGGTTCTCTTGTTGATAGTTCTTCCTTTCTCCATAGATGTTGGGTTGAAGGCATTAGTGAAGAATGCCGAAAGTGTCAAGATGAAAGCATTAGTGAAAGGTGCTCATCATCCGTGTCAAAAGCATTAGTGAAGGATGCTAAAGGTGTCAAGACGAAGGCATTAGTGAAGGGTGCCAAGCGTTGTGTCAAAGGCATTAGTGAAGGATGCCAAAGGATCAAATCAAGTAGCATTTGGGAAGAATGCTTAGGTCGTATAATCGATGAGGTGCATCGTTATACATATATGTATTTGTTTATCTACAAGGATGGTGATATCCTTGATGGTGTTGTAACAAGGAGTAGATCTCCTTGAGATTAGGTGTTGTGTCGTGAAGGTGTAGTTCACCTAAGGTGTGAAAGAACTAAGGTGCTTAGCCTAGTACCTAATAAAGGGTAGGCGAAGTTGTGATAGGATTAGTTCTCCTAAGGTGTGAAAGAATTTGGTGGTTAGCCTAGCACCGTATAAAGGGTAGGTGACGTTGTGTTAGGTGTGGTTCGCCTTGGTGTGAAAGAACTCGGTATTTAGCTTTGTACCGGAAAAAGGTTAAGCGACGTTGTGAAGGCTTCTTCGCCACAAGGAGTTGGTGTAGTGCTTATGAACTCTCGAGTAGGTGACTCGGGGAGTGGAGTAGGGCAAGGAAGGTGTCCTTGTAGCCGAACCACTATAAATGACTTGTGTTGTGGTGATGTGCTTCTTACTCTTTATATTTCATTTCACGTTTATATATCCATCTATCAACGTCCAACATAAACAATCAAATAGATTGACATAAGTCGATCTAAATATTTAAAAGGAAGTTTTAAATTGGTAAAACTATTCAATCCCCCCTTCTAGTTTTCCACAGTATCCAAATGGGGTTCATCACAATTTTGCTCAATACATCTTCATTGAATTCAAAAAATGAGTTTAATTTGTATTAACAATGTTGATTCTTTGATTTAGTTTATCTTAGAAAACAATGTGATACCAAATTGTGATAAACCCATTTGAACTCAATTTCTTAGGATGAAAATCGTACTCCTAGGAATTAAAGAATGGAAATAATAATGTAGTGAAGATTATACTTACACAAGTAATTGTTTCCTTTGAAAAGATGATGAATGAACTCATGTGAACAGTAAATTGGGTTTTATGTTCGTGAGTTTGAGAGAGTAAAGTGAAGAATAGAACTCCACAGTGATCATCTATTACTTAATCTGTCTTCTGATGTGCGGTTCCCACGGATCCCTTGAATGAGGGATCCGGCTAGTTCAAACTTAGGGATCCGGCATATCAGCAGTTAACAGTTTAAGTGAGCTTTGATAATTTTGATTTGGGAGTTCTAATTCTTGGCTAGAGTTGGTGTTTATGCTCTATAACTTATGGTTTGGGGTTTTGACGTGTTTTACTAGTCCTATTTGACGAGGTTCCCATTTTATAAATAAATCATATTTTTTGGGAAGTTTTAAGAATTATGATAAAATACTATTTTATCATGATATGAGGAGTTTCACATGGGCACTATTGACATAGATGAAATGTCAACAACCTTATGTGCGAAATGATGAACAAGGCTCTCGAATAGCCAAGATATCATTATCACTACTTTGTAGTTTTGTCTAAAGAGATCAACGAAGAATACTATTCTTGATGATGAGTTCAATATAGATAACAACTTTAGTGATTTTTAAACGAAATAATATTATTATTTAAGCTAGAAATTATACAATAATCATTTATTTGGAAGTAAGTTATTATATAGAATACCTTTGCTATATATATTATTTTTAAGAAAAAGAAATATCGATGTGAAATTCTTCAAGATCTTCTAGGATGCCCAAATCCTTTGCTATATATATTCTTTTTAAGAGAAAGAAATATCGATGCGAAATTCTTCATGATCTTCTAGGATGCCCAAAAACTATTATGGAGAATTCTCAACAAAGAAAATATTAGAAAGATCTATCATTATCCAAAATTATAAAATATGATGATTTTTAAAACATGACCTTTTGTTTTTAAAAAATTTCCTTCTTTGTGGTTTTCAATCATACACGGATCATATCAAGTTTTAAAAGTACAATATACTCTTAAGAAACCTGGTAACGAAGCTCTGGTACCTGATGATGTACCCTCCGAATAGCTCGAAGGACACCCTTCGAGACGTGTCGAAGCCCTTCTGTACGAAGGCCCAAGTTAGGTCTCCTAAATATTCAGAGGCGTCAAACCATTCGTACACACGAAGGTTACCTGCAGGGAATTCGTCATTCGAAGCCCTAAGCCCTTCGGGGTATGGTTGACGAAGGAGCAACAGATAGGAGAACCTCCTGACTTGGTCAAACCCACGATCTCCCTCTCTTTCCTGGCTTTCCCGCCAAGTTTGAGAACGTGGGTCACTAAGCCCTAGTGGTTACCCACAAACATGGGACGCCCCCATGTTCTCCGACATTTGCGCAGAGGTGCCCCTGACCCTATTTCTTCCACTATAAATAGGTTGGACGGTCATAGAATTATGGTAAGCTCATTCATCACTCATCTCTTTACTAACACACACTTATACAACCATAACTCATACTTACTCTCACGCCAGAGGTGATTCGCAGGGTCCAACCCCTGCGTAATCACTTAACGTAGTGTCTTTGTATTTCTTATCCTCAGGTGAAAGACAATCTTGGCTGGAACATACACCCCTCATACCTTTGATCATCATCGAAGCCTGGTAGTGCAATTTATTGTACAATCAAGTAAACCATCCGTGGGACCCTCGACTATTAGTCCCGTAATCACCAAGTCTTAAAACCTTAACCGATTACGCTACTTTTCCGGCATGGAACCAGGAAGGAAAGATACACCTCCACCAGGTTTCTCTAACCTGGTACCTCTCAACACAACTAACACTAATAATCTCGCCCCCATAACTGCCTCCACCTTCACTACACGATCTCGTTTGGAAACCACTCCCATACATCACGCCTCAACTTACGCTAACCCTGTTCCAGAAATTAGCCATGCCTTTGTTGAGGCAAACTTCGAAGCCTTAAAGTCTTTGCTGAGGGCTCACAAGAGGCAAGTTTGCAACACTGAGATGCGAAGGGAACTGGAATATTCCAGTGAAGAATATGACGAAGAGATCGAGGTAGATGAAAGGCCTCGACCAATTAACAGGGGGCGTTCGGCCCTGCCAAATGGTTCTCCTTCCATAAGGAGACCTAATGGAAGGACTGTTGGTTTTGAAGAAGGTCCCGGAGGAGATCCGGGAAGAAGGGAAAGAGTACAAGGGGAAAGAAGGAGCGAAAACTCCAACGGAGGAAGCAACCCGGTAGGAAACGGAGGGGTAAACCTACCACCCCTCCTGGCTGCCCACTTAAGAAGAGAAGGGATGGGGGCTCAGATACCTCCATCCTACGTCTCGAGTGTCGGAGGACCTCCTCCATACTCTGGGATGTACAGCTACCCCCTCAGGGAATGAATCCCTACCTACCTGCTCAGACCTATAATACCTACCCTCTGAATGGGTCTCTCCACAACCATAGTTACCAGCAACTGCCCTATGGATACCTTCCTGTACACCCTACATAGCTAATGGGTGGAAACCCTTCGTACCAACCTTCCACAGCCTACGCTGCATTCACACAACCACTTCCTAACCCGTACAACCCTACACCTGTTTATCCACCTCTATATAACCCTTACTATGCCAAAGCCTCTGGAGCTTGCACACCTTTTGTGAAGTGGATCGAAGACTACCCTCTGCCCGATGGCGGAAAGATGCCCACTCACATAGGCACCTATGACGGGAAAGGCGATCCTGATAACTTCTTACATTTGTTCGAAGGCGCTATCAAGATGCAGAAGTGGGTCATGCCCATAGCATGCCACATGTTCACATACACGCTCCGAGATTCCGCAAGAATATGGTGGAATGGGCAGAAGGTGGGGAGCATTGTAAGTCTAGATGATCTTAAGGCTAAGTTCCGATCACACTTTAGCCAACAGAAGAAGTACACCAAGACCCATCTAGCCGTGCATACCATCAAGCAAAGGGACAGCGAAAGCACAAGGGCATTCGTCAAAGGGTACACCGATGAAACTTTGCAAATTCTGGGGTTGCACGAGGAACAAAGGATTTATGGATTCGTACATGGCCTATGAACTCAAAGCTTGGTGGAATTCCTATCCACCGACCTTCCTACCACTTACAAGGCACTGATGGAGAAGACTTACACTTGGATTGAGTTGAAGGAAGTAGCACCAAACGGAGCTCCGATCGAGCAAAGAGAAGCCACCAAGAAATTCTCTAGAGGGTCCTCCTGGGAAGGATCCAAGAATAGGAAGAAGAACAGAGATCGCTTCACTCCCTACAACAAAGGCTCGAATCATGGAATCTTGGCAAACCTGGTCAAATCTCCCAGGGAGATTCTGGCTACCGAGAAAGCCGCAAAGTCCTTCGACCCACCACCTCGGATGTCAGCACGAAGCAAAGCCAGGGACATGTCGAAGTACTGCCACTTTCACGAAGACCATGGGCACGACACAAACAGCTGCAGAGAGCTGAAGAAGCAGATTGAAGAGGCAGTACGATCCGGACAATTAGCACACCTGGTTAAAGGCATCAAGAAGGGAAAGGACAAGTTCTCCAACACCCAACTGGGTGAGTGGAAAGGAAACAAAAAGGAGGCTACCCCTACAGAAGCTCCGATACTAATGGTGCACAGGCATGATCCAACCTTGAAACGGAAAGAAGCAGATGGGGAGCTGGGAAACGTATGAGAGATAACATTCCTGTCCATTTTGGGGCAGACACCTTCGACCGACCCCGTAGTCATCAAGGTACGAGGTCTCCAACAGGGAGGTAAACCGAGCATATATGGATTGTGGAAGCTCCTGCGAGATAATCTATGAGTATTGCTTCCTAAATCTCAAGTCATCTATACGCTCACAAAGGGTAGACTCAAAAACACCTCTGGTAGGGTTCTCTGGCGAACACTCACGGCCCCTTAGAGAGGTACCGTCGGAAATCACTATATGCGAAGGGCCCTTATCCCGTACGAAAACGCTCACCTTCGTCATAGTCAGGTCAGATTCTCCTTATAATTTGCTAATAGGGAGAACAGCTATGCAAAAGATGGGCATTGTTGTTTCCACCATACATCTTTGCCATTAAGTTCCAAACTCCCTTCGGAGTAGGAACTGTTTATTCTAATTACGGAGCGGATAAGGGAGTATATGGTGTCAAGAGGGAAGGAAGAATCGGAGGAGCCTCCGATAGCGATTCTAAGCTATACGGATGTAGAAGAGCGGATCGTAGTAAACCCTAGCTACCCCGAACAGACAGTGGTGATAGGAAAGCAACTCCCGGTGAGTTTTAAGGCGAAGCTCACAGAACTGTTGCGGACCAACCTTGATATTTTTGCATGGAAATATTCTGACATGACAGGGGTCCCAAGAACCTTGCTGATAGATGGAAAGCCCTTCGGCACAGAGCACAGGCTCAATGAATACAAGCATATTGAGCTCATCAAGCAGAAAAGAAGAAGCCTAGCCCCCGAAAGAAACTGTAGAAAACTAGAAGGGGGTTGAATAGTTTACCAATTAAAAACTTTGTTTTGAAACTTATTGAAAGATCAATTGATATTGATCTTAGATATGTTAATGAAATATGCAAGCAATATTTAAAGAGTAAATAAGGAAAGAAATGATCAAACCACAACAAGTTGTTTATAATGGTTCGGTCTACAAGGACTCTTTTTCCTTGCCCTACTCCACTCCCTGAGTCTCACACTCGAGAATTTAACTTCACTAGTCAACAAGCTCCATTCACCGGCGGAGAAACCTTTACACTTCGCTTACACTATTTCCGACACTAAGCTAGATGTCGAGTTCTTTCCAAGGGTACAACCATTCCCACACACAATGTATTTTGAGGACTAAAATACTAACCACTCACACTCACAATATTATGATGGTTTAATACAACAATGAAGTATGAATCAACACAAGATCATACAACACTAAACAAACAAGACTTCCAACTTCTCGTTTGAAGCTTGAATGTGACTTGATCTTCTTTACTACAAAAGAGATCACTAATATGATATGAAACTGAGTTAGAAAGGTTAGAGAGAAGATATGTAAGAGAGTATGATAGTAAGGGATGGAAAACTACTTGGTTTGGCTTTGCTATTTATAGCCAAAACCATCAGCAGGCACCACGGACGGTGGACTCCTTGAAAGGGTTCCGTCCGTTATATATTTTGGTGCCGCCAGGTCTGACAGCAAGATATCAAGATCTTTGCCAAAGTCAACCATATCTATGTAAGATTGTGTAAGATATGAAGAGTACAAATCTACACAAAATATCTAATGAAATCTTCCAATGATTTTCATGATGCATCACATGATGTCATGTGTTGTTTTTCTATTTTTAGAAATATGCAAATACATAAGTAATGTTTAGTTTTTAAGAAACTAAAACATTCTAAAAACTACTATCATACATTATGCTTAGACTCATATTAAGATATGATTAGTCACAATGTAAATGCTTAAATGATGAGGATATTGTTTGAAAAAGCTTGTTTTAATATCTATTAAACTTGACAAGCTTTAAGCTTTATATAAATTAAATTTACTTTTGTCGTTAACAAAACTTAGGTAAAGATCAAAAATATAAATAACGTTTAATGACAATATTTGTATTAACAATCTCCCCCTTTTTGTTGAGGACAAAATATAAATTTTATTTTTATAAAAGATACAAAGTTTGTGCAAGAGTTATAAAAATATTAGTTTTAGAACTTGAAAAGGAAATGATAATGTAAGTGTATGATGTTTGACTTTTAGTCAAAGTATTCACTAGTTGATGCATGATGTTGACTTTTTCAGAAAGTCAAAGTATGCAGTTGACTTTTCAAAAGTCAAGTATTACTAATGAAGTATCATGTTTGACTTTTTTAGAAAGTCAATGTATGCAGTTTGACTTTTTCAGAAAAGTCAAATATAAACAAGTCCTATATTTTCTCCCCCTTTTTGTCTCAACAAAAAGAAGAGGCGATGTGGAATGTAATGAGCCCGAGCGATTATCTCCCCTTGATCAAAGCTCCCCCTAAATTGGGTGCTTAATGGGAAGATACATGGATTGTGAAAATATAGCTACAAAAAAAATGTTAGTAATAATGATCATTCACAAGCATTTCCAAACACTATGTAAAGGCACCAACAATATAGAAAACACCATTCATTAGTTAAAATTTTTCATGAATAATAATCATGAAAAGAGAACACAATGATGTGTTTTAGTACAAGAAAAAAATAATCCTAAGAAAATAAAAACTTAGAAATGCTAATCTATGACCATTCTAATGAGATGGTGGATGAGAAAGTGAGTGGAGAAGACTCGGATGAGGAGCTCAAGTTTACGAAGCAACAAGGCCTCACGCTAATTCTAGCGGTTTTCTTGCAAGGTTTAGGAGAGGATTTTGTCATTTTGACTTGTGTTTTTCTTTGCTAGATGATGGTAAGAATGAAGAAGGTATGAGGATGATCATAGTAAAACCTCTCAATTTATAGAAGTGAAAAATTATGGAGAAATGTGTTTGATTTGATGTTAAACCATAGAAGAGATGAGGTTCCTAATGATTTGGAAGTGGGTTAAATGCTAGTCATATCACCCAAGTCAAGCCATACAAGAGAGATGGAGTGAAGAAGCAAAGATTTGCAATAAATGTGTTCTAATGAGTGGAATTTCCTAACAATCAGATTACCCACGGATTTCAAGGTACCAAAAATTTGGTTTCTTCCTTTATGCCAAAGGGCTCCTTGGGTGAATTTTTCAAATTTTTGAATTTTGGTGGGAAATGGATTTCTTATATGCCTAAGTGAATTATACTAGTTCTAATAAGGGTATAACCTAGTTAAGATTTACCTACAATCAACGGATGGTAATTTGGAATGACGAAAAAATCGAAATTCAGAAAGTTACCTGGAGGATCCACGGCACCAAAAGTTTACACGGACGGACCCCTAAAAAGGGTGTCGTCCGCCTGTACAGGTACGGCGGTACCATTTCTTATAACAAACGGAACCAAAACATTGGTGCCGTCTGATCCGTGCAGTGCAGAAAACTTCACAGAGTACATTTTAAGGTGTCGCGGACATTTTCGAAACCTGAAATTTTTCTCAAAACATGTGACACTAAACATTTCTAGTTAGGAAAAGTAAATAACACGTGTACAAACATAATGGAGCATAGATTTTGAGCAAGGCCAAGTGATTTTCACATTATAGTGAAAATGGGTAAAATTTGATAGCATACTTGTGCTATCTCCCTGCATAAGATTGTTAGCATACATCATTGTTTCAAGTTATATTATCATCCTACAAGATAAAAACAACCAAATAGTATCAAACATTAGAGATAATGCATTGTTCCAAACGCTCCTTAAAACAATTCTCACTTATCCAACTTCTTGTAGATCTTGGTCATCATTCTATCAAGGCACTTGAAAATCCCCTTGGTTTGCTTGAACTTCGCTGATTCATTCTCAATCTCGGGAAGAGATGCATAATACTCATGAGGTGGAAGGCGAGAGTTTGGAAGACCATCATCGGAGCTATTTGATGATGATGATGATGGAGTTGGAGGTTTTGCTCTCTTGCCTTTTGTCTTAGCAACTCGTGCATCACTCAAAGGTACAAAGATGTGAGCGATGAGCTCATAGTGAAGGTGCATCCCTTTTGGGCTTGGTGGAATCGGTGCAAAGGATCTATAGAGACGGGTGAGAAGAATCCCGTATGGGAGAGCAACCAATCCTTGTGTTGGAATATCAATCATTCTCCTAGCAATGTAGTAGGCTAAATTGAATGGTTGACGAATGGACAAGTTGTAGAGCAAATGGCAAAGACAAGCATTGATGTGATCCCTAGTTCCTATGGTGCTAATGACGTTGGCTCTAAGTAGTTCTTCCCATTTCCTAAATTCGGGCTTAAGTTCATTTAGCTCCATTCCATATGGGTCTCGGTTCACTTCTTTTCCTTTTTGGGTGACCCAGGTTGTATCTCCCCTTGGGATAAATAGGTGCTCACGGATGACATCCTTATTTGCTAGAGGTGTTTGGTATGGAGAAGTACGGTCATTGATTGCATCAAGAATGGTGAGTGACCACTTATCTGAGTAGACACAAGTCCCTCGGTTAGGAATTCCTAGAAATTGAGAAAAGTTAGCTAAGGTGATGGTGTAGTCGTTTTGATTGATTTTAAACCTAAGACAAAACTCATCATCATCTTCATCACTAAAGCCGGTCACACTAGCATAGAACTCTAACACAAACCTAGGAAAAATTGGTTCATCGATGTCAAGAAGACAATCGAATTGAATGGCGGCTAGTTCTTCATGGAGATTGGTATTATCAATGAAAGATGGGTGAATGGTTCTACCCTCATGGAAATACCTTGATTCTAGACTCTTAAAGATTTCTACTTGTTCCTTGGAAAGTCCTTTGGTTTTGTGATGTTTGGGAATATAGCCAAGGGTGTCCTTGTGATCATAGAATCTTGCGGCTACCATGGTTATTCCTAAGAGCAAGAATTAATATGTTAAAAATGAGAATAAACTTTAACGTTTTGGTTCTAGTGTGTGCCTATATGAAAACGATTTGGAGTTGCGGTTATCTCGACTCATTTTATGCACAAAAATGGTTTTAGTGGGGTGTTTGGCAAATACCATGAGATAACCCAAATGCTCCTAATTCAATGTGGCTTCATTTGAATATACCCGGGAATGCATATTAGTTATGCAATACCTTTAGTATTCAAGAGCATGCAAGTGATGAAAGTCTAACGTTTCTATTTGTATTAACAATGAAAAAATTGTTTTCCTACAAGTGAGAAGCTTTTCAAAATTTTTGACATGGGGTGTTTGGTTATTTGAATAAGGCCTTATAGTCATTATCTATTGATTAGTGGGAAGCATGTTTTGGTTATGCAATATGATAATGTAGTACCTAATTTCAATGACTAGTTATGCAATTTGTCAATTGAATTCATATTTAGTATAAAAGCATACATAAAACCCCATGTAATGATTTATAATGGTTTTGTGCATAAATAAGAATCCTAGACTCAGAATTAAGAGATAAAATGTAGTTAGGATACTTACAATGATTTTATCTTCAGTGATTAGTGAGTGGGAAGGTGTCAATAATGAGCTTGGTTTAATGTTTACACGTTTTGGTAAAGTGGGTTTTGAGGAAGAAGATGTTTTGTAGGTAGCAGCTTTTGCTTCGAAGACACCACGGACCAGACGGCACAAAATATTTGGTTCCGTCCGTGTTGTCGTTTGGTGCCGTGGCTACAGATGCAGATACAAAACAAATTTTTTTTGTTTTGACTATTCTAATGTTTTGGGCTATGTTTATCCTACATGTTTGGTTCCATTAACCCTAAACCAAGTCTAAGAAGATTAAAAGGTTCTCGTTTAAGAGGCTTAGTTAAGATGTCGGCAATGTTATCTTCGGAGGATACTTTCTCGATTGAGATGTTCCTTTTTTGAACATTGTCGCGAAGAAAGTGATGACGGATTTCAATATGCTTTGTACGAGCATGTTGAACGGGATTCTTGCTGAGATCGATGGCTCCTTTGTTATCGCAAAGTATTACAATGTCGTTGAGATGAATTTCGTAATCTACGAGATCTTGCTTCATCCAAAGAGCTTGTTGACATGCTTTTCTTTGAGACGTACTCGGCCAAGTAGTTGAGATGGCTAAAGCCGCTTGCTTCTTTGCAAACCATGAGGTGAGACAATGTCCAACAAAAGTGCAAATACCACTTGTACTTTTTCTATCGACATAATCACCGGCATGATCCGAGTCGGCATACACTATGGTTTCTACACCCGTTCCTTTGGGATACCATAATCCTAAACACGTTGTTCCCTTAATGTATCTAAAAATCCTTTTTAAGGCTTCTAAGTGTGATGCCTTTGGGTTTTCTTGAAAGCGAGCACATAGACAAACACTAAACATAATGTCGGGTCTACTAGCCGTAAGATAGAGTAGGCTACCAATCATTCCTCTATATTTAGTGTTATCTATGGATTCACCTTCTTCGTCCTTGGTGAGTTTAGTGTCCGAGGACATGGGTGTTTTAGTTGGTTTGGAATCTTCAAGACCAAATTTCTTAAGCATGTCTTTTATATATTTAGATTGGTTAAAAATATGCCATCTTCTAGTTGTTTAATTTCAAGTCCTAGAAAGAAATTTAATTCACCCATCATACTCATTTCAAACTCGTCGTGCATGATTTTAGAGATATCATCACATAGCTCTTGACAAGTTGATCCGAATATGATGTCATCAACGTATATTTGAACAATGATAATATGTGATTCCTTTTTCTTAGTAAAAAGAGTAGTATCTACTAATCCCATAGTGTATTTGTTATTAATAAGAAAAGTCTTAAGTCGGTCGTACCAAGCTTTTGGTGCTTGCTTAAGACCGTATAATGCTTTCTTGAGTTTGAAGACATGATGTGGTTTCTCAAAGTCGGTAAAACCGGGAGGTTGAGCAACATACACTTCTTCGTTAATAAACCCATTAAGAAAAGCACTTTTAACATCCATTTGAAATAATTTAAAGTCATAAGCACATGCATAAGCAAGTAATATTCTAATAGATTCGAGTCTAGCTACCGGTGCATAAGTTTCATCATAGTCAATCCCCTCTTGTTGATTATAACCTTGTGCAACAAGCCTAGCTTTGTTTCTAGATACTACACCATTTTCATCCATTTTATTTCGAAAGACCCATTTCGTTCCAATTATAGTTTGATCTTTAGGTTTTGGAACTAATTTCCAAACATCATTTCTAACGAATTGGTTTAACTCTTCTTGCATGGCAATTACCCATGATTCATCTTTTATTGCTTCATTTATGTTTTTTGGTTAAATGGTGGATACAAAACAAAAATAATTACTTTGATTTTGGGCTTGTGACCTTAAGGTTCTTTGATTAAGTTGTCCTATGACCTTGTCTAAAGGATGACTTTTAGATTCTTTGATGTTTACAATTTCTTTATTTAATGGTTCATCTTCCTTGTTATTATTAATTATTTCTTGACTTTCTATCATTTGACTTTCAACTAAGTCATCATCTACCAAAGGTGATGTCTTAGAGGGAGGTGGACTTTCGTCGAATGTTATGTTCAACGATTCCTCGACTATCATTGTTTCTTTGTTTAGGACAATGTAAGCTTTACTAGTTTGAGAATAACCAAGAAATACACCTTCATAAGACTTTAGGTCAAACTTGGTGAGATAATCTTTAGTATTAAGAATAAAGCATTTACAACCAAAAACTCTAAAATATCCTAAAGTTGGCTTTTTACCTTTATAAAGCTCATATGGTGTTTTGTTTAGGAAAGGACGAATTAAGACTCTATTTAAAATATATGTAGAAGTGTCAACCGCGTTACACCAAAACTTTTGAGGAATGTTTTGTTCATTAAGCATTGTTCTACTCATTTCTTGAATTGTTCTATTTTTACGTTCTACTACTCCATTTGATTGAGGTGTTCGTGGAGCCGAAAAGTTATGTGTTATACCATTTGTATCAAAAAAGTTTCCAAATTGAGTTTCGTTGTCAAATTCACGACCATGATCCGTTCGGATCGACACAATTTTAACACCTAGTTGATTTTGAATTTTCTTGCTAAGAATTTCAAATTTATCAAAAGCTTCATTTTTAGTTTTCAAAAATAACGTCCAAGTAAACCTTGAGTAATCATCTACTATGACCAAAGTGTATAAGTTGCCTCCGTAGCTTCTTATAGCGGATGGACCAAACAAGTCCATATGTAATAATTCTAGACACTTAGATGTGGACACCATATTTTTAGATTTATGACTACTATGGGTTTGTTTACCAATTTTGCAAGCGTCGCAAAAGTGTTGGTCATATTTTAGTTTTGGTAAATTCCTAACTAGCTCTTTTGAAGATAGGTTTTGTATAAGTCTCATATTAGCGTGACCTAAGCGTCTATGCCAAAGAGATGAGCTATCATCTAATGTTGTTAGGCAAAGTTTTTCATTAGATGTTTTATCTATTTTCATGACGTATATGTTATTTTTCCTAACTCCTTTAGCTATGGTGATCCCATCTTTTAGTATTTTACTACCATTTTTATCAAATAGTACTTTATACTTTTTATCACATAATTGGCTAATACTAAGTAGATTAAATCCTAACCTACCTACATGAGCAACATTTTCAATAGTTAGGGTGTAATGAGCGATCGTACCTTTGCCAATAATTTTGCTTTTGAGATTGCTACCAAAAGTAACATTACCTCCGTCATACTCTTGGTATGATGAGAAGAGACTTTTGTTGCCCGTCATGTGCCGTGAGCATCCACTATCTTTTATCCATTCATCAGGTTCCAATCTAACTTTCAAGCATACCTAAGAAGCAAATAACTCAAGCATTTGGTCCCCAATATCTCATGGGTCCGTTTGGGTTAAACATACCATTTATTTGATTCATGTATGGAAACGATGGGTAAGAGTTCCATGACATGTAATCTGGAGTTTGGTATGGTCTAGGAAAGTTTTGATTCCAACCGTTGTGTTGGTAGTTGGGTTGTACGTTGTGGTTGCTCTTAGGAAAGGGGCGTTTGGCAAAAGGTGTTTTGTATCGTTGTTGAGTAGTTTTTGATCTAAATTCATTTTTAGCAAGTCCTATTCGTGATGTAATAGCTGGTTTTAGTTTAACACTAGCCTTGGTTTTCTTTGTTACTTTGAAAAAATTAGTACGGTCCGTATTACAAACATTATGTCCTGCTGAAGTACCCACGGCACCATTTTGTTCAGCGGACGGAACCCTTATTTTGGTTCCGTCTGGTCCGTGCTGTACTGAAGCAGTTTTGTCAGATTCTTCGTCCTTTTCAGCTGTTTTGTTTTGACTCTTTGGAATTAATACCTCACTAAATCCTAGCCCATTCATGTCTCCTGGTGTTTTATGAATTTTAACTATTTCATCGGCAAGAGCGATATTTTTATTAAACCTTTTAAATTTAGAATTATGTTCGATTAGAACATCTTGTGTGAGCTTTAGTTTTTCTATTTCAAGATTAAGCTCTTGACATGATTTACAACCATCGTCATTTGCTTTTCCCTTTTCAAGTCATTTTGCTTTTTCTTTTAACTCATAAACTTCATTTTCCAAAAATTCCTTTTTGGTTTTTAAAAATTTATTTTTAGTTAAGATTTTTAGACTTAGCTCACACAATTGATTATATTGTTTTTGCAAAGTGTCATCATCAATAGAAGAATAAGAAGAGTCAGAAAGTACCTCGTTTGACTCATGTGCCATTAGAGCGATCTCTTCCTTGCTTGATTCTTCATCGTCTTCACTATCACTCCAAGCACCACTTACAAAAGCTCGTTGAGTTTTGCTTTTAGGTGGCTTGGGACATTCTCCTATGAGATGACTTGCATCACCACATCTAAAACACTTTCTTTCACCTTTTCCCTTTTTGTCATCTCGATCTTTTCGGAATGGCTTCTTTTCTTCTCGAGGTTGTCTTACAAACTTTCCTCTTCTTCTAAAGAACTTCTTAAAGTCTCTAACGGCCATGGCATATTCCTCATCTTCACTACCGGAGCAAGATTCGTCATCATCAGTTGATTCCACCTTTGCTTTTAGAGCAACGAATTTGATCTTCTCCCTTCTTCCTTTGATGATCTCCGAATCTTTCTCCATCACCATTTCGTGTACTTTGAGGTTACCGATTAACTCGTCTAGTGACATTTTTGAGAGATCTTTTGATTCTTCAATAGCGGTCACTTTAGCTCTCCATTTGGGATGGAGTGCTCTAAGAAATTTCTTGACAAAGTTCTTACTACGAAAAGATTCATCAAGTGCTTTAAGTGATGTAATAATAGTATTAAAGCGAGCAAAGCCACAATCAATGGTTTCATCTTTAGGGATAACAAATTGTTCATATTGTTGAACAAGAAGATCAATTTTGTTATCCTTGACTTGTGAATTACCTTGATGTGTAACAATCAAAGATTCCCAAATATCTTTGGCGGTTTCACACATAAAAATTCTTTCATATTCTTTTCTAGGTAAAGCATTATAAAGCATCATTTTAGCTTCATTATTTTTAGCAACTAATTTCTTTTGTTCATCAACAGAAATATCCTTTGTTGTAGAACTAAAATCCCCTTTAACAATAACAAACCAAAGATCTATATCTTTTGATTTTACATATGTTTCAAAACGGTTTTTCCAATAGATAAATCCATTGGTTTCAAAGAGTGGTGGTCTTTGCATAGATTGCCCTTCTTTAAAGTTTTTAGAATCCATGGATCGTTTCAAGTTTATAAAATACAAATTATTTTAGAAATTCTTGAGCAACGAGGCTCTGGTACCAATTGTAGAAAACTAGAAGGGGGTTGAATAGTTTACCAATTAAAAACTTTGTTTTGAAACTTATTGAAAGATCAATTGATATTGATCTTAGATATGTTAATGAAATATGCAAGCAATATGTAAAGAGTAAATAAGGAAAGAAATGATCAAACCACAACAAGTTGTTTATAGTGGTTCGGTCTACAAGGACTCTTTTTCCTTGCCCTACTCCACTCCCCGAGTCTCACACTCGAGAGTTTAACTTCACTAGTCAACAAGCTCCTTTCACCGGCGGAGAAACCTTTACACTTCACTTACACTATTTCCGACACTAAGCTAGATGTCGAGTTCTTTCCAAGGGTACAACCACTCCCACACACAATGTATTTTGAGGACTAAAATACTAACCACTCACACTCACAAGATTATGATGGTTTAATACAACAATGAAGTATGAATCAACACAAGATCATACAACACTAAACAAACAAGACTTCCAACTTCTCGTTTGAAGCTTGAATGTGACTTGATCTTCTTTGCTACAAAAGAGATCACTAATATGATATGAAACTGAGTTAGAAAGGTTAGAGAGAAGATATGTAAGAGAGTATGATAGAAAGGGATGAAAAACTACTTGGTTTGGCTTTGCTATTTATAGCCAAAACCATCAGCAGGCACCACGGACGGCGGACCCCTTGAAAGGGTTCCGTCCATTATATATTTTGGTGCCGCCGGGGTCTGACAGCAAGATATCAAGATCTTTCCAAAGTCAACCATATCTATGTAAGATTGTGTAAGATATGAAGAGTACAAATCTACACAAAATATCTAATGAAATCTTCCAATGATTTCCATGATGCATCACATGATGTCATGTGTTGTTTTTCTATTTTAGAAATATGCAAATACATAAGTAATGTTTAGTTTTAAGAAACTAAAACATTCTAAAAACTACTATCATACATTATGCTTAGACTCATATTAAGATATGATTAGTCACAATGTAAATGCTTAAATGATGAGGATATTGTTTGAAAAAGCTTGTTTTAATATCTATTAGACAAGCTTTAAGCTTTATATAAATTAAATTTACTTTTGTCGTTAACAAAACTTAGGTAAAGATCAAAAATATAAATAAAGTTTAATGACGATATTTGTATTAACAGAAACGAAGCCGCCTGCAAGGATGTCGATGAACTGACACAAGCAGGCATTCTAAGGGAAGTCAAATACCAAACCTGGGTAGCCAATCCAGTCATGGTAAAGAAGAGCGATGGAGGGTGGCGTATGTGTGTTGACTTTACTGACATCAACAAATCATGCCCAAAGGACTGCTACCCCTTGCCAGAAATTGATTGGAAGGTAGAGTCCTTAGCAGGCTTCCGGCTGAAGTGTTTCCTATATGCCTATAAAGGGTATCATCAGATTCAGATGGCAAAGGAGGACGAGGAAAAGACAGCCTTCTACACAAGTAAAGGTGTCTACTGCTACAGAAAGATGCCCTTTTGATTAAAGAACGCATGGGCAACATACCAACGACTCGTAGATAAAGCCTTCAACAAACAGATAGGCAGAAATCTCGAGGCATACATTGATGACATGATTATTAAGATCAAGACGGAGGAGGACTGTTAGGTCACTATTTTTACAAACACAAGTTATAGAGAAAGAGATGAAGGCGGATGAACAAGTAAATCACACACACATACACGTAAATAATAATACGGTTTAGGCAAAGAGTATGAATGAGAAAAAAACTTGAACAACCAACCCTCAAGTGAGGGTTATTACATGGTTTATATAGGCAAGGAGCTAGGGCAACACTCCATCTCCTTCCCTATTCCTTATTGGGCTTGGGCCTAAGCTTATGGGCCTTCTACATAAGCTTGACCTTAAACAAACATAAAGGCCATAATAAAGCTTCCTATTACATATGAAATATAAATACTTGAAATCCTGTTTAGGAGTGATTCCAACAATCTCCCCCTCAAGTATATATGAATGTAAACGGTGAAGGCGTTGATGTAATAGTAGCTTGATGGCGTCTTGACATTCTTCTTTCTTGTGAGAAGAATTGCCTTGATTCAACAATCTCCCGGTGTAGAGATAGTTATCTTTAAATAGTTATGCTTTGACGTCATCTTTAACTTTGTTCTTTGATCATTGTTCTTTGTGGTGAAATTGATAGTATGTTGTTGTTTATGCGCATCAGTGCCCCATTTGCTCGGTGTCTCCACGTCATTCTTCAACATGCTCACACGCTCTTTGACGTTGGAAATCAATACGATGAAGTTTTGTAAGTCTTTGACTTTGTAGATTCTTTGATTGATGAAGAATCATTCTTACTGTTGTGTTGCATTGAGATAGAACTTCCATTAGTGATGATGTTGGCGTGAGCATGAGAAGAATCAAGACGATCATCCCGCCTCGAGCTTCCATAAGAATAAAACATTTCAAACGGTTAGTAATAAGCGGTTTCCGGCACTTACAAGTTTGAACTTCGAGAGTCAACAGCATAGTGTGGGGACACAACTCTAATTCTTACAAAGGCCGTTCTGAACCTGAGTCCCACAAGTGAGATAACGCGATGTACCAAAGTACATCTACAGTTCAGATAAGTTGTTGAGGTACACCGAAGCATCACCTCACGATCAGACCGTTTGAGACACACTCCGCGTAATCCACGGGGTTACCGTGACCTGCTGCGGTGGCTGTTTGATGTTGACCACGGCAGGAGTTTCCATTCAATCACTAAGGATCACAAAAGTGAATCTCTCATAAATGTTCTCGACAGATTGCTAGGATCTGTGAAGGACTCGATATGAACCACCGATGATCTTATTAGTTGATCATCAAGTGATTAAATGTCAAGTGTTCCTAAGAGATCTTTTGATGAATCTCGTGGCTCTAGACTCAATAGTGCGTTTGGTTTTCTGGCGAAGGAGACTAGGGAGAGGGTCTCCTTCTTCAATACCGGCAATCTCTAGGAGAAAGCCGATAGTTTACGTAGGGTTCCTGTGAGAATGAAACAAGCTTCTGTTGAGAGAAACTTGAGTGGATAAGAAGGTTTAGTGCATGCGTCCCTGGGTCCATGACGACTTTTAATCTTCAATACCGGCGTCACTAAGTGACAACCAAGAGCATATGAATTGAACGATTCGCCTAAGTTGAATAATATGGAGGGCTATTTCTTTTCACCCTTTACTTTACATTTCTTTTTGATTCTTCAACTCCTTCTTTCTCCGATTCTCATTTTCTCCTTTTTATAATCATTCCTAAGGACTTCTAACACTAACTAATGGTAGTGTCCTTGGGTAGATCCCTCGGCTCTGGCGGATCATAGGACGGTTATTCCTAACCTTAGTCACCTTATAACTCCATGACTAACCTATGTTTGCCATTAAAACCACAGTATGATAAAATATCTCTCAAAGGGTTTGTTAATGAAAAACATGTTTGAACCATTGTGAGAGATGATGTTTTGCATAAATACTCCCCCTCCACATGTGCTTAATAGTTTTAATGGTTAAATGCACAGTGAGGAAAGAGCGCGCACTTTTGAATTGATCCACTGAAGATAGACAATCCCCCGCGAGACACGGTTACGTTGCATAGTTAAAGAGTTACATTGTCAGCTTTTAGGTGACAACTAGCTCTAATAACTACCTTGAAGGTGTAGACAAACCTTGGAAGGTTTTCAAACCCGTCAGAGTTCATGTCTATCAAAAGTTTCTCGAATGGTACATTCTACTCGAACAAGTCCTTTGCGAGACACGTTTACATCACTAGCGAACTAGCTTGAAATTATTACCCGCCCGGGACAAGTCTTTTCGAGTTACTAACAGTTTAGTACCGTCAATTCGTTGGTTAAGTCTGAGGTACACAGATTCATTTGCATTTTGTACAACATATTTCTTATCACACAATTTTCTCCCCTCAAAAATGGCATATAAAATGTTATTTTTGAACGTTTGAGAATAAATATGACCATTTAGAGTGTTGCGGGAAGAATGACCACTGTGAACAATTTGTGAACAAAGTTTTAATTTCAAATACTCCCCCTCAACTAGTGATATTAACGGTTGAGGTTTTGAAAAACATCATTTGGGGAAGTACTTGTTCTTTTGAGCAAAACCTTGAAAATTGAAAGGTTTGATAGGTTTTACTCAAAAATAAGAAGTTTTCGCTCCTTTTATAAGGATTGTGGCACTGAGGCGTACCACGGGGTCCTTTATTGACAATTACGGGTTGTACACTGTTATGTGTGCACAAGCCATTGACATATTTAATCACACATCCAAAATTATATGAAGGAAACAATTCAAGGGGTACCGGGAAGTGCGTGATATTCCAGAGTGCGCAGTATGCGTTGAAAGCCGGTGATGTTTCTCCTGGGTCGACCACCAACATAGCTCTCCAATCGTCGAATTGATCCCTTCGAACAACCGTTCATCAATCATGGTGATGATCCTTCTCACATCCCGCCTTTCCGGAGAATTCCAGCGCTTAGGAGACCCAACTTTCAGGCGTATATCCTTCAACCGGTATGCCAATCCATCCCTAACCAGCTTCAAGGTATGATCCCCGAATTTGTGGAGCTCACTACACGCCATTAAGCAGTTTCTTTGAAGTTCACTATGGTAAACAACGCCGAAAGGTTTGCTGATGAGTGTATATTGAGAGAGCTGGTTGAGATCGGGAAGAGTAAGCGTTGGAGGAGTGAGTTGACACGCGTCGATAAGATTCAACGGCCATCCGGATATCTTCAACACGTTCTTTGATCACGATGCGTCTAATGAAGATGAGTACTGACTTGATAAATTCACGTTGAACTTCAGTCGAGAATTGTCTCATACGACCATGTACTTTGGCAAGGTACATGTCTTCGATGTCGTTGAGGGACAAGTTCTCAAAGTCAGCCTCGGAGAATCCATAGTCCTGTTCATCTTGTCGTTTGACTATGATATTCTTTAAGAATGTGTAGTCCCACTTAGACTTGAGATCAATGTGTTTGATGGCCACGATGTCCTTAGAACTATACACTGCATGTTGAGACTTGAACCAGGAAGCTTACGTAGTAGATTCTTCGACGGTCAGGCCAATGATGAATCCCATACAATGCATCTTGGTCGTATGCTTGCACGTTGTCGGAAAACAAGTGATTTGCACGTTCCTCGATAGCTATGCAGTTTGAGTAAATAGCAGCTGGGAATGGAAGAGTCAATGATGTAGCGTATTTTCGCGAACCATCGCTACCGTGTAAGAGAAAATCCAGTTCTCTGTTAAAGAAGTATCGGAAGGGAATCCGTGGTTCGTCTGTTTGGCCAATGGTCGGTAGGGGTTTGGTCCAATCGGTGTAGTATGGAGGGTTGTCCCTTTGTGTGAAGTCAATGTTTGCTTCGGGATTGAGCCAATCCATGTCGTTAGACATAGCTCGAGCGATGTTCTCAAGATGATATTCGACCTCGAGGGCTTTCGAGTTGTCTTTAGAAGTTGAAACGCTTCATTCTTGATTCTCTTCAACTCAGATTTCGTCATTTTCTTCACATGGAACTTTTCTTGCAAAAGTTTTGCGTGCTCCAATGTAGAACCGTCTACCAATTCTTGACCTTCATCAGGGTAGGGAGTTTGATTGACAAGTGTGGAGAACCATTCAAACTCTTTGGTTTTATCGTCATCTAGCCGCCTGGAGTCGTCTTCTTCTTCTTTTTGGAAGGCCTTGATGATGATATTGGTTTCTGCACTTGTTTGGGTGAGGTGGGTTGTTGTCGGGGCTCAAGGACCTCTTCATCGTCACCACCCGTATACTCAAAGTAATCACCGTTTTATGAGTCAGGGTGGTAACTCGGAATCGTCCCGAGGTTTATCAAGAGAAGATCGAGGTGAAGGAGACTTTTGTTGAGAAGAAGTTCGTGGTGGAGGAGGTGGCATAGAGGTAGATTTACCGCATGCTTCGACGCTTTAGGTGCAGAGTCTTTGTCCTTATCATCGTCATCTCTTGGTCGTTTGGGTTGATCGGCTGACTCCTTGCATGATGATCTGAGTTGAAAATCAAGTAGATTTTTGAAAAATTTAGCTTCATCCGAGTAAACGTTCGATCGCTTTGACATTTGTATCACAAGTTTAGCGATTAACTTCAGTTCGAGAGATCGGCTTCTTTGGCCATTGTATGTTTAACCAATGCTACGATGTTAGGGGTGAGTTGTCCGGAAAATACTTCTCTAGTCACACCGGGGACAGTGTGAGAAGAAACTTGTGAGTATGATCTCTTCTGTCTTCTCCAGCCTTTGGACTTTAGGAATGATATCCTGAAGGTACTTGTTAGTGTAACCTTCGATCATTTCGTTCAGTTCCTTTTTACGATGTTTCTTCATGAACTTCTGTACAAATTTCCTTTCTCCTTTCATCTTTTCATGCTCGTCATACAGATGCTGTATGTGATCAGCAAAGAAATTTAGCTTTTTAGAGCACGCGTTTTCTTTGACTTGTTTGACAGCTTTGGTAATCCGTTTATGAGCTTGAGAAATCCAAGATCGAGGTGGTTTCTTCACTGATTTGGATGATGATTTTGTTGATCTTTTTGATGGTGGTGGTGATGAGTGAGATGAAGAATCGGATGAGGAGGGGACATGAGGAGATTCGGGGTCCTTTGGAGGTGCAGAAGTATCCTCCTTGGAACGAGTTGGACTGTTGAGAAGAAAGTCATCATAATCTTCTTCGTCATCATGTCCAGATTTAGCCTTTTCTTCCGTCTAATCCTTAGCTTCTTCATCGCTTTTCTCTTTCGCCTTATTCTTTTCGGTTCCTCAAAGTTAAGATCAGTAGTCTCCTTCACAAGTGTTTGTTGTTGCACAAGAGTGGTGGCACCAGATCCCTTATCGGGTTGATTAACCGCATCGATCGTGAAGAGTGGACAACCACTCGATCCTCCGGGCCACCCATTTGATCTTTGCAAATTCTTCACTTTTGAATTTGTCTAACTAATTTAAACTTCTTCATGTAGGATTGATCTAGTTGCTCTTCTTCTTCTTCAGAGCTTTCATCATAAGACTCAAGTATGTGAGTCTTTCCTTTTCCATGTTCAGCTATTGGACTTGGAGGTTTAGCTGCTGGAGGAGGGGTTACGGTTGCAGATTCGGAGAAGGTAATCTCTTCATCTGTGTCGGTACCTTCGAGCTTTCGCCCACAAGCTTTCTTTGCGGTTCGGGTTTGGGAATTGGGATGGGAGCAGCTTCCTTAGATGGAACAATCCTCTTTGAAGGAGGGTTTCTCTTGGGGAACTTCCTTTGACTCACGATTTGCCGTACTTCCTGCACTTCCTCTTTTGGTTCTCCTACAGGTGTTCGAAGATTTTTCGTCGAGATGACCAACTTTGCCTTGTCTGACCGCTTCGGATACCTTTTATGCGTTTGAGCTTTGACATCTTCGCTAGAAGGAAATCTGGTAGCACAGCACCTTGTTTCTTTGTAGACGTTTCCTTGATTCTAACAGATAGAATGGGTTCCGTCAACATGTCGTGATTGTCGGGGTCATTGAGCCTCTTGGGAATGTCGGGATGAAGTCCAAGTGCTCTCTGGATCAACAATTTAGTATATCTGATGTAGGGAATCTTTGAGCCAAGTTTGTTGAGAAATGACATCATGTCATCCCAAATCGGAGCTTCGATAGCGATGTGTTTCTTGTTGACCAATGCCCAGAATATTTGCAGTTCCATGAGCTTAGGGTGCTCATAGCCACTGCCACGACCATAAACAGAACTTGGTGATGATCATGTAGAGAGTTCTCCGGGGTTGAGGAATACTCTTAAGCTCTACGTGAGAATGCTTGGTGATTACTCCTGTAGCCTCGTCATAACCGATATTGATTAAGAATTGGAGAGTGAGCTCTTCGGCAGGTGTGGCATATAGTTTGGTTGGATCGACATCAGGAATTAGGAGAACGACCCTTAAGTCTGCAGTGTAATGGTGACTTGTTTGTGATTGAGTCACCGTCACGGCAGCTTGTCCTTGACCCTTTCCATAGTGTTCCGTAAGCTGTTGGATGTAGATCTCGTGAGCGATTGCGAGTGTGAAAGCATGTTCGATACGGATGAGTCCTCAGAATGTCAATAGCAATTAAACAAGAAGATTCAGAGCAAGTGAGGGTGTCAAAGTCAACACGGAGATTATTCTTTCCTATCTTCATTGGATAGCCATGAGGATAGATATCGGCAATGGAGAGAACTTCAGGTGCATCCATATTCATTTGTTGAGCCATGTCGTGATCTGAAATAACATTAGCCAAAAGAACCAACATATCGAAAGACATAATGTTAGTCAACAGAAGGTCTTATTGTCTAGTTATTGAATGTACAGTGTCAATGATTGTTACGAGTCCTAAGTCACTTGTATATTCAATAGTCCAATGACGTCGTGAAATGTTTCGTGAGTTAGTTAACTTTAAGTTTTAAAGTTTATTTTATCACTTATTGTTCACAACATATCAAACGATTTAAGTTTATTAGTGACATTTTAGGATTCGTGATGATATGATTAGTTTATTTACAAGTTTGTACACGTAACAATTCATAACGAAGGTATGATCGCGGCTTATGCGTAGGATTGGTAGTTATGCGTAGACGTGAAATGATATATGCGTAGGCGTAAAACTTACGCGTAGGATCTAACTTACGCGTAAGAAATGTACGCAGAAAAGGGACCTTATGCGTAGATTACGCGTAGGCATATTTTAACCTTACGCGTAAGGCTACTCGTAAGAGTTGACCTTATGCGTAGAGGTCACTGCTTACGCATATCCTTCACAGGATACGCGTAGTCCCATATGTAGAACCTTATGCGTAGAAGCTACGCGTAAGACTAATCTTACGCATAACAAGCTACGCGTAAGGTGATCCTTATGCGTGAGTAACAACAACCTTGATTCGAATATTAAGTGTAGCAAGCACGAAATAAAGCATCATATCATCAATGTTTAACACATAACATTCATTTTATGACAGATCAAAACACAATTGGACAGTTTTAAGCAGTAGAAAATCTTACGCGTAGACTAAACCCTAATTCTACGCGTATGAATTTTAGCCATAGATTATGCACCAAAGTTTTTCTGGTATATCATAGATGTTGTGAGAGCATATTGACCAAGTTTTAACACTTATTTTGTAGTGAATCAAAAATACCCAATTTTTAGAACATTAAACCCTAATTACTAATTCTGAATCAATTAAGGTTTCTGGGTGGTTATAAGGCATGGATATCATCAATTCATCATCACATAAGCATAACACAACAATCTTTTTGACCAAAACACTTCACATTCGAAAATCCCCAAATCAACACATAAACCCTAATTTTCAAAAAACCTTTAATTTGTGATTACGGGTATGTTTAGTGATGAAATTGTGTAAATTGATGTACAAGAAACATTTTGACACAATGTTTATAACCACAAACACCCATTCTTGATCGAGTGTTCATACGCTTATCGCGAGAACACTAAATCAAGCATAGATCAAAAATCGACCGTTGGTTTTGTATAAGAATCAAAACCTATGTTTGTAAACATGTTAAGATCATAAAACCACTTACAAATTGATGATCCAAAACACAAAAATCTTGAATGAATCTTTTAGGTAGGATGTGTATAGGTTTAGAATTAAATGTGAAGAGTAGGTTAGGTGGGGAGGTGTTTTATTAAAATAACTTTAGCATTTTGACAGTTTTGGTCCCTCCACCTTTTCCTTTTTCAAACAAAGCCTTTTAACTTCCATTTTGGTTACCAAACAAAGATTTTGGAAAGAAACATGACGACACTCCCTCTCGACTTGAGAAAATAATGAAAGGTTATTAATTAAAGTCCGAGGAGTGTCTTTGAACCGTAAAATGTACCACCATTTGTAAAAGAATCAATCGAGATATGATAACATGCAAGTACACAGATGTTTTGAAACAGTTAAGAGATTATTTTCTCCCCCTCAACACTTGATCGGAAAGATACTGAATTTTGAAAGATTAAAGTGTTGACGGAAGAAATGTACTTGCCATGTTGAAAGAAAGATAGATTAGGAGAATATTTTTGTTGTTTTATCGGATTTTAAAATTATTTAAAGAAGATAGTTTTGGTGTTTGACAGGTTTTTAAGACTGTTTTAGGAGGTCATCCAATTCCTCTTGAGTCAAACACCTCATACCAATCCGGTGGACCAACTCATTAAACCTAGCGGGAGGCAAGGCTTTGGTGAGAAGATCTCGCCAATTGGTATTCTCGTACTCCACAAAATATAATTCAAAAGTACACTGTTCCACGTGATCCTTGATGAAATGATATCGAAGATCGATGTGCTTTGATTTCGAGTCTTTGGCGAGTTGCACGAGATTGCAATGGCACTCCGATTGTCGCAATACATCGGGATTCGGTCAAATACGTAACCATAGTCTTTGAGTTGTGTTCTCATCCATATGACTTGAGCACAACATGCGGACATGGCTACATATTCTGCTTCGGTTGAGGACAGCGATGTACAATCCTCCTTCTTCGATTGCCATGACACCAGTTTATCACCAAGAAATTGTAAAGCTCATGAAGTGCTTTTCCGTGAGTCTAAGCATCCTGCGTGGATCGTCGAAAAGCGATTAGTTCAAAACCGAATCGCTTCGGATACCGGATCCCCAAGTTAATGGTTCCCTTGATGTATCGGAGGATTCTTTTAGCCTCGTAGAGGTGGGTTTCATTGGTCGCGATCGATAACGGAGCATAGATAAACGGCAAAGACAATATCAGTCCGCTAGTCGTTAGATACATGAGAGATCCAATAATACGACGGTATTTTGTAGGGTCCACCAATTTCCCATGTAAATCGGCCTCTAGCTTCTTGGTATGAGCCATTGGTGTGGCATAAGTGTCACAGGTTTTCATTCCAAATTTGTTTAACAATTCAAGGGCATATTTGGACCGACTCAAGAAAATACCACGGGGTGATTGATGAACTTGCAGTCCTAGAAAGAACGTAAGTTCACCCATCATGGACATTTCAAAATTTTTCTTCATTAGTTTTGCAAAAGCGATTGAAAACTTTTATGTGTAGACCCAAAAATGATGTCATCCACGTAAATTTGAACAATTAAGATGTGTGCCCGTGATATTGTATGAAAAGAGTTGGGTCAACCGAGCCTTTGGTGAAATTATTGGCAATGAGGAAAGATGATAGCTTATCGTACCATGCCCGAGGGGCTTGTTTGAGACCATAAAGAGCTTTGTTCAGTTTGTAGAACATGGTTCGAAACTCAGGATCAACGAATCCATCCGGTTGGCTGACATAAACCGTTTCTTTAAGTTGTCCATTGAGAAACGCAGCTTTGACATCCATCTGATAGACCGTCATATTCATATGAGCCGCGAACGCTAGAAATATCCGACCAGCCTCAAGACGAGCAACCGGAGCAAAAGATTCTTCAAAGTCTATTCCCTCTTCCCGACGATAACCCTTAGCAACTAGACGTGACTTGTTTCGGATGACGTTCCCTTCAAAGATCCAATTTGTTTTTCCAAATCCATTTGAGACCAATGACGTAGGACCCTGTTGGTCTTTCAACCAGTTCCCATACTTCAAGACGTTTGAATTGGTTGAGTTCTTCTTGCATGGATTCAATCCAGCTGTCTTTTGTCATTGCGTCTTTGATGTTTTAGGTTCAGATTGGCAGACAGTGAGTGCATAAATGCAATGTTCACCGTCTGTGTGAAGACGTTGTCGTAACCTTGTTGATTTGGGTTGCCAATAATGTTAGCCAGAGGATGGTCTTTTGTCCATCTATGTGTAGAGGGTTGATGTTGGTATACATTGTGCAGATTCGGAGGGTTCAAATGGTTTGTTGAAGATTCCGCGACATCTGGTGCAGCGGTCTCATTAGCAAACGGATTGAAGAAC
Organism: Chrysanthemum makinoi; assembly: GCA_910596185.1. NCBI lineage: Eukaryota > Viridiplantae > Streptophyta > Magnoliopsida > Asterales > Asteraceae > Chrysanthemum > Chrysanthemum makinoi. The sequence continues at coordinate 80,909,367 of OU343219.1, read as the reverse complement.
GCATTTGGATCAAAATCTGCAGGTGGGGGTATTTCATTCGAGAATATCATCACCGGTTCATCATTGTTGTAAGCGGTATGTTCAACTGTTGTGTTGGAGTCAACTGGTGTAGGTGCATCTTCAACGGTAGTTGTTGTAGCAGGTGTATCAGGTATAGGAATATTATCAGGTTGTGCAGCGGAATGCGGATACACTGAGCACGTTCATCAATATCGCCACGAGCAGGGAGCAAATAACCTTTCCATTTGTTGACGAGTTAGGTGAGGGCTTTCTTCACCGTGATGATGGGGTTGAGGGAAGTTTAAGCGGTTGTGACCGGGTTCTAAGTCTGTTATACTCGAAGCCATTTCCGTGAGTTCATCGAAATGAGCATGAATCGTTTCCATTACCTCCTTTGTTCGACGATTCCAGATTCGGAAACCTTTAGAATTATCACAAGATCCAATAAAGACTCCAATGTCAGCTTTGGCTTTGAGCTTTCCAAAATCATCACGATCATTATTCGGATAGCAAAGGGATCCAAATACATGAAAGTGTTTGAGGTTCGGTTTATAGTTGTGGACAAGCTCGAAAGGTGTTTTGTTGTGACGCTTTGTGATCATAGAACGGTTTTGAGTATAGCATGCAAGATACAGCTTACGCCATAAGTAATCTGGAAGTTTAGCATTGATTAACATTGTTCTTGCAGCTTCCACTAACGCTCGGTTTCGTCTTTCAACAACTCCGCTTTTGTTCGGTGTATGCGTGCAATAGATGTTTGATCTTTGAATTCCCACTTTCTCATAGAAGTCACGAAGGGTTTTGTTAACAAATTCAGTTCCTTTGTCTGCTTCGATGATTACGACGGTGTTGCGAGTCAACACGTATTTTTGTGAGAAAAGTGATGATCATTTGTGGAGCTTGGTCTTTGCTACGAAGAAAGTAGACCCAAGTCCATCGTGAGTAGTCATCAACAATTACTAAGATGTAGCGTTTGCCATTGATCGCTTTGCACACGATCGGGCCACACAAATCCATGTGAAGAAGATGAAGCACATGCTTTGAGAGCTGTGGTTCCACCTTTGAAGGAAAATGAGCACGAGTGCTTTTCCCTTGTTCACAAGCCGAGCAAAGGTGATCTTTTGAATACGAAATCGGGGAGTCCTTCAACTAGTTTTTGTCGAGCAAGGTTGGTGATGGTTTGAAAGTTTAGATGTGAGAGACGACGGTGCCATAGCCAGATTTTGTTGATGTTGCCTTAGAAAGTAAGCAAATGGGAGAGGAAGCAACCATGTCTTGCATAGAGATAGTGTAGAGACTAGAATTACGAGCGACATATAAGGTCATTTCCTTGTAAATCACTAATGAAACAAGTTTTCTCCCTGAAAGCAACCTCCAAATCTCCATCACAAAATTGACCTCCAAACAGACAGTTGTGACCGAGGCCTTACACATAGTAAACCCTGCTAATTTCGATGTTCCCATTGACATAATCTCCGTAGCCCATGATAGGCTGAAGTGATCATTCCCGAACCTGACAATACCAATGAACTTTGCAATAAAGTTTGATAACAGTTTAAGATTGCTGTCATGTGTCGGGAACATCCGCTATCAACAATCCAGAGAATGATCTCAGACACCTGCATTACACCGACGACGACGATGGAATAGAAGTAGATGTTGGAACCCAAATGTTAGAGGGTTCCATAGCGCTTATAGTAGATATACAAACATCAATAGCTTTAGGTATCCACTTAAATCCTAGTGTGTTATATATCCATTTCGGCCATCTATAACTACTCTTTGCTTTAGTCTTAGTGAATTCACTAGGTGGTACTACATTCCTAGGAGGTGAAACCGGAGCTACGAGGGGCAATGCGTTTCTTATAATCTAAAGATGGCGGTCTACCAAGCACAGACTTAGAAAGATTAGTGGGCCTAGAGGTATTCGGTTCTTAGGATTCCTTAAACGAGAGATGATAGCTTTAGCAACACATTTATCATGGCAATCGGAATTCATACTTTTACCACAAATAACACAAGGTGCATTAGGTGAATATCAAAAGTACTTTAAGGTTTAGCATTCGTTACATCACTATTTCTATTACATTTGCGAGACGCAATATCTATAGTGGAGGCAACGTGAGTCTTATTCATAGTCCTAGGGTGTTCTTCTACTTTAGCATTCTTGATTGATCTTTTCTTAGGTCGCAACTTCCTATTCTTCAATTGAGTGCTCCTAGGTTGTGAAGTGCGGACGTTTGGAAAAGGCTCAACTATTCCTGTTTCAGAGAAGGAAGCACGCTTAGCTACTTGTGATTTGGTAGTAGAGATTCTAGGTGCATGAGTACTAAGTGTTACGGGGGCTAATCTCTTAATGATTGTTGGCGGAAGTTGTTCATACTTTCCTAACATTCCTCTTAACTTGATGATAGTGTGAATCGGATCTTGATTTTCGTGACCGAACATTTCCAAAGAAATGCATAACTTCTTTAGTGTGTGCAAGATAATGATCAAGTTCATTTGATGCTTCATCACGAAGTCTTTTTGAGTAAATCAAATATGACACCATATTCCTTTTAACTTTTACAAGTTCTTGTTCATATTTTGAGATTTGACACTTAAAAGACACGCTTTGATCATCCAGTTGCTCAATTTTAGAATCGAGAAGGTTTTGCACGCGAATCGGTTGATTTTGTGTTGGAAAGCAAGTTGTTGATCGTGAATATCTTTTTGACACCAATTAAGACGACGTATTGCATTTGAAAGTTCGTTTGACAATCGCTTGTTTTCAACTTTTAAGGACTCGATCCAAGCACATTATCGGTGTTCTCAACATTTACCACGTAAACAGATCAGCAGAGATATTATCAAATGCATATGACAAAGAATTCAATAACACAACATTTTGAACATCACGACATATAACATCTTCCAAGAGTCGATCAACATCTTTTCTCAACATTTTCTTTTTACGCTTAGTGTTTGAAATAGATGTTTCGCTTTTCTCGAAAACGCGTTTTCATGACCCCAATTTCCTTATGAAAATCCTTTTCCCAGGCAATTGCACAACTTTTCAAGTTTTAAACATTAGGTAAAAGATTTTTCTGAAAAATGTCTCTTTGTTCTCGCGCCAGAGGCGATTGAAAATGTTCAACTTTGATTTCGGATCGATATTCTATCTCATGTTGTAAAATTTTGAGGTCAGCCATGAAAATGTCAAAATATCGAAGAATTTTTCGATTTTCAGTTTGTGAGTTTACTTCACTAATGGAAGGTAAAGGACCATAAGTTTGTGCAAAGTCATGCTTTGGGATTAACAATAAAAGACTCAGGTGTTCTGATGATAACTCTTGGTGTGTTAGAAGAATCCGTTGGTGTGACGAAAGTGACCGGTTTTGAATAATTAAAAGGTTTGTTGTAAACAACAGTTTTTAATTTTGATCGACTCTCGCCTTCTGCATCTAATTCCTCTTGACGATGATATTCAACAACATTCATAACTGAATTATCAATTTTATATTGTGCACCGGAAACTTCAGGATTTGGTTTGAATGCTTTGTTTGAAAGCTTAGGTTTGTAATCAGCAAGATTCGGTCCATATCCATTTGGATTTGGTTTTAAAGTAAACTTTTCAATGGTCGTGACCGACTCGCCATGTTTGTAAACAACAGTTTAAACTCTTTAAGTTTGTTTTGCAAGCCGATGATTTCTTCAAGATGATCATCTATTCGTTTAGTTGAATGCTTTTTGTATGCAGAGAACTGTTTTTGACAAGTTAACAACTCAAATTAGCTTTTGATTTTCCAAGGTGAGAGCGTTAATTTGCTTTTTATGTTCATGTTTCAGATTGTTCTATTTCGGACAAACAAAGCATTCTTGAAGCGGCTAGATCACGATCTGCGTTCTAAATATTTTTCGTTTTGATAAGATTTGGCAAAGGCTGCTTCAAAACCGTTTCACGTTTTTCTTGAGTTTTGAAAAAGTTGAGTTGCTTTTGTAAACATTCAAAATCCTTTGTTAACAGTGCATTTTACTTTTCAAGTCCCGATTAATGCACGCACATTCTTCCACTATGGTTTGTTGGTCTTGTATTAAACGAGCAAAATCAGGATGAGGCAAAAGTTCGGCGTGTTCAACGTGAGTCACAACATGATCATTACTTTGATCCTCAAGTATAACCACGGAGTCAATTTGATTATCAAGGGAAACCGTTTGGTCATCTTGATCGTCAAATATAACTACGGGTCTAGTTGAAAATCGTCGAATGAGATGTGGATGACTCATTTTGAACATTCTCGAGCTTGCGGATTGAGATGTTGGCGGAGATATGAGATCAGAGATAAATATGGTTTGTTCGGGTACCTGAGACAAGCCATCATTGTCATACACGGGCTGTGTCACTCATGTGTAACGCCTTTGCATATTAGCCATCAACATACTTGGTGCATTGGCACTCGCAAGTCCTCCATATCATCATCACGAGTCGGCATTTGCCATAAAGCTCGTTCTTTGTCGTGAGAGTTCCACCGCTTCATCCTTAAGAGCCAAAAGAAGAGCCTCTTTGAAATAAGACCGCGCCCTTAGTCCTTGGCTTTGGGCATGCATTAGCAGTGTCCCTTCTCATTGCGGTTGTAGCATCAAGACCATTCAACCCATTTTGAGCATTTCCTGTTCCACCACTGAGCTCTGTTGTTATTCCTACCCACGCATTAAACCCTTGACCACCGCCCATCGGCGACCATAATCACGATTACGAACTTCAACCGTCCATTGTTCACAAAGCTTGAGTCCGTTGTGTTAGATGAGGAAATCACGATTGTTGGATTTGTTTGTATAACGGCCAAAAGCTTTAGCAATCCTAACAAATCCTTGTTGCAATGCTTTGAACGGATCGGTTTCCTCAATCGCTTCACTGACATATGCTTGAGCATTGTTGTTGTATGGAACCAATTGATTTTGTTGAGGTTGTTGTGAAGGTGTGTTTGAAGCATTTGGTTGAGTTCTTTGGTTGAGGAGAATAACTGTTTTGAGCATATAAGGCAAGTTGTTGTTGATTTTCGGGATGTGTTGGTGGAGCGATTTGAGCACGGAGAATCCTTTACGATCAACTTCCTTTTCATGAGGTTTCAAGTAATCGTACAACAATCCGTAGGTAGAATGATGCATGTTCTTAGCTTGACGGAGAAAAATGACATACTTCTCCCATTCAGGACCAAGACTACTTAGGAACTTAGTATTCACTTCAATTCTTGGCATGATGATGTTGTGTTTATCCAAATCATTGATGATGTCGGAAAATCGGTGATGATAAGACTCTAGTGTCTCTCCGGGTTCAATCATGAAGTGTTCATAAGCCAAGTAAATTTTGGATTCCAAATCTTCTTGATTGAGTACAGATCCTTCCATAAGAAGGCGAATATGATCCCACATTTTTGTGGGTTTTTGAGCATCAACACTACGAAGAATTGGGTTTGGTAATCCTAAGAGGATGTATTCCATTGGCAAGCTCATCGCCTTCATAGTGTAGAAGTTCTTGAGGATTCAAGTCTGCTTGATAGCAATGTTTGTTTTTTCATCTCTTGGTGGAATGGCATTTGGATCTCCGGGTACAATGATAGTAGGCATCTCAAATGGACCTTCCAAGATAACCTTCTTTAAGAACTTTCCATGTGGCTTCTTTAGATCACAAAACCTAAAGAACCTTATCACCCATTGATCGTAGTTTCTGGAAGTGAGCATTGGAGGTCTATCAAGTGATCCAGCCTCATGAATTGATTGTTGGCTGCTTAAAGCTTCACACATCTTTGCAAACCAAGTGGGTTCCTTCATAGTGTTCCTTGATGGATGTTGATTGAATTCATTTGTGTACGGTTGAACTTGAAGACTTGGTGGTGGTTGAACCATTTGAGGTTGTGGATTTGCAGCAAGTTGTGGAGTATGTTGTTGATTAAATTGTTGTTGATAAATTGCTTGTTGTTGATTCCATTGTTGATGTTGTGGACTTAGTTGTTGTTGTCGTTGAGGATAAGTGTAAGGGAAATAGTTAGAGTATGGTGGTTGTGACATGTTGAAAAAATTGTGTTGGTAAAAATGGATCTTTGTAGTCGAATGAACCTTTGTTGATGAAGTGTCCTTAGGCGTAGAAATCACAATAACCAAGTAGCACTTATGCGTAAAAACACCAAAGTTACGCGTAACAATGAAGAGTTACTGTAGGTTTTAGCTTACGCGTAGCAGTGAAAAAAGCTAAAGTTATGCGTAGACACAAAGTTAGGCGTAGAAAGTTAGGCGTAGGATTAGCTTATGCGTAAGACTAGGCTTAGGCGTAAGAAAATCTTAGCGTAGGATTTCTCTGGCGTAAGTTGAACTTATGCGTAATTTTAGGGTTTTATCCCAAATGATCTTTTACACTATCACAAAGCAAAAGATATCCAAAGTCGACGTATTTTCAGACTTATCCAAGTAAGAAAACACGGAATAAACCAGAAAATGAAGATCAAACCAAGGAAACACTTACGCGTAGAAATTTTAGGGTTTTGATACGCGTAGTTTACTCATAAAAGTGATTTTGCCCAAATATGTTTCTAAACCAGTTTTGTGTGATGAAATAGCTTCAATAACACCAAAAGACACAAAAGTGTGAAACTTGATGGACCAAAGCCTCTAAAACAGTTATGCGTAGGATGATACACACGTTCAAAAACAAGCTTAAAGCGATAATTCACGCATAAAGTTTGAAACTTTTGCCAAAACAAATTTTAACACCTTAATAACATTGAAAGTACAAGAATCTTGGATTGTAAAAAGTGTAAAAATGAAAGTTTTAAGCGTATGAAAGATTGATTACCGAAACCTTCTGCGTATACCATAAAACTTCAAAAAAACAAAACGAGTTCACCCAACTATTTGGCGATTGATACCACTGTTAGGTCACTAGTTTTACAAACACAAGTTATAGAGAAAGAGATGAAGGCGGATGAACAAGTAAATCACACACATACACGTAAATAATAATACGGTTTAGGCAAAGAGTATGAATGAGAGAAAAACTTGAACAACCAACCCTCAAATGAGGGTTATTACATGGTTTATATAGGCAAGGAGCTAGGGCAACACTCCCTCTCCTTCCCTATTCCTTATTGGCTTGGGCCTAAGCTTATGGGCCTTCTACATAAGCTTGACCTTAAACAAACATAAAGGCCATAATAAAGCTACCTATTACATATGAAATATAAATACTTGAAATACTGTTTAGGAGTGATTCCAACAAGGACCTACTCCTTGACGTTCAAGAAACGTTTGACCAGCTTCGGGTGATCAACATGAAGCTGAACCCTAAGAAATGCTCTTTCGGTGTTAAATAGGGGCAATTTCAAGGGCATTTGATCACTAAGCAAGGGATAAAGGCTAACCCTTCCAAGGTCAAGGCAATTACGGATCTCCAAGCTCCTAAGTGTTTAAAAGATGTACAAAGCTTGAATGGGAAGCTAGCCGCGCTAAGTCGATTCTTGTCGAAGGGGGTTGACAGATCCCTACCGTTCTTCAAAACACTCAAAGGCTGCGTCGACAAGAAGACTTTTCATGGATCCAGGATCTGATATACAGCTTCGGGAAGATGAAGGAGTTCATTGAAATCCTTCCAACACTTACAAACCCTAATCAAAGGCGAGGTGTTGTTCATGTACTAGCATCCTCAATGGAGAGCATTAGCGATCCTCATGGTAGAACGGGACAAGCGGAAAATCCCCATTTACTTTGTAGCGGGAGGGTGTACAGGAGGAGAGGTTAACTACCCAACATTGGAGAAGCTAATTTTGCTCTAATCTACGCAAAGCAAGAAGGCTTCGACGATACTTCCAGGCCCATCCAATCACAGTCTTAACCGACAAGCCACTCAAACAGATCTTGTTGAAGCCTGAAAAGTCTGGAAGGGTGGCCAAGTGTGCTATCGAGCTTGGGGAGCACGAAATAAAGTTCAAGGGTCGAAACTCTAATAAAAGGCAAATTCTCGTAGATTTCTTGGCAGAAACACCTTCCGAACCGGACACAGAAAAGGAAGAGCCAAAAGCTAAACTCACCGAAGTGCAGGACGACTGGAAGCTCTATACAGAAGGAGCATCAAGCTCCGATGGTTCTGGAGCAGGTCTAATGCTGGTCAGCCCTGAAGGGAAAGAGCATACATATGCTCTTCGTTCTGAGTTTGAAGCCACCAAAAATGAAGCAGAGTACGAAGCCCTATTAGCAGGCATTCGATTAGCTAAATATATGGAGGTCAAAGCTCTTGCCGTTTTTGTAGATTCTCAATTGGTAGCAAACCAGGTGACAGGCTCCTATGAAGCAAGGCAGCCCGTCATCAAGCAGTACTTGGAAAAAACAAAGGAGATGCTGGATAGTTTTGATTCCTACACCATCCAACACGTTCACAAGAATCAGAACAAGAAGGCAGATGCATTGAGCAAGCTAGCCTCTATGGCCTTCGCTCATCTCACTAAAGAAGTACTGGTTGAAGTCCTACTTGAAAGGTCTATTATTCGTAAGGAGGTTCCGGACGTGGTTCATGAAGAAGGAGAGACATGGATGACTCCCATCAGGGAGTACTTGATAAGTGGTCTTCTCCCCGAAGATCCCAAGCTAGCAAAGAAGATACGGGTTAAGTCCCCACAATACCGGCTAATGGGGGAAACCCTATACAAAAGGTCATTTCTATCACCTTGGCTCGATCGCTGGACCCAAGCGGGCTCTTGAGCATCATCGCTTGAGAATCCACGAAGGATCCTGCGGACTCCATGCAGGGCCCCGTTTAGTTGTCTCGAAGATAATGAAGTTAGGCTATTACTGGCCTTCGATGCATCGGGATGTGGAAAAAATCATTCTCAAATGTGAAGCTTGTCAGATACACTCAAACGTTCCCAAGCTGCCGAAGCAGGACATGACAAGTGTGACATCCGCATGGCCCTTCTCCCAATGGGGAATTGATATCGTAGGACCTATGCCTGTGGCTCCTGGTGGGGTCAAATTCTTACTGGTGGCAATCGATTACTTTACAAAGTGGGTGGAAGCTAAACCCTTAGCCTCTGTTACGGGGAGACAGATCGAGAAGTTTATGTGGGAGCACATTGTGTGCAGATTCGGAGTGCCCCACATCATTATATCCGACAATGGTAAACAGTTTGTTGAAGGAGTCTTCTATGACTTCTGTCAAGGGTTCAACATAAAGCAGTCTTGGACATCCGTCTACCATCCACAGGGTAACGGACAGGTAGAGGTTACTAATAGAGACATTGTCAAAGGGATTGAGAAAAGGTTGGGACGAACTCATCACAGGTGGGTGGACGAGCTCCCTCAAGTACTGTGGGCTCATAGGACGCACCCCAAGTCAAGCAATGGTGAAACCCCCTTCAGCCTAACATACGGAACGTGTCAAGCGGTTATCCCTTCTGAACTAAGTGTACACACGAAGCGTGTGGCAACATATGATGCTTCCCAAAACGACGAAAAGATCAGGGAGAACATTGATCTACTAAAAGAAAGGAGAGAGATAGCCTCCATCCGAGAAGCCATGCACAAGCATAAGATCGAAGGCTACTACAAAAAAAGGGTCAGACCTTCCACCTTCAAGCCTGGGGAATACGTGCTACGCCTTAACAGTGCAAGCAAAGCAGAATACCAGGGGAAGCTAGGACCTACTTGGGAAGGACCCTACGTGATAGCTGAAGCCTACGGCAATGGAGCTTAAAAGCTGGCCACTCTTCTCAGAGAACCCATCGACAGAACATGGAATGGTACGAACCTCCAAAAGTTCTATGTTTAAGAAGTATTTTTACTTTTCATTCTTGTAATTAGAAGCTTCTCATGGTAAAGCAAACATTATTGGTAGTTGTCTTAGTTTTCATTTCAAGAATGATGTAATCCTCTCTACCAATTCAATGATGAATAATACATTTCCCACAAATCTCTTGCTTCGTTTCTTAAACACAAAGATTTGTTCAGCCAAGTCGTTTATGAGTTTCAATGTCGAATGGAAAGGCATACGGTGTAACAAACGCCTCATTACTTAAGCCTATAAATACATTCACATTAACTCTCCTAGTATTTTATGGCACTCATGAAAGTAAAAACAAAGCCATATTACTTAAAGGATTTGAGATAGAGTGGGTCGCGACCCTCTTTCAATGATCAAAATTGGTCATTATATTCTTGGTGTTTTAATTTACACACAATGAGGTTGTTTAACCTTAGGTTGTAAAGCTTAAGCGTTGGAAAAATGACGTAAGAGAAGTTTGCAAGACAAAAATAAATAAGTGTGTAGAGATATTTCCCTACACCTTGTCATTCAAAAGAAGGGCTAATGCCCTTATACCTGCATATGAGGTTGAAGCCCCATTCAAATTGTCTTTGGCCTAGGTGATGAGTGTGTAAATACTCATCATTTTTGGTTAAATCTGAACTGCAAAACGTTTAAAAATGCTCAGAAATGCATCAAAATACTGAAAATATCTCGAAATTGTGTTTTATATGTTTCAGATGCAAAATTATTGAAAACAAATGAAAAACGAACAAAGTTTGCATAATTGGCAGTTTCAGTCCCCCAACTTTCAAAAATGGCAAAACAAGTCCCCTGGATTTTTTAAATGGAAAATATTATTTATGGCCCTTGGTTAATAAAGTTTGTCATTTATGGTCCTTATAATAATTTTTGGAAAATTACAGTCTTGGTTCCTCTAGTTTGGTTGATTTGCAAATATTGGTCCTTGTTTACTAATCCTAAAACCAACCGGACCATAAAATCACTTAACCCAAAATAACCAAACCCAATACCTACTTTACCCGGTCCACACCTATCCAACCTGAGTCAACCTACCCTACCCGGTCAACGAATAGTTAACACCCCCATCTCCTTCCTTGGTTTCCCGCCCAAACACACAACACAGAAACACAAAACACAATAAAACCTTTTTCTCTTTTCAAATCCTCCCTGTCCCCTGTCACCAAAAACCACCCAACACAACAAATAAAAAAGCTCCCATCCTCCCACGCCTGTCTCCTTTCCCATACTCCCAACACAGCCTTAACTCCATCACTGTCGGGCATTGGAAGCTGCAACAAGCACAAGTTGGGTTCTGTTTTGTCTCACAAGAGAATCAGAAGAAAGAAGAGATGAAGACCCTAGTAGTATAAATAGTTTTTGTAGCAATTGTATAAGGAGTTAGTTTTTATTTAGTTTTTTAGTTTTAATGTTAGTTTTTAGTTTAGTCTAGAATTTCTGTTCTAGTCCAATATTTACTTTTGTGTCTTTTAAATTTATGTAATGTTTTAATTTAATTGCAAGTTTACTTTCAGTTTCAAATTCCAGTATTGTAAGTTCTTTTTAGTTATTGAGAATTGTCGTTGTTTATTTTTTTTATGTTCCTCAAGTTTGTTTTTTTTGGTTCATGTTCAAGCACTTAATTTTGGTTGAGCTCTAATTTGGCAATTTTAGTTTGGTCTTAAGACTCTGAGTTTAGTAAAGGTTTTCAAGTTTTTTTTCTCTCTGGTTTAAACTAAGTTTTAAAACCCAAGTCTGAAGTTAAAGGGGCGTTTGGAATTGAATGTATCATGGGTCAATTTCCAGTTTTGACCCATTTTAGATCTCAAAATGGTGTTGTTTAAGTATATTTGTTAACATTCAAGTGGCCTCTAGTAGTTTTAAGTTTCACCTAAGCCTTAGAATAGTTTCTAAGATAGCTCTCCATTTTCTGTCTTAAATCTGAAACTGTCCCGATTACCACCTTTTTACAGCAGCCAAACCCTTTCTTTTAGCTTAGATTTAGGTGATTTAAATTTAAATTTAGGATTAGTTCTTTGTTGCAAGTAGTAGTTAGATGTATGGTTGTGATGTTTTTCTGCTTTGCTTAGTGCTTAGTGCTTAATGGTTGCCTTAATTTACCCTCAAAGCCCCCATTTAGTCCCTTAGTCTGCTGTTTGAATCAGCATGTAGGGTACTCTTTAGATCCCATTTAGCTTATAAGTCTGATTAGGCCCCCCCCCCCTTGATTGCTTTTCAGGTTATGTAGATTAGTACCCTTAGTTAGTTTTTTTTTATAGCATTATAGTGTCCCCTTAGCGCAGCAACCAAACAGCCCCTAGCATATTTCTTTTAGCTTCTGCTTTTTTTTTTGGTTGGTTTCTCTCAGCTTATTTTCAGATTGTGTAAGTTTAGAAGGTAGCTCATCTTATGCCTAATTAGTCGTAGCTTTTTACAAGTTTTTTGACAGCTTTTGTATTCTCCTAACCCACTGTCCAAACGGTCCCTTTATGGCTGCTGTTTATTTTTAGCATTAACTTGACTTATTATAAAGTTTCTACGCGGTATAGTTGTTGTTAAAAAGTGGCTAAACTTATCCCATATTAGTTGTAAAAGAAAAAAAATAAAAATAAGAATAAGTGCAAAAAAGTGACTGAAGAGGGGAATCGAACCTGTGACCTCCTGCACCAACAGCCACGCACACAGCAAACTGCCCCCAACCAACTGCCCTTGGGACTTCTTTTGTTCAAATCTTGCACAATTAAATCTTTAAGGACATTAGGCAGTTTATGAATAAGTTTTTCCTAGCTTAATTTCAGCTTATTTCTCCACACAAGTTACTGTTCTCTTATTTTTCTTAGATTAAGTATAAATCAAAGTAGCTTTTGTGAATTTTTCAGATTTTTATAAAATTGTTTAGTATTTTTAATTAATTAAATAGATTAAAATAGTTTTTAATTCGTAGAAAATAAAATAAAACTCAAAAAAATACACGGATTTTTCCTAAAATTATTTTTAGCCATTTAGAACGTAGGAAAATTAGTTTCACATCCTTAGGCCTTAAATTGCATCATTTTCACTTTTTGAGGCTCGGGATTAGCCCGGGTTTTCACATTTTTGCATATTATCACCCTAGGATGTAGTTTAGCTTCGTTTTATCATTCCCTAGGCTTAGTAATAGTTAATTTGTAGTTTCTTAGGGTTCCCTTACCTTAATTACATTCCCGTTCCTTAATTTTTCACTTTCGTAGCTCGTTTTTAAGAATTCTCGTATTTCCACAAAAGTCATTTTCATAAAAGTTGCTCATTTTCAGGAGTAAAATAGATTTATAAAAGAAAAGTCAAAAACATCATTTTGCAAATAGTGATAGCGTTTATTTAATATTTTTTTTATCTTTTTAATTCTCTTTAATTTGCATTTAAGCCTCTGTAATTATAGGTTATTTCTGTAGTTATAATAATTCAAACCTCGTTTCCGTTCAAATCTCTCGATCACTATTCGTTTGGTGATTCATCGCATAGCTCGCTGGGACATAACGACCCGGGGAAACACTATACTCTCCTGATCTTCATTGCATTCGTTTCTGAACCGTTTTAAGTTTCTTACGATCGCCATGCTTCACAATGGCCGGTTTGTGTGAGAAAACTTGACGGTTTGGAACGGATCACTAGGCCATCTAGTAAATTGTTTAAGGAACAAGACACACATCATAAAGAAACATTAAATTGTCTTAAAAAGGGTACATGCTACCCTTGGAACCAAATTACTGCCAACATGGCAGCCTTCATTCTGGCTTCTGGGGAGATGGAGTTGGAGATGGATGAGCTGAGGCAGGCTTGGTGGAGACCGTCTTCTTGGTAGGGGTCGCAGGCTTGATCTTGCGTGGCTTCTTTGAGAGGAGGTCTTCAAAAGGTGTCATGGGGTCTTTGGTAGCTTCAGTCAGGAAGGGGTACTCTGCGGTTGCAAACACATTTCCCGCATCTTCATATTCCGCCTTTGATGGGGGACGGTAGCACTCAATTTTGGAGAGGTCTACAAGCTTACATGTTTTAGCCGCCTCCTCCAAAGCCAAGCACCATCCATGGAAGATAGCTGCCTTGATGAGTTTCCACATCGCAGCTCCCATCTCATCACTATGATAGAGTTCCATGGCTATGTATGGCACCACCTTTGACACGACCTCAGCACGGTCCTTTTGGAGCATTTTATATCTCATCTGCAAGCCGTCAATATCCTCTCTCAATTTCACTTCCAACTCTCCAAGCCTAACCCTCTCACCTTCCAAACCGGCACACTTTGCCTCTAGCACAGCATTTTGGCCAGTGAGGCTTACCACCTTAGCCTCCTCCAACTTGAGCTTGCCACATTCAGCTATCAACTCTTCCATCTTCTCCCGGAGGTCTTGGATGAGTGGATTCTTCTCGACATCCCTCTCAATCTCATCACACTTAGCCTCCAGCTTGGCATACTCCTGATCTCTGTGCTTCTCCCTCTCCAGCATGACACCCATCTCTTGTCTTGCCTTTGTAACAGCCCGAAGTAACTCCCTGGTTTGACCATTCAAATGATTGTCCAACACTACCTGCCTTGCAACACTCTTGGTGTGCAGATCACAAAACCCTTCGATGGACATATTGTCCAGCAATTCTTTCCACTGGGGAGGGTGACATGATCCACAATTTGGTGACAGGCCAAGGCGTTGGGAAGCACCTTCGTATCAGGAAGGCCTACGACCAATACAATGCATAAGGGCATAGTTAGTTACTACAATTATTACTTCATATATTTTAAAAGGAGAAAGTGCTTACCATGCATCTCCACAGTCTCATCCGGCAACTCAAAGGCAGATTTAACAAACTTCTTGCCTTCGACATTCTTTTGTCACACGGCCCTGGATCCGGAGGTTTGGAGGGGAGTCTTCCTCTTGTTAGTAGACCTAATGGCTTTACCAGCTGTTCCCTTCCTACTCTTCAACCTGTCAGCTATACCAGTGGAGCCTGTGATTTGAACATCCTCCTCTGCAGGATCGTCTGAATCTGTTACATTCTCAACCAATTGGGAGGGACCCTCCAACGAAGCTTGTGGGGGTGCTAAGGCAACAGGCTCTGGTCTGGGAGTGTCTACATCGTTGTTGTTGACAGATGTAGAGGGTGAACCAACACCGTAGGACACTTCTTCTTTTTCAGCATGCATGAAGCTCAAGTCTTCATCAAGGTCTTGATACATAAAGTTCCTAAATGCCATTTCTGCAAAAAAGAAAAGATAAATATCAGTGCTACATTGGTCCTACTTAAATAAAAGTAGAAAAACATACTTTGTCCATGATAAATGAGAATAGGCTTGTTAGGAGACCCCTCCCAGCTGTGTGCAATCCTAGCCATGTACAAGATTGGCTCAGGGAACACTTGAACATTTGCAGGATACCTAGCCAAGCGCTGATAACATGGATTCCTTCGAACCTCATACGGCAAGGGGTCGTTGAGACGTTTTGAATCAAACATAAAGACTTTATTCAGCAATGCTGGATATTTGGGTGGGACAATAGTGTTTTGCCCATAGAAAAAACTGCTCTTCCAATCCTTTATGTTGGTATACACCCTCGCAAAAAGATTAGGCACATCTCCTTCAGGTCTTTTAGTCAAAGTTAACCAGTTACCACTAGGATACAGATTCAAAAATCCCCTTAAAACCTTAAGAGTTGGTTCATAGCCATATGCCTTACACATAACTATGAATGTGGTCAGTTTGGCTAAACCAAAAGGGTTAAATCTAGAGATATGCACCGTGTATATGCATTAGCTCTAAGATAAGCGGGTGAATAGGAATCCTAAGGTTTAAATGGCTAAAAGAGTGAGTGTATAGCCCTACAAATCCTTTTAGGGGCATCGACAATACCTTGGTTCGACTTGGGTAACATAACCTTAAACTCTTGAGGGATTGGGTAATCAGCCAGATGATCGTGTAATTATTTAGCGGTCAAAGTGCATTTTTGTTGCTTCATTATGAACTTCAAAAATATGACTATTTTAAACTACGAGAAAGTAGGAAGGAGTATTTACCTTTTGTTTCAGAGCCGGTGATTCTAGAGGATTACTGCGTGAAAAAAGAAGACGAAGAGAGTAAAATAATCTAGGTTCCAACTACTTCCCCTTAAATACTCTTTTTCCACCGTTTTTTAACCGCACACGTGTCCCATGGATTAGCTCTTATCCGGATTTCAAACGTTTTTTAAATTTCAAATAAGTCTTTTTGGTCAACCGGGTAAATGGGGATTTGGAATCACTGTAGCGGGCAGCTAAAAGGTTTGGTTAGCATTAAATGCGCATAGTTATCTTGTTTATAGGAAGTTTTAGCAATGAACGGTTAATTTTATTCGCGGGATGAAGTCGAAAGCAATGCCTCTTCGTTCATATGCATCACTTTCGACTGGGGGGCTTGATGATGTACCCTCCGAATTACTCGAAGGACACCCTTCGAGATGTGTCGAAGCCCTTCTGTATGAAGGCCCAAGTTAGGTCTCCTAAATGTTCAGAGGCGTCAAACCATTCGTACACGCGAAGGTTACCTGCGGGGAATTCGCCATTCGAAGCCCTAAGCCCTTCGGGGTATGGTTGACGAAGGAGCAACGGATAGGAGAATCTCCTGACTTGGTCAAACCCACGATCTCCCTCTCTTTCCTGGCTTTCCCGTCAAGTTTGAGAACGTGGGTTACTAAGCCCTAGCGGTTACCCACAAACATAGGACTTGGTCAAACCCACGATTTCCCTCTCTTTCCTGGCTTTCCCGTCAAGTTTGAGAACGTGGGTCACTAAGCCCTAGCGGTTGCCCACAAACATGGGACGCCCCCATGTTCTTCGACATTTGCGCAGAGGTGCCCCTAACCCTATTTCTTCCATTATAAATAGGTTGGACGGGCAGAGAATTATGGTAAGCTCATTCATCACTCATCACTCATCTCTTTACTTACACACACTTATACAACCATAACTCATACTACTCTGCGGAGGTGTTGAGGGTCCAACCTGCGTAATCACTAACGTAGTGTCTTCGTATTTCTTATCCTCAGGTGAAAGACAATCTTGGCGGAACATACACCCCTTATAAATGAATCAAATCGGTAAATTTATTCTACAATTAGTGGCGCCATCCATGGGACCTGCTACTATTAGCCCCTAATCACCAAGTCTTAAAAACTTTAACCGATTCTGCGCTACTTTTCGGCATGGAACCAGGAAGGGAAGATACACCTCCATTTCTACCCTGCCTCTCAACACAACTAACACCGATAATCTCACCCCCATAACTGACTCCACCTTCACTACACGATCTCGTTTGGAAACCACTCCCATACATCAGGCCTCAACTTACGCTAACCCTATTCGAAATTAGCCACCTTTGTTGAGGCAAACTTCAGCCTAGAGTCTTTCTGAGGGGCTCACAGAAGCAAGTTCGCAACAGAGATGCGAGGAACTGGAATATTCCAGTGAGGAAAATGACGAAGAGATCGAGGTAGATGAAAGGCCTCGACCAATTAACAGGGCGTTGGCCCGCCAAATGGTTCTCCTTCCATAAGGAGACCTAATGGAAGGATTGGTTTTGAAAGGTCAGGAGGAGATCCGGGAAGAAGGGAAAGAGTACAAGGGGAAAGAAGGAGCAAAAACTCCAACGGAGGAAGCAACCCGATAGAGGAGGGGTAAACCACCACCACCCCTCACTTTGCTTTTAGGAAGAGAGGGATGGGGGCTCAGATACCTCCATCCTACGTCTCGAGTGTCATAGGACCTCGTCCATACTCTAGGATGAACCAGCTACCCCCTCAGGGAATGAATCCCTACCTACCTGCTCAGACCTATAATACCTACCCTCTGAATGGGTCTCTCCACAACCAGAGCTACCAGCAAGTTCCCTATGGACACCTTCCTGTACACCCTACATAGCCGATGGGTGGAAAGCCTTCGTACCAACCTTCCACAGCCTACGCTGCATTCACACAACCACTTCCTAACCCGTACAACCCTACACATGTTTATCCCCCTCCATATAACCCTTACTATGCCGATGCCTCTGGAGGGATCCGTACAACCCTACACCTGTTTATCCACCTCTAAAAAACTACTTTCCCCAGGATCCCACGGATTCCTTGCTTGAGGGATCCGTCCAGTGTATTCCTGGGGATCTGCCAAACGCTCCTTCATAACACTCAGATTGTACATGTTTTCAGCAGCGTTATGTGTGCTTTTTTATATGTTATTTGGTTATATTTGTACGATTTCAGTGCTTAATCGCATCAAAAGATATTTGTCTAGTATTTATAACCAAGTGCAAGGAAATGGAAGGAAAAGTAAAGGAATGTTCAACAATTAGAAGATTCCCGTTTCAGTGAAGCATGTCAAGCACAAATCAGTATCTCAAGTACCATAGAAGACCAAGGTGATTGAAGAACCAAGTTCTAAAAGTCAAAACGAAGTAAAGATCAATTTTCCATAACTCATGAAGACCAACCGGATCGGTTGGAAGATGACCAAAAAGTGCCCAAGACGCCCATCCAACCATTCGGTCGTCGCCCGCAACCGATACGGTTGGAGCCTTTGTAGAAGACCAACCGGATCGGTTGGTCATGTGACCAATCCGGTTGGAGAGCCTGTTTCTGCCAAATCTTCATCACTAAGTTTCCCCTTTGCATCCAAATGATTCTAGGTCCTTCCCTTGGTGTATTCTAGTCCCCTATCCTTGGAGGCCAAGTCCAGCAATTAATACCCTAGGCCTTGGAACTAGTATAAATAGAGACCTCTTGTGAGCATATGAGACACACACTTCAATACAACTCTCTCTACTCATCAAACAAAGCTCTTAAGCTCTCAAATTCGTCCTCAGAAGTCCAGGAAAGTTTGGAGTTCCAGAAGTTCCACATTTGGAGGCCAAAACACCAAGGAGTCTACCCCAATACTTTGGGAATCATTACTTCACCATTTGTAATCTTATTCCAAGCATTGTAAGACTCTTAATTATGTTTTCTAATGTTTAAAGTTCTGAGTTTATGTTCATGTTTGCTATGAGTGGCTAGTTTCTTTATACGCGCTTAAAGAGTGTTGATTATCATGTTATTAGTTAGTGATTGTGTTAACATGTTTTAATTCAATTTCAAGTTGATTCTAAGATCCAATTGTGTTAAAGTTTCATAGTGACATTTTTTAATAAAGTTTGACTAGTTGATAGTAATTGTAGAGGTCGAAAGAACTTATTGTTATTCAACTCGTTATAATCATTTTGTCTATGGATGATTGTTTTTACCCATTATTCTTGATTTAACAAGGGAACTAAAGTGTGGTTGTAATAAGAACGCTTTTTGATTATCAAGTTGGATTGATTAGAAACATCTAAAATGTCGTAAGATTAGTTGTTTACAATCAATTGTAACCTTTTGTCTATAATCGGTTACCTTTTGTATTGACCATTTCTTAAGCAAATTTGATAAGACAAATGGATGTTTTTGTTGTTTAAGTTTATGAAAGTAAACTTATGAAACTTGAATTGATTGGTTAAAATTAATGCTTGTTTTTATGAACTAAAATCTTGACGAAGGTTTAACTTGTAAGAACAATAGATTAGTACACCAACTAATTATCACAACCAACATGTTAAGAGGTTAGCACAATCACACTAATCACGGATAAGAAACTAGTTTAAGCAAGTGTAGTTTTTAATCATCTGAATTTCATTATATCTATTTGCATTGTTATATGTTTTGGATTGACTTAGTTGATTCAGGCTTGTTAATTAGATTGACTCAAATCCCTGCGAACGATCCCGACTTACCTTTATAATCTTGCTATAACGGACGAGTGCACTTGCTTGTATGTGTTATTGGTAAAATTGGTAATTCGTCCTTTATAAATTTAAAACTTGTACGTACACATCAAGTTTTGGCGCACATTGCAGGGATTTGACTGTGACAAGTTTTGAATCCTCATCAGT
>OU343219.1:80818928-80889525 GCA_910596185.1 Chrysanthemum makinoi | reverse complement strand
GCTCGCAGGGATTTGAGTGAATCTAAACACAAGTTTGAATTAACAGAGTCTATCCAAAACATAAAATAAAGCAAATAGATATAATGAAATTCAGATGATTAAAAACTACACTTGCTTAAACTAGTTTCATATCATAAATTAATGTGATTGTGTTAACCTCTTAGCATGTTGGTTATGATAATTAGTTGGTGTACTAATCTATTGTTCTTACAAGTTAAACTTTGATCAAGGGTTTAGTTTATAAAAACAAGCATTAAGTTTAACCAATCAATTCAAGATCAATTCAAGTTTCATAAGTCTACATATATAAACTTAAACACAAAAACATCCACTTGTTCATCAAATTGCTTAAGAAATGGTCAATACAAAAGGTAACCGATCATAGACCAAAAAGCTACAATTGATTCTCAACAACTAATATTATGACCATTTAGATGTTTCCAACCAATCCAATTTGATAATCAAAAAGCGTTTCTATTACAACCACACCTTAGTTCCTTTGTATAATCAAGAATAATGGGTAAAACAATCATCCATAGACAAAATGATTATGACTAGTTGAATAACAATAAGTCCTTTCGACCACAACGATTACTATCAATTAGCCAAACTTGATTAACAAATGTCACTATGCAACTTTAGCACAATTGGATCTTAGAATCAACTTGAAATTGAATTAAAACATGTTAACACAATCACTTACTAATCATATGATAATCAACATCATTTAAGCAAGTGTATAAAGAAACTAGCCACTCATAGCAAACATGAACATAAACTCAGAACTTTGAACATTAGAAAACATGATTAAAAGTCTTACAATGCTTGGAATAAGATTACAATTGATGAAGTAATGATTCCCAAAGGATTAAGGTAGACTTCTTGGTGATTTGGCCTCCAAATGGTGAACTTCTGGATCTCCAAACTTCTCTGGAGAGCTTAAGGCTTTGTTTGATGAGTAGAGAGATTTGTATATTAAGGTGTTTTTATATGCTCACAATTAGCCTCTATTTATACTAATTCCAAGGCCTAGGGTATTAAATGCTGAACTTGGCCACCAAGGAGTGAGGAAGGGACTAGAATACACCAAGAGAAGGACCTAGAATCGTTTGGATGCAAAGGGAAACTTAGTGATGAAGATTTGGCAACCGCAGCTCCAACCGATCGGTCATACGACCAACCGATCCGGCTGGTCTTCAAAAACAATAAGTCAACCGATCCGGTTGCGGGTTGTGACCGATCGGTTGGCGATGGTAAAAACAATGATTCTGGCCGTTTTCCAACCGATCCGGTTATGGTTGCAACCGGATCCGGTTGGATCTTCTGAGATACGAAAACTTGATCTTTCCTTTTATGTCTTTAGAACTCTGGTTCTTCAATCACTAGTTCAAAGGTCCTTGAGATACGATGGGAATCTTCGTTTTGTTGAACATTTCTTTATTTTCCTCCGATTCCCCGCACTTGGTTATAAACACTAGACAAACATCTATTGATATGTTTAAACACTATAATCACGCAAATATAACCAAATAACAGATATAAAGGCACACATAACGCTAAAAAAACATGCATCTCAGCGTTATCATTCCCCCACACTTTAAATCTTGCTGCTCAAATCTAGGAAAAACATCCACCGGTACAAGATCGTGATTATGAAAAATGTGATGCAAATCAACCAAGTATAAATACTAGAGAGGATTCATCAATTATGCTTTATAAGGGTGAAACATCAAGATGTTTGACAATATCCAATGATTTTCTTGCATGATTAACATTTCAAAACACCTCACGAAAAAAGAACGAAATATAATTCACTCAATCACTCATTTTAGTGGAGTAACAAGATAAATCACACTCATTGCTCAGCCATGATTAGATTATTACCATAAGCTTGTACAAGAAACAAAACTCCACCGACGTGGCGTGAGCACCAAGCAAAAATATCTAAAGAGGCTTTTATTCGGGTTATAATGATATGGCTAAGGTTTAAGGGTATGGATAAGGCATGTGAATGTTTATGAAATTGGTGTTAAAATAAAATGAAATCAAGTCTAATACCCATGTTGCTAGTTACCAAACATTCCACGAACCAAATAAACGATTATAGCTTTGCTTTCTTCTTATCCACTTTCCACAGCTTTTCACTTTGTCATGACAATTATTCTTCGATCATAGAT
Source organism: Chrysanthemum makinoi (assembly GCA_910596185.1). Lineage (NCBI taxonomy): Eukaryota > Viridiplantae > Streptophyta > Magnoliopsida > Asterales > Asteraceae > Chrysanthemum > Chrysanthemum makinoi. The sequence goes on along the minus strand of OU343219.1, from coordinate 80,887,348 downwards.
CAATTTTTTGAACATAACATAACGCATGGCTCAATCAATCTCATAGGATGTGGTACTACAATCATTTGAACAATCTTCACTTTCCGGGCGACTAGCAACCAACCGTTTAGACATTGATACGGGATAGGCTAAGGTATAAAGTGTAAAATCTTTTGTATTTTCCGGGTGAAGCAAATTGAAAAGGATGGCTCAGAGGGTGTAACTAGGGGTATCTAGTGCCAAAAATGAGCACTACAAATGGGTCCATGTGGGTGGTTAACTAACCAATGTGGCTAGCTAATATATCATTAGATGCAAAATGGAAGGCCATTTGGGTTAAATCCTAAGGTGCCTCTTTATCACACGAATTCACTTATATCGCACTAATGCAATCTCATCGCGTCCTGGTAATGATTTACAAGCACAAGTTCTAGAATAAATAAAATCACCAGCACACTCATAGCAAAAGATCCAAGCAGAAAAGATGTATGCTAATAAGAAATAGGCTTAAGTCCTCACAATTTAGTGGAAGGGCTATAAATGCTAGCAAATGTTTATCGATCCCATAATGGATTGCAATAGTAATCGGAACACATCTCAAAGTTTCAAATATTACCAATTTTACCATTGAATGATCCAGTTATTCTAATAGATAACCCTAAAAGTGTGAAAACAACTAGATCACAAGGGCAAACAAAATTTTAAATTTAAGCATGAAAACTCTAATTTTTCCTATTCACCCCCCACACTTAAGTTAGACATTGTCCTCAATGAAAAGCAAACTTCAAAGTATAGGAATAGGGAAAATATAGATGAAACCCTATATGTCAACGATATTATCGCCTTAAAATGTTTCTTCATTCCTCAAGGCCCACGGAGAAATCATCACCTGCACACAATCTTATAAACAAACAAAAGGTTTTATTAAAAGGTGGGCACACCCCCACACAAGTTCAACCGGTTGTTAAGACGGGGACACCACATAAAATCAAATCAAAACACACCTGGCTCCCCGAGAAGCGCTTGTTTTATTAATGAGTCATCACCGACTCGAGCCTTCCCGAATTTATTTAGCTACAAGGGCAGCTTTGAACATTTTGTAAAGTTCGGGGATGAATTCTTCACCCATTTTCAATATCGTCCCCGTACGAACTCGTAGATGGTTTCCCAGGAACAGTTTGTGGATTCTTCCGGAAATGGTGCTACAAAGGTGATAGTTTCAATTCATTCTCATGTGTCGCTGTGACACCGCCAAATGAAACTTCTTTCGCTTGCTCCTTGTCGTATTATAACTTGATTTGGTGTCCATTAACAATGAAACTTCCACCTTGTTTGTCATAGAGTTCAACATACCCAGATGGATATCCATGTTTAACGACATATGGTCCAAACCATTTTGGTTGTAATTTAGGAGCTTTGAATTTGAATTTCATGTTAAAAGCGAACTTTATCTCCGGCTTTGAATTCTTTTCAATTCGCAGACTTTTTATCGTGATGCTTTTGTTCCGCTTTGTACGTTTGGAGTTTTCATAAGTTGGAGTCTTAATTCATCGTGTTCGTGCAATTGCGTGAATCTTTTCTCTCCGCTATTTTGAGATCGGTGTTACAATGTCCGAGTTTCAATAAGCACGTGTTCAACTTCAATGGCAAATGACAAGTCTTCCCATACAAGAGTCTGTAGGAGTAAGTGCCAATGGTGTTTTATAAGTGCGCTGAAATGCCCACAAAGCATCGTCAAGTTTTCTTGCCCACAAATGAAGGATTCTCCTTTTATCGTTTTTCTAGTATTCTTTTGAGAGCTGTTGGTATTTTCTTTCACTTGACCACTGGTTTGTGGATGATAGGTCAAGGCAAATCGATGATGAACTCCATATCTTTTCATGGTTTTCTCCATTTGTTGATTGCAGAAATGAGTTCCTCGATCGCTTATTAGTGCCTTGGGAATTCCATAACGAAATGTAAAAGCTTTTGAGAAAATAAACAACCACACGAGCATCGCTTTGTTGGTGGTGGAAGTTTTGAGATTACATCGACCTTGTCTACTTCCATTCCAACTGGAGATTTGTGGCCAAGCACATTCCTTCGGTTACCATAAAGTGGCATTTCTCCCATTGAGAACAAGATGTGCCGCATCTTTCGAGCATTTTATCGAGATTAGAAAGACAAGCTTCAAATGAGTCTCCAAAGACTGAAAAATCATCCATGAAAACTTCCATGGAGGCTTCTAGCATGTCTCGAATATGCATCATACACCTCTAAAAGTCGCAGTGCATTGCAAAGACCAAAAGGCATACGCCGATATGCGTAGGTTCCAAAAGGACAAGTAAAGGTGGTCTTTTCATGATCGTTAGGATCGATGGAATTTGAAATACTGAAAATCCATCGAGGAAACAAAAGAATTTATTTCCTGCTAGTCTTTCAAGCATTTGATCCATGAATGGGAGCTGAAAGTGATCCTTTCTGGTGGCTTTGTTTAACTTACGATAGTCAATACAAACGCCACAAAGGATGTTCTAGTTTGAACTAGTTCATTTCATTAGTTACAACAACCGCATTCCTCCTTTCTGGAACACAATGTACGGCTTATCCAAGGGCTATCCTCAATTGGGTAAATGATTCCATCGGAGAAGTTTTATGATTTCCTTTTTAACAACTTCTTTCATGTTGGGATTGAGTCGACGTTGACGCTCTACCCACATGTTTAATCCCTTCTTCGAAATTGATTTTGTGTTTGCAGAAATTGGGACTAATTCCTGGATATCGATGTTTTCCAAGCAAAAGCTTGTTTGTGATTTTGAGGACGAAACTAAACTTTCTTTCTCATTATCCTCGAGTAATGAAGATATGACTACTGGAAGAAGAGAGTTTTCCTCCAAGTAAGCATATTCAAGATGATCCGAGAGGTTTGAGTTCGAGATCTGTGAGTGGTTCTTCGATAGAGGATTTAATTCGCATCTCGTCATTGAAAGTTATTTCTTCTCAAATTTTCTTCCTTCCTCTTCTTCTTCCGAAGTTTCTCCTTCAATTCTACTTTCATGAAATCATCAAATCTTTATCAAAATCTGTTTCATTGATTTTTCGAAGTAGTCATGAATGGATCGGATTCGCTCTAATGCATCTAATTCCTCATCAGTGATTTCATCAATAACATCGACGTTAAAACAAGTGTCATCACTGGAATGTGGGTAGCGCATTGCTTTATCAATTAGAAAAGTGATTCGATCTTCCCCAACCCCAATGTTGAGTTCTTTTCCTTTCACTTTGATGATTGCATCGGCGGTATTTAGGAAAGGTCTTCCTAGAACGAGTGGAACTTTATTATCTTCTTCCATTTCCAAGATCACAAAGTCACGAAAATGAATTTACCGACTTGAACAAGCATATTCTCTACGATTCCCACAGATATTGATAGGAATGATTTGCCAATCGGATACTCATTTTGTTGGTTTCAGGCTGTTGTTGCACAACTTGGAATAGAGCGAATAAGGCATCAAATTGATACTTGCGCCAAGATCGGCCAAATCTGATTTAACATTATCCCGAAAGTACATGGATTAAAAAGCCCCAGGTCTCCGAAGCTTTGGTGGGATCTTGTTTTGAACTATAGCCGAAGCATTCTTCGTTAAGAAAAGCTGTTGATATTTGCTCAAGCTTGCTTTTGTTATTAAGAAGTTCTTTCAAAATTTAATTGGGCATTCCGGCTATAACATCAACGAGAGGAACATTGAGTCTAACCTCTTTGATTATTTCGATAAACTTCTTATAACGTTCTTCCATCTTTTCTTTCTTAAGGCGTTGAGGATAAGGAATTTTTGGTGTATATGCCTTAACGGATGGAATGTTTTTCGTGGTTTGAGTTGTGTTTGGTTCCTCTTTTCATCCTCACTATCAATGGTGACAGAGCATTAGGATTAGGTGGTGGTCGTATAGAGACCACTTCTTGTGAAAACATCATTGATATGCTCATTTCTAGTTTGTGGTGGACGGTACGTCTTATCATTTGATGGTTTTGGGTTGGATTGAGTGTTACTTGGCAATGAACCAGATGGTTTAGAGGAATATTGGTCAGAAAGTCTGCCAAGCTTGTTTTCAAGATCTTGGATAGATGCCTGATGATTTTTCTGTCCTTGCTCAACTTTGGCTTTGAGATTGAAAATTGATTTTGATAAAATCATTTGCGATTTTGACCAGCCCACGAATTCTCGCATGGTTTTTCGAATTCGGTTTCTTCCATCTTTTGTTGGGATTTTGTGGTGGTGGTTCGTCAGTTCGTGGTTGAGAATCACGGTTGTCATCCCTTGGTCGGCGATCTTGCCAATTTCCAGAATTTCGACCGTAATAATTACTACGATATCCTCCTCCACGGTATCCTCCTTGAGCATAACTCGCTTCTCCTTCCTTCGGTCCACCCATAGGTTTATCGTCGCACTCAGACGATGGATGATTTCCTCCACAATTGTTGCATCCGTCTCGCATTTCCTTCATTTCATCTTTGATATCTTTGTATTGCGAGTCAATTTTTTGAGGTTAATGATTCCATCTTCTCCATGAGTTTTGAAGTATCGGTGTTTTCGACAAAAGCAACGGGTTTTCGGAGAGGTTTGGTTTTGGAATCTTTGGACCAATCAAGTTTGAGAAGTACTCGATCTTTGAGCAATTGATGTGCATCGTTGGGAGTCTTATAGAGAAAAATTCCTCCAGCATCAAGGATGCCTTGAGAGATTTCATCTAGTCCATGGTAAAAGATTTGGATAATGGTTCCTTTTGATAATCCATGTCCATGACAACTATGAAGCAAATCTTTCATTCGGGCCAAGCTTCGACAAGTGATTCGTTTGGGTTTTGTTGAACGCGAATTTCTCCCATTAATCGATCAAACATGGCGTGGAAAGAATCTACACAAAAGCTTGCCTCATCTCCTCCCAAGTATTGATGATTCCTGGGGTTAATTCATTGTACCATACTTTAGCGTCTCCGGCTAGTGATGATGGGAAAAGTTTGAGTTTGACATAGGTGTCGCCATAACGGAACATGCCACAAATTTCGATGAATTCGGCAATGTGCTTATGCGATCGCCCGCGGACGCCATCGAATTGTCGGTCTTTGATCATAGAAAGGTGATGTCCTTCACTGAAGTGTTGTCACCAAGATTGATAGCAACAATAGCACTTCCGGAGTTGGTGCTACTCGGTTGGTTCCCCACGGGTTGATCGTCCGCCATGGGAAAAGGTAAATTGGTGAAAGGGTTGTAAACAACTTTGGCTTCAATGAGGTTATCAAATGGTGGGTTTGGTACTCATGGTACACGGTTTTCTAATGGTATGAAACGTGTATTTCTTCTTCTTCGAATCAAACGTCGGGTTGGTAAGAGGTGTAATTGTTTCTATTCCTGCTGCTCGAGTGTTCATACAATGTCCTAGAGAATCCAGGCAATATCTAAACACACGGACAAACAACGAAAACAGTTTTTATGGGTCAGAGTAGGTAACCGGATCGGTTGCGGGATGCGACTGATCGGTTAGTCTAGATGATTGATGGACAAACTCGTAACCGATTCGGTTGAGGAGCAACCGGATCCGGTTAAGGTTTCTGAGAAAAATTTTTGGGTTGAATCGACTGAGAGAAATTCAAAAACTTGTTGTAACACAATCAAATCCCGGCACGGCGCCAAAAACTTGATGTGCCCGTTGGTGCAAGTTTTAAATTTATAAAAGGTGAATTACCAATATTACCAATAACACATATGAGCAAGTATACTCGTCCGTTATAGCAAGATTATTAAGGTAAGTCGGGATCGTCGAGGGATTTGAGTGAATCTAAACACAAGTTTGAATTAACGGAGTCTATCCAAAACATAAAATAAAGCAATAGATATAATGAAATTCAGATGATTAAAAACTACACTTGCTTAAACTAGTTTCATATCATAAATTAATGTGATTGTGTTAACCTCTTAGCATGTTGGTTATGATAATTAGTTGGTGTACTAATCTATTGTTCTTACAAGTTAAACTTTGATAAAGGGTTTAGTTTATAAAACAAGCATTAAGTTTAACCAATCAATTCAAGATCAATTCAAGTTTCATAAGTCTACATACATAAACTTAAACACAAAACATCCACTTGTTCATCAAATTGCTTAAGAAATGGTCAATACAAAAGGTAACCGATCATAGACAAAAAGCTACAATTGATTCTCAACAACTAATCTTATGACCATTTAGATGTTTCCAACCAATCCAATTTGATAATCAAAAAGCGTTTCTATTACAACCACACCTTAGTTCCTTTGTATAATCAAGAATAATGGGTAAAAACAATCATCCATAGACAAAATGATTATGACTAGTTGAATAACAATAAGTCTTTTTCGCCAAAACGATTACTATCAATTAGCCAAACTTGATTAACAAATGTCACTATGAAACTTTAGCACAATTGGATCTTAGAATCAACTTGAAATTGAATTAAAAAATGTTAACACAATCACTAACTAATCATATGATAATCAACATCATTTAAGCAAGTGTATAAAGAAACTAGCCACTCATAGCAAACATGAACATAAACTCAGAACTTTGAACATTAGAAAACATGATTAAAAGTCTTACAATGCTTGGAATAAGATTACAATTGATGAAGTAATGATTCCCAAAGGATTAAGGTAGACTTCTTGGTGATTTGGCCTCCAAATGGTGAACTTCGATCTCCAAACTCGGACTTCTAAGGACGAATTTTGAGAGCTTAAGGCTTTGTTTTATGAGTAGAGAGATTTGTATATTAAGGTGTTTTTATATGCTCACAATTAGCCTCTATTTATACTAATTCTAAGGCCTAGGGTATTAAATGCTGAACTTGGCCACCAAGGAGTGGTGAAGGGACTAGAATACACCAAGAGAAGGACCTAGAATCATTTGGATGCAAAGGGAAAGCTTAGTGATGAAGATTGGCAATCAAGCTTCCAACCGGACGGTCATCGACCAACCGATCCGCTGGTCTTCAAAAACATAAGTCAACCGATCCGCTATGTTGCGACCGATCGTTGGCGATGGTAAAAACATTGATTCTGGCCGTTTCCAACCGATCCGTTTATGGTTGCAACCGATCCGTTAGATCTTGAGATACGGAAACTTGATCTTTCCTTTACTATGTCTTGTAGAACTCGTCTTCAATCTCTAAGGTCTTCAAAGGTCCTTGAGATACTGATGGGAATCTTCGTTTTGTTGAACATTTCTATATTTTCCCTCCGATTCCTGCACTTGGTTTATAAACACTAGACAAACATCTATTGATATGTTTAAACACTATAATCAAGCAAATATAACCAAATAAAAGATATAAAGGCACACATAACGCTACAAAAAACATGCACAATCGGAGGTTATCACTAATTCTAGTAGGAATCTAGGAAATCTTATAAATTCTACTAGGAATCAAAAGCAAATTTCTAATCTTATCTACGTATAATAAGACTAAAAATTATAAAAATTCATATTTTAGTTTAGAATATAAAACCCGAATTTTGCGATTCCTCCACGATACGATTTTCTATCCTGGTTGTTTTTGAACCCGAAGAACACGAAATGTGTTCTTTTCCTTCCTCGTACAAGCAACCAAACACACCCCTTCCTTCTCTTTTCAAAGAAGTAACCACAATTGTTCTTCTTCCTTCTCTTTCCTTTTCAAACCACTAAAAACACCAAACCAATGTTTTGTTTCTTTTCTGCTTTCTTTGAAATGCCCAAAACAAAACACCAAACCAATGTTTTGTTTCTTTCTGCTCTTCTTTGAAACAGCCCAAAACAAAACACCGAACAACTTCCAATTTGTTGTCCTTTTTTGAAATCAGTAAACACAAAAGTGTCAATCCTTTTGTTTTTTTGGAAACCAATAAACACCAAAAGTGTTCTTCTTGCTTTTCTTTTCGAACCCAAAACACCAACAAAGGGTTCTACCCTTTCTCTCCTCGAACCAGTAAACACCCACAAAGAGTTCTTCTCTTGTGTTTTTTCTCCAACAAAACAAACACGCCCTTGGTGTTCTTCTTCTTCCTTGTACAACCACTCAATACGCACCCTGGTGTCTTCTTTTTTTTCTTCCTGTTCGTACCAGAAACAAAAAAAAACAAACAACTTTTCTTTTGTGTTGTTTTTTTTATACAGTAAACAAAAAAAATGTTCCCTTTTCTTTTTTGTTGGGAATTCTGTGAAACAGTGATTCTCACATCGAGAAACAATGGATTCGCCAAGAAGTGGTTTCGGCCAAGTAAAATAAACATACAAAGTAGGAACTATGTTGAAGTTATTCTATGAAGTAAAGGAACAGTTGAAGTACTGAAGCCGTGGAATCTATGAAGTAGTGAAACAGTTGAAGTAATCAAGCCGTGGGAATCCTGAAGTAGTAGCCGCGGGTTTCTGCTGAAGCACAAGTGGATTCTGCTGAAGTTACATTTCTAACGGTAGTAAAGGTAAATCGTGATTATGCTAATAGAGTGAATCCACGAGGATGGGAGGCGCAGATATTTAATGCTAGCCCATCTTTATTATTGTATGCCGAGGTTATTTAGTGGATGCCCAAGGATAGCATGGGCATGCGTATGGGCTTTACATTTATTATTTAGTTGCATGCTTGTACTTTAGTTGCATGCTTGTTCTTTTCGTTGTTCTTTCTGAATATCGAACGTAAGATATCGATAATCACCATGCACTGTGAGAGAGGGACATTGTCCTCGAGCATACTGTAAACCGAGAGTAAACGGGCTCTTGCGGCACTTGGTTCAGTGGTCTGACATGTGGAGGCTACTGCAAGTACCGATCATCTCAACCGACCTAACATGAACGTTGGATCTTCTAGAAGATGATCACCATTTGAAAAACCGAGACGAAATTGTTGGGAATTCGCGTGAAACAGTGATTCTGCTGACGAGAAACAATGGATTCTGCTAAGAAGTGGTTTCTGGCCAAGTAAAATAAACATACAAAGTAGGAACTATGCTGAAGTTATTCTATCAAGTAGTGAAACAGTTGAAGTACTGCCGTGGAATCTATGAAGTAGTGAAACAGGAAGTACTGGCCGTGGAATCTATGAAGTAGTGAAGCCGTGGTTTCGGCGAAGCCAAGCGGGATTCTGCTGAAGTTACATTTCACGAAGTAGTAAAGCGAAATCGTGATTATGCTAATAGAGTGAATCCAACGAGGATAGGGAGGCGCAGTGATATTTAATGCTAGCCCATCTTTATTATTGTACGCCCGAGGTTAGCTTTTAGTGACCCAAGGATAGCATGGGCATGCGTATGGGCTTTACATTTATTATTTAGTTGCATGCTTGTACTTTAGTTGCATGCTTGTTCTTTTCCCAAGAAAGGGAATAGTGTTCCTTATCTATAAAAGGAACTTAGGTCTTATGTATTAGGAGAACTTTTTCAAAAAAAAAAAAAAACATTCAAGAAAAACCTCTTTAGTGAGGGTGTAAAGATCCATAGAGGATCATTTGATTGTATAAGAAAAACCTTGTTGGTAACTTTGATTGTGCTCTTAATATTCCGCTGTGCATTCGATCAATCATTGTTATTATAGACTCTAGTTGAGTTCGGATCTTGGATTCTACAATTGGTATCAGAGCGGGTGGCTCTCGATCTTGAGTTTACAAGGTTTTTTGAAGACGATACAAAATTCGGCAGCTCTTAATTCAATGTTTCTCAGCACGTTTTCAAACGATCATAACTTTTTCGTGAACCGTTGGATCAAGCTGAAATTTTGGCTGGAGCTTCTCTATATACTCATCTAACTTTCCACCTAAGGGATTGTTGATCTGAGGTCTCAGTCAAAAGATACACGTGCCAGAAAACTGCTGCACACACCATCATGTAAGTTAAATTTTTCAAGTTTTTAGTAACACCAAAAAGTGTCACTAAAGACCAAAGAGTGTCGTCTTTATAAAAGATTGACGGGTCAATAATTTGATTTCCATATTCTGTCGTGGTATGATATAAACACTTTGATCTGGTTCGTAACCCACGAGGGTTTTGATTGGTTGACGTGGGAAAAGGGTTACCTGACGTGACAATTTTCATTCATTTCTGCAAATTCAATGGGGTGATGTATGATTGTTATGGTGTGGATCATTAATTTGATTGGTCTATTGGGTTATCACTTGGGTTACAAAGTGTAGAGGTCTATCACATGAGATCACGTGTAGTCAAAATTTTTTTCTCCGCCGTGCTGGCTGGGTTTACGTAAGGTTAAACAAAATTTTGGTCCCCACTATTTTATTATTTCTGACTGGTTCATAAGGTTGTTGCTGGAATTTTACTGCTACATTCAGCTCTGTGCAATCTTTTCTCCTCAACATGGCAGAATTTGATAATAATAGGGATGATGGTACGTTCCCTTATTTAATGGATGATGAGTACGAAGTTTGGGCAAAAGATGGAACATCGGATCAAGAATAATGATATGAATATCTGGAAGGTGATCCAAAATGGCACAGTTTTAAAAAGGGTTGGAAATGATCGTGATGGTAACTTCATTATTCGCCCTCCAACGACTGCGGATGAACACATTGTGTATTAAAGAGAGTCAAAGGCCGCAACTATCTTGCTTAAATCTATTCCTGCTGATCATGTAGCAGATTTTCGCCATATGGATGATGGAAATCTTATATGGAATGCTATCAAAGCAAGGTTTGGTGAAAAGGCTGATTTCAAGAAGATGAGCAAGGAAGTTGCTGCTGAAGGTTATGCTGAAGGATTTGCTAGTCCGCCATTTGCTTTCATGGGCATCTCTCAGGTACATACTTGTGATTATAGTTGTAAAGAGAGATACAATGAACTTAAAGAAGAGTATGATGCTATGAAACCTAAGTTTGATGAATGCTATGTTGAAAATGAAGCTCATAAACTAGCATTAAAAACAGTTGAAAGACAAAAGGTATGGTTTCAAAAGAATCAAATAGCTTATGAAGAAAAGATAAAGGTGTTACAGTTTGATCTTAAAGTTGCTAATAATTAAAAACCGCTCGAGAAAGCTAAGAATGAAGCTGGGTCTGAGAACCTAGAGCTTAAAGAAAAAGTAGCTGAGGAAATAGCTAGGAATAAAAAATGGTTAATTTCAGTGATAATCGGCTAGAGAACTCTATAATAGTCAATCTGTAACCTCTGGCTAGGATTAGGATCAAAAGTATGTGGAGGAGTAGAAGCTAGGTATGATGGTCAAATCCACACCGCAGGGTAGCTAACTTTGTAAAAGGTGATTTGCATGTCGTCCTGGACCTATTAGAGGTGAATTCATGCCCACCGACCAATTATTGCTTGACTTTGATGGATCACACCATTTATATGGCAAAAAGTCAAGTGACTTACAGCACCTTAGTAGCACCTACTGACTGTCTCTTGTTCTACAAGTGACGAGTCATCGACCTAAAGTCCACTGGACTATGCCTCATGTGATTCAAGTGAGAAGTCTGACTCACCTAAGCACACACCCATGACCACACCTAAGTCCATAGTAGCTGATGATGAGCTCAAAACAAAGCCAGTTGCTTATGCTATTAAACACAAATTTGCTTCTACTTGCTTTTCGATAAGTTTAAATGTAATAAACAAAGTTATGTTAAGAATAAGTCATTTAAGAAGAAATCTTGTTTTGTGTGTGGTAGTAAACTCCATCTTATTATAGACTATGATTATCATGAGAAAAGATGAGTGTTTCCTCCGCCATAAGACTTCTAGACCCACATGGACTAATGCTAGTATTCCTCCATTTGTTCCCAAATCAGCATTATGAGAGCAGTGTAAACTTTCCTACTGGGTAAACCAAAGGTGTATCCATCTGCTCGCTAACAGGCTTCATAGGCCTTTCCAGTTCCCTCTGGTGGAGGATATTCTTCACCGCTGACTACTGGTTGGTGGAACAGTAAGGCTAGGCTTATGCCTTATAGACCTAAAAGTTCTTATTTTCTACCATATACACCTTATGTATCTCATATGACCAAGGCACATGGTGGAGTTAGTGTGGCAAATGTTGTTAAGCCCTCAACATGTTATTCTTGGAAAACTCAAAGGAAACGTTCATTCTGGGTACTCAAGAACAAAAGTCTGGTCGTGCATTGATTGAGGGGAGGCATAAGCCTAAGGGGAGGCTTATTGTTGTAATTTTTTAGTCCGACCATTTTTGCAATTGTTGGATCCTCATTCGCCTGAGGGGAGGCTTAGTGTTTCTGCTGACACTACAAATGTCTTTGGTTTCTGCTGCTGCTTGATGGTATCTTGTACATGTTTTGGTTATTTTTATTCTTTCTAAAAAAAAAAAAAAAAAAAACTGTTATGTCTTGGTTTAGTGATTAAAAACCTCTAACCCGCATGTTCAGCTTCTTGCTTGCGGTGTTTTGGTGTTGGTTCATTACTCCACCACTCATGGTTTTCATCTCACCATGTCTTTCTGACACAAGAGTTGGCTAGCCCACAAGATAATGGCTTGTGGTAAAGGCCGCGAACCATAAATGGTAATCACCTCACCATGATGATACGCATTCCATCAAAGAGTTGGCTACCTCGAGCAAACGGCTCCGTAAAGACATATCAAATCGTTATATGGTTGCTGGTTTGCCAATAAATCGATGGTTATCAGTGTACCATAGTTTTCGAACTTAAACATTTGGCTACTCCAGGAGTGATGGCTATTGGTAAAGAGACATCAAATCCATTATTTTCAATGATTCACCTCTCACAGGAGGTAACACACCTGGATGTGATGAGAATAGTTTGAAACTGATATGTATTGATGTACCATATGTCATTTGTTGTGCAAAGACTGGCGTTTCAAAGTTTGGTCATCATAGAGATGTAATTGTTTTGGTTATTTACATCTTGTTCGAAAGTACAATCCTCCTCGGTTCTGAAGTGTTAAAGATTGTTGGGAAGGATTGTTGGAAATTTTTTTCGATAAATGATTCAATCCTAGTTCTCGCAATATTAAAGATCCGGAAACTGAACTTAAATGATCCAACTCTTGGCTTCTACAATCAGTATCATTTAAATCGCCAGGGGGGAGGATTGTTAAATTGCAAAACAAAGGATTCCCTCTACCGGACGAGAAACAATGGATTCTCACAAGAAGTGGTTACCAAGTAAAATAAAACATACAAAGTAGGAACTATGCTGAAGTTTTCTACTGAAGTAGTGAAACTTGAAGTAACTGCGGCCGTGGAATCTACTGAGTAGTGTGCCGGGTTTCTGCTGAAGCACAAGTGGAATCTACTGAAGTAGTGAAACAGTTGAGTACGAAGCCGTGGAATCTACTGAAGTAGTGAAGCCATGGTTTCTGCTGAAGCACAAGTGGATTCTGCTGAAGTTACATTTCTACTGGGTTAGTAAAGCGAAATCGTGATTATGCTAATAGAGTGAATCCACGTAGATAGGGAGGCGCAGATTATTTAATGCTAGCCCATCTTTATTATTGTACGGCCCGATGATAGCTTTAGTGTCTAGCCTAAGGTTAGCATGGGCATGCGTATGGGCTTTACATTTATTATTTATTTGCATGCTTGTACTTTAGTTGCATGCTTGTTCTTTTCCCAATAAAGGGAATAGTGTTCCTTGTCTATAAAAGGAACTTAGGTCTTATGTATTAGGAGAACTTTTGATAAAAACATTCAAGAAAAACCTCTTTAGAGAGGGGGAAAAGATCCATAGAGGATCATTAGTTTGATAAGAAAAACCTTGTTGGTAACTTTGATTGTGTTCTTAATATTCCGCTGTGCATGTTCAATCATTGTTATTTCACACTCTAGTTGAGTCCGGATCTTGGATTTCACAGTCTTGAATGTCTTCGTGAGATTGTTGAAGAGGACTTCATAAATAAGCCACTTGATAGTGAAATTAGGTTTACTTGCTTTCAGGCCAAACGATCTCAAGAGATGTTAGAATGTTTAATAGCAACATGTCCTAAATCCTTAGGTGCGAAAGATAAAGCTGTGATGCCTTGTTCCATGCCTTGTGCTAAGTATATAAACCATTCGATGCCCACATTAAGAGAGTAAATTTCAATGTGCCTTCAAGTAGTTCAGATCCCTCACTTCTAGTTCAGGATGCAAAAGTAGCAAAACCCTAATTTCAGTTCCCTCTACAAGAGTAAGAAGTGATACCAAAGCAAGCGGGTCAAAGCCTCAAGGCAACACAAAGAATGATAGGACCTTGCATGCTAGGAATGTTCAGTGGAAGAGAGTAGAAGATCACCTTAGGGAGAATTTGAATAAAACGAATAGTGTTGATTCTAGTGGTAGCTCTAAGCGTACCACTAGATGAATCTGAATTATGCTACTTTTGGCAAAACATGTAATGATGATTGCGTGGGTTCTGTTACTAATCTTGAATGTGGTGTGAATGATTTGATTAATGCTGTTAAATGCCCAGTTAAAACTGTTAATTTTAAAAATCAAGCTAAGAATGCTAAAAGGCAAAGGCGTAAGAACGTTAGAAAATAGTGGAAACCCACAGGAAGGAAATTTAGTAATATATGTTATCAATGGATACCTAATGGCCGTAAGATTAATGAGATGTGCCCTAAATTTGCTAAGTCAATGCCCACTAGAAAATGGATGCCTACTGGTAGAACTATTCCCTTAAGAAGTGAACATACTTTGAATAAGTCAAATACGGACACTAGCACTACATCTATTTCTGATGAGTCCATTGTTTCTACTGTTGATGTGGGTGTTCCAATCATTGTTACTAACCAAATGGAACCCATTCTTGCATGGGGATCCCAAATATCCAGTTATCCATTCTTGTCTGTTCAACGCAATCGTTTCAAATCGTTATGCGGTACTGGACTCAGCTGTTCCAAGCATATGACCGGAGACCGTCCGCGGGCTCATGAACTTCGTAAGTAAATTCATCGAACTGTGAGATTCGGAAACGATCATTTTGGTGCTATTATGGGTTATGGAGATTGCGTGGTTGGAGATAGTGTGATCTCCAGGGTATTTATGTTGAAGGTCCTTGACATAATCTATTTTCTCGTCTGGACAATTTTGTGACTCGATTTAGAAGTGCCTTCTAAAACATACTTGCTATGTAGAGAACTTGCCGTGTGGAACTTCTAGAGGAACTCGTGTTCAAACCTATACACCATCTCTATCGAAGATATGATGAAATCTTCACCAATCTGCTTGCTGTCAAAGGCTTCCAAAACTAAGTCATGGCTATGGCACCGCTCATAATCACTTGAACTTTGGTACCATAAACAATCTTTCCGAAAGACTTAGTAAGAGGATTACCCAGATTAAAGTATGAAAATGATCATCTTTGCTCAGCTTGCCAATTGGGAAAAACCACGAAATATGCCCACAAACCAAAACCCACCAACTCCGTAATGGAAGTTCTTCATACCCTTCATATGGATTTGTGCGGACCAATGAGAGTGCAAACGATAAATGGGAAGAAATACATTATAGTCGTTGTTGATGACTACTCTCGATTTACTTGGGTAAAGTTTTTGAGGACAAAGGATGAAACTCTAGATGTCATCATCAAACTTATCAAACAGCTTCAAGTTCGACTCAAACAATCCTGTTAGAATTGTTCAACAGACAATGGCACAGAGTTTGTTAACAAAGACTTAATTCAGTTTTATGAAAGGGTTGGAATCAGTCATCAAAGAAGTGTTCCATGAACTCCTCAACAGAACAGTGTAGTTAAAAGACGAAATCGAACTCTTGTGGAAGCCGCAAGAACAATGCTAATTTATTCAAAGGTTCCAATGTTTCTATGGGCTGAAGCCATTGCTACTGCTTGCTACACCCAAAATCGTTCCCTTATCCATACCTCTCATGGAAAAACTCCATATGAACTTGTTCATAAATGAAAACCTGATCTCTACTACCTTCGTGTGTTTGGTGCTTTGTGCTATCCAATGAATGAGGGTCAAGATTTAAGCAAATTAAGAGCAAAGGCAGATATTGGAGTTTTTGTTGGTTTTGCACCAAACAAGAAGGGTTACCGAATCTAATACAATAGAACTCGAGATATCATGGAAACTATTCACGTCACGTTCGATGAGTTGTCTGGTCAAATGGCTCCAGGACAATCCAGTTCCGGACCCGCATCTCAACTTTCATCAAGTAGTCCTATCAGTTCTACTCTTGTTTTAATCCCTCACCAAAGAACTCCTTATGTACCTCCTTCAGAAGATGATTTGAAGAAATTATTTGATCCAATGTTTGATGAACACTATGAGCCAAATGCTAATGATCTGTCAATTCCATCAAAAGAGGCTACTCCTATCCCTGTCAATGAAGTTAACCCTTTAGTTTCAATGTCATTAAGTCAGAAGCGCCGTCTGATCACTCGTCTCATCAACAAATCATCAATCATCGAGTGTACATCATGGAATTGTTTCGCAACGAATGATGGAAATAATCCCTTTGCTACTCTTGAAGATGCCCCATTTGAAAATATATTTGCTCCTGAATCATCATCAGAACCATCTTCATCAGGAGAAATAGACTCTGCTACTTCTGTTCCTCAACAACAACCACATGAACACCTTAGAAAATGGACACATGATCACCCATTGGACAACATCATCAGAAACCCTTCTCGTTCATATCCACTCTGTCGACAACTTGCAACCGATACCTTATGGTGCTTCCTCAACTCTGTACTCTCAAAGATCGAACCAAAAGACGTTAAAACTGCTATGAATGAAGACAGCTGGTTCAATGTAATGCAAGAAGGAATTCATGAGTTTGATCGACTAGATGTATGGGAACTAATACCTGCTCCTGACTGTGCTATGATCATTGCTCTAAAGTGGATCTTCAAAGTAAAACTTGATGAGCATGGTGATGTTATAAAGAACAAGGCTCGATTGGTTGCAAAGGATACCGTCACAGGAGGGTATTGACTTTGAAGAATCATTTGCTCCAGTTGCTCGATCGAGGCAATCGAATCTTCTTGGCTAATGCTGCAAGTAAGAACATGGTAGTCTATCAGATTGATGTAAAGACGGATTTTCTTAACGGTGACCTTAAAGAAGTCGTATACGCCGCCAACCCGAAGGCTTTGTGAATCCGAGCATCCTACTCACGCTATCGTTTGAAGAAGGCTCTTTACGGTTTGAAGCAAGCTCCAAGGGCATGGTATGATACGCTATCAAAGATTCTACCATCTACTGGATTCACCAAAGGAGCAGTTGATCCGACATTGTTCACCAGAAAGTCAGGCAAACATTTAATTCACGTTCAAATCTATGTTGATGATATTATTTTTGCCTCGACTGACCCCAGTGAATGTGACCGTTTTTCAAATAAAATGGGTTCCAAATTTCAAATGTCAATGATGGGACAAATGTCATTTTTATTGGGATTACAAATTTCACAAAGTCCCGGAGGCATCTTTATAAATCAATCTAAATATGCAAATGAGATTTTAAAGAAATTTGGATTTGATTCTTGTGACACTGTTGACACTCCCATGATGAGGCGCACTAACCTGGATGAGTACCACTCAGGGATCATGGTAGACCAAACAAAATATCATAGTGTGATTGGATCCCTGATGTACCTCGACCCGTAGACAGACATTCTGTCGCTGTTTGCATGTGTGCTAGATATCAGGCTAAACCTACCAAAAAGCACCTTGAAGCTTTAAACGGGTCTTTCGTATCTCCAAGGAACCATCAATATGGGACTTTGGTACCAAGAAGACCCGTATGTCACTAACAGCTTATGGAGCAGATTTGATCATGCGGATGTCAAGATACACGTCGAATAGGTCCGAGGTGCTCAGTTTTTTGGTGATAAGCTTGTAAGTTGGTCACAAAGAAACAAATGAGTACTTCTATATCCTCTCAGGTCTGAATACATAGCCATGTTATCTTGTTGTACCCAATCCTTGGATGAGATCCCAATTATCTCTGACTATGGCTTTGTATTCAACAAAATCCCTGTACTCGTGATAATAATGTCATTGCTCTCTCATGCAACAACGTTCAGCACTCAAGAGCAAAGCACATCGACATTCGACATCATTTCATCAGGGAACAAGTGGAGAACGGTGTGGTGTAACTCTATTTTGTGAGGACTGAATACCAATTAGCGGACATCTTCACCAACGCTCTCCTAGAGAACGCTTTGAGTTTATCCTTCCACAACTTGGTCTAAGAGTCCACAACCGAAACACTCAAGCGTCTTCAAGAGGAAGACGAGGAGTAAAGGTCTTTCTTCATCCATCTTTTATAAATATTTATTCGAAAAGCAAAATACAAAATTACAAAACCTACAAAAAGAAAATAGAAAAATATGAAACGCTCAAAATTCATAAAATTTGAAAATCTTGAAAATTTTCAAAAATATTGTCATTTTGTCATATTTTTCTCGATTCGATAATATCTACGGTCTTTGTGCTGTCATTCAAAGAATGACACGGGTCTTTAGATGTTGTTCGAATGTTAAAAATAAAAAA
The DNA here is from genome assembly GCA_910596185.1 of Chrysanthemum makinoi. Classification (NCBI taxonomy): domain Eukaryota; kingdom Viridiplantae; phylum Streptophyta; class Magnoliopsida; order Asterales; family Asteraceae; genus Chrysanthemum; species Chrysanthemum makinoi. The sequence continues at coordinate 80,868,906 of OU343219.1, read as the reverse complement.
TAAAAAATAAATAAATAATTTTGGAGAAAGTAAAACCATGGTTTATTGTCATTTCAGGCAGTAACCCGTTTTTCAAAGAAAGAACAGAGCCATGCTTTATCTTAAATCTTCAAACCTCATGCTCTGATTCTAAAAACAAATGTTTGTCATCAAAAGATAAATGTTTCCTTTCAAATATTTTTCCTTCAAATGACTCTTCTGAAAAATATTTGTCATCTAATGAAAACAAAATTGCTTTGAAAATACTTCGGACTCTACTTTTGAAAATCATCCGGGCTTTTCATTTGTCAAAATCTCTATCCTTCAATCAACAAACATATGTCATTGATTGAGGGGGAGAATAATTTCAATCAAAAAGAGTATTTTCAAACAATTGGCACGTAATCGAGAAAGGTCTACTCTTGAATAATCAAAAAGAACAATGTTTTACAATATTGTATACAATTGGTACAAGACCATTGTTATTATTATGTTTTCAAAAGATATTCAAGCATGTTTAATCTTTGAAGTCTAAAGTCTCAAACTTGATCCTTATATGTTAAATGTTTCTCATAATCAAGTCACATCTCCCCTCAAAAGCTTTCAAAATCGATTTAAATCCACAAGAGATCATAAATCTCAAATGATTTGAAAATTGTGATTGGGGGAGAATTTGTGATTTAAATTGGATTTAAACTGATGATTCGATAAATGGTTCACAAGTGTTTAGCAAGCTTTCCTCCCCACATGTGCCAAACGATTTCAAATTTTCCATGCACATGTTGAGGGGGAGCATCTTTTAAACCATAAAGAATTGAAACGTGATTGATTTGTATCTAAGTGCAAGTTCCTTCTAATATGTGCAAAACTCTTTCAAACCTCGAGGCACATATTGAGGGGGAACAAATTTATGAAAACCTCATCCTTCCCCAATATGCTTTATCTACTTGATTTGATCAGGGAAGTGATGTTGATATCTTTTAGAAAATGGTAATCAAAGAAGTTAATTCTTCCTCTTGCCTCTGTGTGCCAAAACGATTTCAAAGACATGATGCACATGTTGAGGGGGAGCTCTATTTCTAAAAATATCAAAAATAATTCAGGTACAAAATGCTTTGATAATATATCACAATTATCTGGATTGATTTTCAAATGGTTTTCAATTGGTTCCAATGGCAGATGAACAATACCAAATAGACCGACCAAATTTACTTTCTGAATGGTGATATAAGGATGATAAGGTTAGGTATTTGTTCCCATGATCCGCCAGAACCGGAGGGATCTTCCAAGGGACAATCCACTAGATAATGTAGAGTCCTTAGGAATATTGAAAAAAGGAGAAAAATGAGAAAATGGGAAGAGTGCGGACTGAGACAGAGCTAGTACTGGAATAAACCCAACAAGGTTTATGAAGTCTCGGTAACACCAAGAAGTTGAAGAATGAAAAAGAAATGAATCGAGAAAAGGGTGAAAAGAAATAGCCCTCCAATAATTCAACCTTAGGGCAGAAACCAGGTTCAATTCATATGCTACTAGTGGTTACCAAGGTAACACTGGTATTGAAGACAAGATGTCATGGACCCAGTGACGCACTGTACTAAACTTCCCAAGCGACTCAAGTTCCTCTTAAAAGGGCTTGTTTCATTCTCACGGGGAACCAACATAATCTATCGACTTTCTCTTAGAGATCATTGATATTGAAGAAGGAGACCCTCTCCCTAGTCTCCGGCATAGGAACCAAATGTGCACTATTGAGTCTAGAGCCACGAGATCATTTATAAATCTCATTAGGACCGAAATGAAGACTCTCTGTTTCACACAATGTGGAAAGAGAGATTATATCTTATGAGTCCTACGCATTATGCTTGTGGTATTGCTGAATATTAGTGATATGCAAACATATTCACAATGAATATGGAAAGTCTTCTAGAGCCAACATCAAACAAGCTCCTGTGGTGGCATATGAGATCTATCCAATAGATCAACCATGTGACAACTGAACAGAAACAATGGGGCGAGTCATAATTATGATTCAATCCTGGTTTAGGTTATGGATTGACGGATACCTTTGAAAAACCGGTCGTTGTGCTTAAAAATCTTTTCTCTAGCACATCGACTGTGTATTCATGTTTCAAAATTTTAAAAGGTGTTTATGATTGATAATTGACTTTTCTTAAAACCTTCGCTATATTGCAAAAACACTTTATTGAGCAATACACGATTGTTTTTCAAATCTCTTTTCATCAATCAGTGAATCTCATATTCGCTGGTTCACTCACTCCGTGTTGTCTTCTTTGAAACGTTCCGGTTTGAGAACGTCTAGAGCAGCTGCGAAACCCTGTCAAGGAGATTCTTCGGAATTATACCTTATCACAGGCAGTACTTGTACTGATCAACGGGGAACCGTGGGCCGTGTACCTCAATTCAATGAAAGTGATCAAAGACACTTTCGTGCGCTTTATTGCTAACTGTTGTATGCAGGTACGCCCGACGTTTGCAGCTGATCAGAATGGAGAGGTCAATCCATAGCCGCATGCTCACACATCACATTCATTTCAAAATAAATCATGATTAGTGCATCAATGACTCTGATATTTTCATTCCATGCTTCTGCTACGCTGCTGCCAATATCATGAATCAACGCAAGCTTCCGCTACTCTGATGAGAAGATATCATGATCCAAATGTGAGCATGTCGGTCCAAAAGTCACAACATCACATAATACCAACACCACCAAGGATGAGTCAGAGATTTATGGTAGCTGATGATCTCAAAGCTGGCTCAAAACTCATTATCACGTGGATCAGTTAAAGACCTCCACTAAAATTATCCAAATATGCTGAACATGAAGAATCAAAGACTACGAGCTACTAAGCAAAGAACTTAATCAAGAAACCAAGAACAATCTAATGTAATATTTGTTTGTATTATTTGTAATTTGAGGTGACCTCCCTTAGGGGGAGATTGTTAGGATTTAGTAAATCCAGTTGTTAAAGTGTCGGTCACCTCAAGTATATGTATTCGTTAGAAAGCTCGTAGTCGTGGTTATTTAAAGTTAAGTAGTATTTATTTAAGTAACACCGTGGAGGACGGACGGGTCTTTATCCACTGTATGTCTGATCCACAGCCCGTAGGTGGCGATTTGTGTAAGACTATAAATACTCTCTACCTCCCAAGGTAGAGAGTTGGAGCTCATAATAAGATTTTCACTTTCTCTCACTAAGTTCCCAAACCTCTAACTATTTCTCTCTTTAAAACATCATTGTGTACGCCTCTTGTGATCATGGTTTGATGTGTTTGTGAAATCCAATATGTTACACACAACTTCCATCAACACCGTGTTCAATCAAACATTTCACTATTTTTCCCGAACAAGTGTTGAGGGGGAGAAAGTAAATATTTTTCTGTTTCATAAAATCTTGTACTTGCATGTTAACAAAAATACGTTGTTTCTCAAAAAGTGTTGGTTATTTATCATGGATAAATACCCTCCTCGGACTCAAAAGTTTATAAACTTCAATATTTCATTAGTCGATGGGGAGTATCGTCAAGTTTCTTGCCAAAATGCCTTTTGTTTAACCAAATTGTGAGTTAAAGGATCTTGGTTGAAACCTTTTTGAGGTTAGGGGATTCAAAGTGTAAATCTTGGAAAAATAATTTTAACAAAATCACAAAAATTGCACATCCAATGCACCTACTTTGTGCATTTACTCCCTCTAACCACCTTCATCCACGATCCAAATTCATTCTTCAAATTCGTTCATCTTTTCAAAAATTTGTAAGTTACAATATGTTTTGATTATGATTCTAAACATTGGTTTTAAAAATCTTTAAGATCCAATGGTTTAATCTTCTTAAAATGATTTTTGAAAAATCGGACTCAAGAACAAATTGGGGGGTTTACGAATAAAGGTGTTATTTATGTAATGGGTTGTTTTAAATCATTTATTATTGTCTATTAAACATGTTTCTTCCATCAAAAACCACCCATAAACTCCAATTGAATGATTTTGGATTCTAGGGTTCTTGCGACCCAATTGGGGCTTTCCATTTCTGTGATATCTGATGTATTTATGTGTTCAAGAATGTGTTAAAATAGGTTATTAAACATGTTTCTAACATCCAATTAGAAATAACAAATGATTCAAAATTTAAGTTTTAGGGTTTAAGGGTCGTTCATGATGAATCTTTTGATTCTGTGGATGAAAATTGTTAAAACTCGTTTAGAATGATTCCTGTTAGCCTCGCTTTTTTATAAAGATAACGTCACTTACGAGAATTGGACTAGATGCGTAGTATACTTTGCCTATAGGGACTAGTATTGTTTAAGTGGCAAAGTTAAGGTTTGTTGAGCCTATAAATACCCCTCATGACTCTCCATGAGGAGTGAGGTGAAGCATTTGGTCATTTGTAGTGTGTGTTTTATTTATCAAGTTATCCTTATCTTCTCCTCCCTCTCTCTACTTTCTCTCACTAAACAAGATGAATACTTTCATCTTCTTCCACCAACCTAGACCTCCAAACCACATAAATCTATATGTTTTTCGGTCCTAACAAGTGGTATGGAGCCATGGTTATCTTTTGTTGATTTATGTTGGTTTTTGATACATGTTTCAAGCTGTTTTTGGTATTATTTTGTGGGTCGGAAAATGTTTTCCGTGTATTTGGGTTAACAGTTTGTACATGTTTGTGTATCTTTATTTGGTCTAAAACAAAAACGTCATCAAGTCTATTCATGTTTACAATATCTTGTGTTGTATCATTCATTCATATGATTTTTTTACCAAATACGTGAAATAATATTTGTGGTCAAAGTCAGATTCATATGGTCAAACAGGTCAAATAGAAGCAGTTTTATATGCTTTTTCTGGGTAAAGATTAATCTGATCGGAAATATTGGTCGGAAAAACTCGCCGGAAAAAGTCAAAGGGTTAAAACCCTCTTTTTCTACGCCTAAGGAGCATCTACAGAGAAAGTTACGCATAACTGTGAAGTTATGCGTAAGGAATGGTTTACGCGTATGAACTTACGCTTAAGACTATGCTTACGCATAACCAAAACCATGTTTACGCCTATGCAGAAACTTACGCATAAGGTTTTGAATAAAAGCCTACGCATAAGGAAAATGAAGGAAAAGTTACGCGTAAACTTGACAGACCATGACCACAACATACCAATTTACCAAACATACTCGACTTCAGTCTCAACAACGTCATCAGTCCGATTCAAACAAAACCAAAACCAACTCCTTGACCTAGACTCACTTCAAGAATCCTCACAATCACTCCCCATCTCTCATTCAATTTCAAGACTCAAAAAAGAAAAAATTCAAGCAATCTCAGATTTATTCAAACTTTTTTCCAATCTTTTTAAAGATTTTTTTTTAGTTTGAATTACTATCCATCATTGATCCCTTTTTGAAGCTAAGCTTCAATTATATCCGAAAAGTAAACATAGTTGTATAACAAATTTTTTATATACTATATTTGTTTCGATCTAATCACAACTCGCAAGACATAACAAATACCTACCTGTGACCCCATTTCAAACGGATCGTGAAGAGATCCTTGTGGTGTATTCTCACTGAAGCGCAAAACAAAGGAAAAGGGTAGTCGTATGGTGTGTAGATGATTTGTTTGATTGATGGAGATGAGACATGGCTAAAGTTTGAAAGCTTTGCGTGAGGCGTATTTTTTTTATCAGTCTTTGGGAGAAGAAGATATGTGGTAGGCGAAGTATTTGTGAAGAGCGTATAATATGTTTTAGGTTTAGGTCAAATGTTATTGAGGTGTTATAACTTTATTATAACCACCGGATACTAACATATGTATGGAATGGGCTCTGTGTCTTAAAGTCGACTTGGGCCTTTCTCAAATTGGTCTCGTATTGGGCTCGAATGGACTAGGATGATATTCAGATAATGGGATATGTATGGGCTGAACGGATATATAATCTTGACTGAATTTGTGACAAATTTTGTCATCCGAATTTTTTTTGAGGTATAAAAATTTTTGGATACAATTTGTGCTATAAATTCAAGAGTGGTATTTTTTGGTATGGTATATTTCACGGAAGGATACAATAATTCACGGCTTGAGCGAAGATCTGAAAAATGACGACGGGGTTTTTGTACGGTATTATTGACGAGAAATTGAAGTGACGTTTCACGGGTGGACTTCTTTATCTTTGAGACGTTGGATGGTTGGTTGCATGTCTCAAGATAACTTGTTGGGGTATTACTGTCACTTTAAGTGATTTTGAATTGACAATATGGTTATAACTGATGTAAGGAGTTACGTTGTAGTGCTCACAGTGTATAACCATCACTTTAAGGAGTTACGTTGTTGTGCTCAGTGTCACACGCAGTTGTGGATTGGTCAAAAATTTAGAACAAGCAGTAAGTCACAAAGTTGGGATGTTTACTTCCTTTTCAAGTTAGTCGTATCGGGTTTTCTCCATATGTGGTCATTACAATCAGCCGGTGAATTCAAAGGAGGTTTGATTACAGGTTGGTTTGAGAGAATTATTGAGAGTATTTTTGCGACATATTCTCACGGAAAATTTGATCAAAATAAGGCTTTAATATTGCATCAAGAAAAAGGTAATACGGCATGTACGCAACATTATGATGATTCCGATAGCTCGCAACCATCAGGAGGGAGAAATTGGTATTTCATCTTCTGTAATTGGATTGACGAAGGGAATTGTGCTTAAGACCGAAGAAGGAGAAATAGTGTGTTTACATTGGTGCTTTTTACCAACTTGGATGCAATACTAAGTGAGTTATGTTGTTATGATGTTCCCAGAACGACAACCACTGTGCTACAATCAAGTGTCTACTTTCTCCGCTGCGTGTTGGAAGAGTGTTGTCGGTTCAGGAGGGAGCAAATGAAAGAAAAAGGCTCACTAGTTAGGAGGGAGTAATAACCTAACTAGACCGTTACGTTGAAGTTCGAGCTACAAGAATTTGTGCCGTCAGTGCCAAAGATCAAATGCCGAGGTCATCAGAAGGGAGAACTTCAAGTTTGCCTCAGTATCTAGACTACGAGACTCTGGCGCTTCAACAAAGTCAACATTGTTCATTACTATTGTAATTTACTTTGTTTTGTATTTATAGGTCTCATTGTAACCATTCACGTGTGACGATATCTTGGAGGGAGATTGTTAGCATCACTTTTTTATAAAGATAACGTCACTTACGTGAATTGGACTAGATGCGTAGTATACTTTGCCCATAGGGACTAGTATTGTTTAAGTGCCAAAGTTAAGGTTTGTTGAGCCTATAAATACCCCTCATGACTCTCCATGAGGGGTGAGGTGAAGCATTTGGTCATTTGTAGTGTGTGTTTTATTTATCAAGTTATCCTTATCTTCTCCTCCCTCTCTCTACTTTCTCTCACAAAACAAGATGAATACTTTCATCTTCTTCCACCAACCTAGACCTCTAAACCACATAAATCTATATGTTTTTCAGTCCTAACAATTCCTATGCACTCTTAGATATCCCAGAAACATCACTTGTTCGATTTGTATGGACAGATTCATTATTCGTAAAAAGAGGGTTTAGGGTTTTAGGATTCTTACGTATAAGCCTTTCTGTGTATAAGTGAGGTGTTCATTTTCCTATTTGTGATCTTTATGATGATTAGAACAAATTGTAACTAAAAGTATCATGTTTGTGTTTATCAGGAGGATATTCGTCGATTTGGTCCAAGTTGTTGACTTATGATTATTTGCGGATATTGGTTTTGATACTATGAACTAGGTATGGTATGCCTTGGTTAAATTCGACTTGTCTATGAGAAATGATTTGCACTCGAAAACCTTGTGGTCCACATTACTATTTTGTTTAAAGGTAAATTACGTTTTCTCGACATTATGGGTGACACAATGGTCGAAAAGCACTCTTTTGGAACTCGAATGTTTTACGCAAACCTATGAACTCACCAACCTCGTATTGAAAATTTTAGCATGTATTTTTAGGTATTGAGGTGATAGTTTACTTTTGAAGGCTCTTGGGCAAATGGCATGGCATGTCATAGATTACTCAATGTATATTTGGGACCGCTTTATTATAATGGGCTTGTATTATGCACTATTTTTGAATAATGTAAACTTTATACCTTTGTTTATGAAGTTTCTTAATGTAAAACCGATGTTCTATACTTTGTATTGTGATACCAATTTAGTAGCACCCACGACATAATTTTCCGCTGCAACCCATTTTTCAGGGTGTTACATTACCCATGTGAAATCCAGTAGCATATCCTTGCTGATTCCCAGTAACTGCAACCATTTGTCCTACTTGACCCATATTCAAACCCGGCTATGCAATTTTCCTGTTGTGAGTGTTTGATTAAATCTTTTGGTTGTTGTTTGTTGGTGTGGAATAGCTTCCTTTGAATGCCTTAGTCAAATAAGCAAATGCTTGAGTCAAAACCTTCCATAGTAGGATTCAATGAATTCTCCTAGAGTGGATGTAAAGTTTTCCCATTCAGTTAGCAGCCTCTTGTTGTCCAAATTGTGTTCCATAACATACCCATCTAACGCGTTCCCATATATCATTAGCAGTTTCACAGTTTTCTATTACAACAAAGATCTCTCTTGGTGATCCTAGTTGGATGATGTGTATTGTCATGTCATCTGCTTCGATCTGCTTCTTATCATCCTCATTGTATTCTGCTTCTACTTGATCACGAAAATGTGGTTGAATAGGAGGTGTTGCATTAGGATCTCCTGTGTCCTAGATTTTTCATGGTTTGAAGGGTCCGTTTGTAATGGATTGTTTCATGAGCTATCCATTAGGTTTGGTTTTGATATAGTGAAGCATACGGCTTGTCCATTGAATATATCCATCTTTTTCAAGCATAGGAGGATGGTTTTCGGAACCGGCTAGATGCATGTCTTGCTGAGTTGCCATTGATGAAGGTATGTGTGATAAATTTAATCTAGGATCGGTTTAACGATAAAGGAGTTGTGTTTGTTATAGGTTAAGCTAAGTTGTTGTAGTGAAAATTTTGTCTGAATTCTTAAAATTGTCAATAACTTCTTTCCAGAGCGATTTCAGGATTCAAAAATTTCATTACCCAACATAGTGGGGTAACCTCACAATATTCAGTCTGTTCCGGTCATTTTACCTGGCAATTCGCTGAAAACAATGTTACGGTTCAAAAGTTATGGCTGTTTGAAGTTTTGTCGTAAAAAGTTAAATTTCAGCCGAAAAAGTCAACTCTTAAGGAACAAATTCGATGACCAAATCTGATAACTCAAATTCGATAACCCAAATCGGATAACTCATATTCTATAACAAATTTGATAACAAATCTGATAGTATTTATGTAACTGATAACATCAAATAGTCTTGACTTTTAAGTGTCAATTTCTCCCGTTTATGCTTGTATTTTATATCATTTATATGAATTTACACTTGTATTTCTTTATATTTCACTTTCAGATAAATTATGAGCACTGGAGCTTAAGAGATGCGGATTTGGAGATTTTCCTAACGGATTATGATAGTATGCTACTCATGAAGAAGCTATGGCATAACTTATTCTCTCACATTACGTCGTAGCTAGTGTTTTATCTCAGATTGCCTGCTCAACAGCAATTGCAGCGTAACTCCCAACTAAGGTTACGCCGTAATCATCTAGGTCAAGAAATATTTTACGCCTCCATCAACTATGTCGTAACTCCTCAACATGCATTACGCCGTAGTCCACTTAACAAGAGTTATGTATTGAAGATATGGCGTAACATTTCCCTAGTGTTACGCCGTAACCTATTTAACAAGAGTTGCATTTGGAGGATAATTAAGTTACGGCGTAACTCTCAACTCTAGTTATATCGTAACTAGGATCGTGCCTATAAATACAAGCCCTAAATTCTGCATTTCACATCATTCACTCACAACTCAAAGGCAGAGAACGTGAAGAGGGTTCCAAAGGAAGATCATTCGGAGCATACGGAGCCATCTCCAAGGGAGGAATCACTCCATATCGATAAGCATTAGCGATCATTTATATCTTTTACTTTTAATTCATGTCTTTCATTATGTTAAACATCGAATTCATTGTTTCTTTTAATATGATTGGCTAAGCACCCTTGGTGCTAGCCTAGTTATGATTCCTTTAATGTATTGTTTATGTATTCATGCTTCCGTATAATTGTTTCTACTGTATGCATGCATAGTTTGTTGGTAGTTACCCTAGCTTCGGTAGTTTTGAAATGCGGTCATATCTAGTTGCTTAGGAGAATTGACCAACTGACCCTATGTAGTTAGGTAAAGTTTGGAAGGGTAAGAATTTACCAACTGACGACCCTTCCTCTCTTGTGCGAACTGACCAAATGATCACCGGTCGTCTGGATGAACTTAAGAAGTTAGGGATGAGTGTCTAAGATGCTAGTGCCCGAGCACTCATTATTTCAAATATTGCATGTAGGGCACCTAATGACTTGGCTTAGGTGACTTAAGACCCTCGACTCCCCAAGGGGTAAACCTTTGACGTCGGGTAGGAGCCTTTGTTGATAAGTTATGACGAATTGACCAAATGTTATCCTAGCGACTTAAACCCCCCACTTGAATCAATTGGAAGTAATAAAACCTAGACATTACACGATAGGATGAGTAATTAGGTTAGCACACTCTCTCTCTATTGATCCTAACCTCTATTTATTTTATGCATTTATTTCTTGTTTCTTAGTTAATTAATCATCTGTACTTCAAACCAGTTAAAACAAGTGACACCTAGACTTAATTTAGAATCCGCTCACATAGCTCTTGGGATGACCTCGGTTTTATCTAATACTACACTACACACGACCGGGTGCACTGCCCGTGAGTGCATAAGGTAGACCATAGGTAAACGAGACAATTATAAATATTAAAACCTGGTCAGAAATCCTGCATCAGTAACTTATCCAAGCTACAAGATTTCCCCTTTGTCAAAGTATTCCACAAGCTTATCCAAGTAAGGGAAGTACTAAGTAATCCGTGAATCGTGAAGAAACTGTTCCTTGAGCAAATTCAATAAGTAAATCTGATAAACCCCAGCTGCAAATTCGATATACCAAATCTGATAAACCCTAAGTGCAAATCTGATAAACCCTTAGTGCAAATCTGATAAACCCTTAACACAAATCTGATAAACCTCTGTTCCAAATTTTATAAAACGTTAAGTTTAAGAACTTCCTTTTTTCATCCAAAAACACGATTCCAAACAGTTTCTTTTGTACAAACTACCTCAAAAACACTTAAAGATCAATAAAGTTTAGGCTTTTCACGTTTTTTAAAATGTTTTGAAGAGATTCGATAGTTAGCCAAAACTTTTTAAATCGATAAGAAACAACTTTTTGACGTTTTTGATGCGATCTTTTTGCCAAAACTCGCTAAGAAGCACTAAATCTATACAAAAGACAACAACTTTTTACCTAAGAAATGTAAAATTCAAAGCTTTTTGTAGAAAAGCTAACGTTTTTATAAAGAAAATGCAACTTTATCAAAGCTGTAACCAAAAAACGAAACACAAATTGTTAGGCGATTGATACCACTTGTTGGACCTAATTTATCAACAATATCACGTTATATGAAGCACGTATGGTAACAAGAGATGAATTCGTGGTGTTGTAGAGAGAAAGATGAAAGAAAACTTTATTTTATAAGAAAAAAAGGCACTACACACTCAAGCACATCTTAAAAATGAAATGTAAGGCGCCTTTTATAGTTAAAGAGAAATGGCCCATGAGCTTTGGAATGGGCTTCATATGTATTGGATTGAACTTGAATTACAACTTAACTTAATGGACTAGCTAAACATATCAATTAACCTATTAGATTAGTCCAATCCATGAGCCCGTAAACTAAATGTTACATTTTCTATTAACGAGATACAAAGTTCCTAAATATAGAATGACCATCACTTTCTTTAATGCTAACAAAAATGTAACCTCAATCTTTTTAGGCAAAATATACAAACAACCAGAGACGGGAATTGAACGTCTTTTATGGATGTGCCAACTTGAAAAGTATTTAATTTAGGGGGTGATATAGACTACGCTGAAACTTTTGTATTAAAATGACTAAAACCATTTATTAAAAGGTATAAAATGTACGTAGTTTCAAAAAAAATTGGGTGGCCATAACCCTCTAAGTGCTTTCTAAGTTCTGGCCCTGCAAACAACTATACCAACTAGATGAAAGTAGACATTTGGTGTGGTAAAAATCAATTTGAAAATTTGGGGAGATACTGAGTTTCAAATTACTTGCTAGAGTTAGCCCTTCGATCTGACTAATTAGTTACTATTATTATCTCAAATAAGTGGAAACTATATGATTTTGAAACATGATAAAGAGAAAAAATTGTGTGAAGAAGAGTTGTAAAGGAGAGAAAAACCTACAAACCTAATTAACAACAAATCAACAAGCCAAGCACAGTTAAAGCATGCATTATTGGATTGTGCCTTAAACTCTAACATATAAACGTTACATATGTTACAACCCAAAACTGAAATGTTATTGACTATTATAAGCTTGACTTTCTTAAGTTTGGAAGTATAAGTGTAGAATATCATGTGATTGGTTAGTCAATGAATATAACGTTGAAAGTCAAAACCGAGAATCACACATGAAAGTCAAAGGACTAGAAATGTCATAACTTATGAACTTGGGGTATAGAGTGTCAAAATGTAAAACTTGAGTGATTAAAAGTGTAAATTCATCTAAAATCATATTTTAGTGGGGTTCTTCCCAACCTTCCACACATTTCTTCTCATTCCAAGAAAGTGTGTGTATGTTGATAAAAATGAAAGAGGATGAAGTGATTTGATAAGTTAAATGATGGAGCATAAATACTTTTGGATTGAACATGAAGAGGAACCCATTAAAGATCAAGTTCTTCAAGCTATTGCAAATATTAAGTGGGGAATAACATTTTCTAGCAAATGTTTAGTAAATTGAGGCATTAAACCAAGGTACGAATTCTAAAATTTGCACAATTTAAAGATATGTGGTTCATGCAAAAATTGGAGGTTTATGGTAAAAACATGTTTTATTTAAATAAATTATTAGACCATGGTCACATTAACATCTTCATTTTTAATTGCATTGGAGAAATGAAAAAGAAGGATTAAGAAAGTTATAAGTGTTATTGATCTTAAGCGGTGTTTGGATACAAGTTTTGATGTATAAATAACTTCTTGTTAAGAATGGATGAAGAATATTTTTATCTCAGATAAATATATATATACAACCTGGATAATTATTGTTTTACCTCTCTGTGATAATATTATCATATTCTTGTTTCCTCATCATTTTCATTTCATTTCGTCACTCTATTCTCATTATCAACGTGCATGTTATGTTTAGTGTGCACCGATATGACCCATCGGCATTTTTATGAGTACCAGTTGTGAAAGACGTTCTTTGTACACTAATCCTTTCACTTGCCGCTCGCTTTTTGACTCTCAAATTACATATATACCCTTATTATTTATTTAAACATTTTTTATGTTCATATGTGCATACACTTTATAATTACAGCTAGAACTACGTCATCAAACGATTTTATTAAACAAACAATTAGCGTTAACCGTACCGCTTACATGTGTCTTTTCCATGTAGTTGGATAGTTTCGGATTAACCTTATACTTTTAAACTAAAATGAAGATATGTTTAGAAAACAAAAACGTGGGTACATCGTCACCCAAATATGCACATACATGTATATACATCAATACATGATCTAGGACTTCTAAAGCATTCTCGTAGCTTTGAAATTACCTTGATAGTTTACTTATATTTAATGAGTTCGGTGTAATTAGTTTTTGTGCCTTAATTAGTGTGATTTGTCTTAGTTTTAATTAAATATAATACTAAGTTATAATGCTCACAAAAAAATGATGTGATAATTGCTGTTTATTTTTTTTGTTAGCTAAGGGTAGATGTGAGGCCATGTGGGGTCTTAAGGCTCTTAGTTCATTTGGATGGGGAAGGGATGCTTTTTTCTCCTTTGTATAAATAGACGAAACAAAAGAAAAAATGGGCTCCACTTGCAAAAATAACAATATTAAATAACTTAGTGGGTCCATCTCCTTCACACATAGAAAAAGAAACAGCACTAATTTACATGCATGGACCAGAATGAGTTAAACAAAGGTAAAGACGTGAATCATAGAAAAAGTAGGAAGATTTAGCCAAGTCAAGATCAACCCTATAACTATTCTTAACCAAGTATATTGCTCCTCACTTCCATCTAAAACTTAATTACCATTAGACTCTCTCCATAAGCTGTTAGAATTCAGCTCATATGGTAGTGAAAGGTATATATATAGATAACCAGAGTTCATTAAGAAACACTCACAAGTTCTCTTACTTGTGGCACATATTTAGATTTTAAAACTTGTATATTCTATGAACATTAATTAAGATGTTTTGACAAAAAAGAAAAAATAAATAAATAAATAAAAGAAAGGAAAACTAAAGATTGAAAGATGCATCATTTGATAGTAAAAAGCAATTTTGTTGAGGGTAAAACAACCAAGCTTGGTTATGGTGGAGGAGAAGGAAAGAATGTCCCGGTTTGCCCGAAGCCTCGTCGTCCTAGATCGACTAATCCTCGTGAAGTCCTCAAGCCTTTCAAATGCAACAATGCACACAGGTTTGATGTTATTCTTTCATAAATTCAATTTCTTGTGGAGTTTCTGTTCATTGCTCCGATTTTGAAATTCGGATATTTTAATTTGTTGTTGCAAGCCTCCTATTTTATTGTGATAATTTATTTGTTTCGATTATGTTTTTGCCTTATGTAGCCAATCAAATCTTGATGGAAGAAGTGAGATTCTTAGCATGATTATTACAGATAAGGTTCGTTCTTATATAAATGTGTTATTATGCTTCTTTTTATCTAAGGGAAACTATCGTGATAATCTAGCTAGTACTTCAATTCCATTACTTAATTAGAAAACAACAGAGGAGCGGGAAACATTTTGTTACTACCCAGGATCGCCTCCACAACGAACAGGTAACCCGTTGATTCATGACGTGCATTTCGTTAATCAGGTGAAGCTTTTTTCGCCATTAGCTACTCTAAAGAACTAAGCAATTCATGATCAAGTGTTCAAATGTGGTCATTGTTGGAACCAAAAAAAGGCACCACAACATCTAAGATATTTGGTAGCAAATTCTAGTATATATAAATCTTTTGTATGTAAAAGGTTCACCACTTTACATATATACATTTACAACTGTAGAAAGGTCAATAAGTTTTAGACTTTAGTGTAATTTTGTACATATTTCATATGGAAAATGATTGGGATGCCTAAAATATGTGACTAATTATGTGACTAATAGAGGTGGCAATAAATTATTGGTTTGTGAACAAATGGGTCCCTCTGCTGTCCCCAATAGGATGCTGACATATATGTTTAGGCATATTATTAGGCGTACGAGTTAGTCATCCCAATCAATGCTCATTTCATATTCAATAACATATATACTTTTATAACATTTATCTTACTAAGAGCATTAACGATGATAAAGCTTTTTGTATGTTTATAATCCCGTTATTACTCCTACAAGAAAAGAAATCTATAGTGACAAAGCTTAGAGACACAACAAGTGTCACTAAATCTAAACTTTGGTGGCACATTTTGAAAACGTGTGGGTACGTAAAAGCTTGAATTCATGAGATTTAATGGTATTTTTTTATGAACAAAATATGCCTTAAAAGGCAAAAAAAAAAAAAAATTATCTTTACATTTTCTTTTAACATTATGAATATATTTTTACTTACTTAACTTCTACTTGCACATTTTAAGAGTCGGAGAAGCTCGTCAAAAATTTAGTTGGCACTTTTATGCTTTTGTTAAAAAAAAAAATTTGACTTTTAGTGACACTTTTTATATGTCATTAATGACCATTTTTTTCTAGTGTATGTCAAATCAACTTATAAAATTTTGATATTAAAAACTTGTTACCACTGTGTATTAACATTTATAGCTCCATGAAATGTTAAACCTTATATAGCAATGCATACGAAAGAGGTTTAGGATTTTTCTTTTTAATGTCAAAAATTTTTTTTTGAACGGCAATTGAGATTATATTAAAAAGAGCTAGAAAGAAACTAGCAGAACAAGCTACACGCAAATCGATCCAATAGACCAAAGAGAGTAGGGAACTAAATAAGGTCTAATAAAACAGGACAAACACGCAAAAAACCAATGGCAACTAGAATCAGACAGGAGATGCTACCATTGCGCCAAAAAAATGACCTCCCGTGAACGAAACCGAAAACCCGTTGCATCATACCGCAAATGTAAAGCGATCTAACCGGCATCCTTTGTTTGTCTCGTTAAGGCATTGTGTAGAAAATTAGCTTCTTTAACGTTGCCATAATAACTCCAAATCGGAAGATCGCTAGGAAAATAATCTTTCCACATACGTAATTGCGCGAGAGAGATAACCCATGAACATTCCCATTTGGGTCTCTATAGCTCCAGCGTTTTTCAGAGTCTAGCTCGCCGCTAATTAGAGGATCAACATAATCAAGCCACGTAGAATCAGACTCGTCAGCAAGGTTTAGATCATTACCCGAGGGTGTAGATGGAGACACAATGTTGGGATCCTTTGCAGGAGCATTAACTGACTCAAAATGTTCTCCAAGAGTCTCGCCTTCCACCTTATTAAACATATTGTTATTAACCTCCTCACATTTCTCATTTACATTTTTATAACAATCTTGAATATCTATACCAGAATCCTCTTCCAATTTCTTTTACGTACATTTCTTAACATACCTATCATTATACAAGACCGAATCGCCACAGAGCTCACCTTCTTCAATGGAGTCAAAAAAATCACTTTCCACCCCATGAACATCCTCCTTCGCAAAAACCGACTAGTAGCTGATAAATCACTAGACGAACCCGAATCTTTGCTGTCATCATTCGACGAGCCTGAATCACAACCAACACCGCCCAAAGGCACCTCATGTTCCAATCCTCCATCCAAACTAGGACCTTCATCATCCTTTCTTTCGAGAGAAACAGTTACGGAATTAACCTTCGTCGATTCTATATTGGACTCTATATTGGGCGCCCAATATGCAAACTCAGTAGCGATAATATGATAAGACCGATTACGATACGAAACTATAAAGGACTCTAGCACTCGATGTAAAGACTCGGTAAGGATACAAACCTTCCCATGAGACATTGGTCCGTCATTTACCATGTCAGTAAACACACTACATCCCCACCGAGCACCCAACTTCTTATAAACCTCTGGAGCCCATGATGCCAATCGCAAACCCACCAAGTCTATCCAAACACATCTTTCGTCCGGAATAAAGTCGTGAGAAACATCTTTGAACTCCAAAAATATCTCATTTAACGCCTTAGAAGTCTTGACACTTTCCACGTGATCCATATAATCAAATTTCAACCAAACCTAACGTCCCCCAACGTATCTAAGACCAACATCATCGAAACCCTCAGAAGACATAATTTTCAGACGATCCGTAATGACATTTAAATCTTTGACTTTAGCAAGAATACTACGCTCCATACCATCCAAATCTAAACAATCATCTACCGAGATAAACATCACCGCTTCATTACCCGACTCCAAGTTTACCTTATTACAAACCGACACCCCCACAGATTTTGCTCTATCATTACTTGCATCATTATTACCCGACATACCCGTTGATTTATTGCCCAAGACCACTTTAGCATATGAGTTGAAAGACTGAAAAACGTTTTCATTATCACTAACAGGTCTAGAATTCAAACCTTCGTTGGGTTTGTAGTCCCCAAATCGTTCCTCTGTACTGTTATTAGTTCGGCCATACTTCTCCACATCAGCAAAGAAATGGAACCCACCCATCCATGCCGTTCTTAGATTAGAAACTAACAGATTGATGTCATTAACGTTTTCAAACCGTACAAAACCAAACCGGTGACCCGATTTGGATCTCTTTGCTGCAATGTATACATCGATCGCCACACCCCATTTGTTACATGTATCCCAAAGATCTTGGACCACACCCCATTATGTCACAATAATATAGACTAGCAAGGTACCCGCGAGTTGCAACAACGGGGTACCATGCAACTGAAATATTCAGCGATTTTTTTTAGTTCTATATTTACAATACAATGGGTATACGGATGAAGACAATTTTAGTTTTGAATAATTTATGCAATAACAAAAAATTTCATATAAAAACTGTAGATTATCCACGTGTTGTTATGACAATACTGAGTTGGTATGAGGTTAAATTTTCATATAAAAACTGTAGGTATATTGTAAAGGTATGAGGTTAAAGTAGTTGACAATGACTTGTATTCGTAAATTATCATTAAATAATAACAAAATACAGAATTTTAAAAAATCACTTCCATTATATTAAGAAAATTTAGTTCTCTCAAAA
Source organism: Chrysanthemum makinoi (assembly GCA_910596185.1). Taxonomy (NCBI): domain Eukaryota; kingdom Viridiplantae; phylum Streptophyta; class Magnoliopsida; order Asterales; family Asteraceae; genus Chrysanthemum; species Chrysanthemum makinoi. The sequence goes on along the minus strand of OU343219.1, from coordinate 80,850,499 downwards.
TAATGTTTGTTATGTTTATCCTATATAGATGGATGGTACAAGTAAAAAAATTACTTATAAAAATAAAGAAAAACTAAATATTCAAGAAATCATGTGAGTTATTTTAAAGAGTATAATTATTATTATACAAATATATATAATTAGCACTCACGTGGGTTTCTTTACTTTGAAAAAATCGTCCGATTTTTATAAAACAAAGTTTTTAGTTTTTACGGTAAGTTTTATAAAAAAAAATTCTAAAAGGTGTATATGTTGATTCTCGAGGCACTCTTGCGATTTAACAATATTTTTTGAACATTGTAATGTAATATGCATTTTTAAACTCTATTGATTTAATGATGTTGTTTTTGAACAATTTTTATGGGTTGGCCGAACCGATAGTGACTCCGGTTCTCGGTTGAAACCGTTGGTCCGGTCTGTTTTTTAAAACCATATGTACCATCAACTTGTTTACATATAAATTGTATGAAGATTTGTGTGTTTTATTTTTTTTTGAACGGCGACATATTATAAAAAGAAAACTAGCAAGGAGCTAGCAATTACAAAGGCGTTTTCAGCCAAGTAGTCCAACTAATACATGTATTGCCTCTAAACTTTAACAAAGAAAAGGAAAAAAGACGGATATTGTCAAAAATGTCACTTTTCCTCATAACTTGAGAATTAAAAGTGACGTTATTCCTAAAACGCCAAAGCAACCAACAAGTAGCCGCAAAAATGACATAAGCACGGTCTTTTGAATCCTTAGAAGCTGGCCACGACAAAAACCATGAATCCCAATCCTCACGACACGACAGGACAGCTCAAAATTAGGAACCTTAACTCACTCCAAGCTCGAACAAGCCTCCAAACATTAGAGGCTGTATCACATGAAAAGAAGACATGTGTATTCGTTTCCACTTGATCATTACATAACGGACACATAATTGATTCAATATCCAAACTCCGAGATGACAAGTTACAACGGTGAGGAAGTCTATCCAGAAAGAAACACCACATAAAAATATTAACTTTCTTAGGAATAACCTTACACCATCTTGTGCCTGGGAGCGAACTAGGGAGCATACAATCATCAATATGCTTCCTAGCTTCAATGACCGAAAAACTACCATCATTAGAGAGGGACCAAAAACAAGAATCGTCATCAACATTGATGACCAGAGAACTGATTTCGACCAATAGATTGTTAAGATCTGCATAAGTTCTCCCAACATTCACCGGCCTACGCCAATCCCACGACCAAGATCCATTAACTATTCGGTCTCTTATTAAGCAGTTATGATCCTTCTCCAAGTGAAACAACCGATTATAACGAGAACAAAGGGGCGCTTCTCCTAACCAAGTGTCTTTCCAAAAACGAATCAAAGAGCCGTCTCCAACCTTAAAACGAAAGGAATTCAAAGGGACAATACCACTTGAATGGAGATGATATATTGTACCAACTATACTAGCCCATAACCCGTTAGTTTGGCAACCCTATAAGTCTAAACCCGCTTCATCACCATGAATGGATTTCACAAATTTCACCCAGAGAGAAGACGGATTCTTAAAAAGACGCCATCTCCACTTTAAAAGAAGTGAAATATTAAAGGCTTTAAGACTACCCACACCTAGACCGCCTTTTTCACGAGAAGCTAAGATATTCGACCATTTAATCCAAGCTAGCTTTCTTTTTTTCTTCGGAAGCACCCCAAAAGAACGAAGCACGAAGACTCTCAAGAACTTTAAGAACCGCTTGTGGAGCCTTGAAGATAGACAAGTAGCATATACCAAGACTACCAAGAACCGATTTGATAAAAGTAAAACGACCACCTGACGATAACATGTTAGCTTTCCAACCCGACAACCTGGACTTAAAGCGGTCAATCAAGACTTTCCAATTCACAATGTGACCCATGTTCGAACCTATAGGCAATCCGAGGTAAGAAAAGGGTAGAGAACCAGCCATGCAACCAGAACCTGATGCCATTCGAGAAACTTCATTTGAGGGGACCCCCACCCCATAAATATTCGACTTGTTAATATTAATTTTGAGGCCAGATGCAAGGTAAAAAACTTTGAGAATACGAATGATATTATGCATGTCATTTTGATTCCAATCAGATAAAATAATAACGTCATCCGCATAAAATAAATGAGATAAAACGAATACCATTGGAATCGAGCTTAATACCTCCAAGCAGGTTAGCAGCCAAACCATCCCTAAGAGCAATGTGAAGGCCTTCCATAACAATAATAAATAAAAACGGAGTCAATGGATCTCCTTGCCTCAAGCCTCTTTTCAACGAGAACTCCGAAGTGGGACTTCCATTGACAAGAATAGAAGCCCTAGCTGACGCTAAACCCGCCCTAATCCAATGACGCCATTTAACACTAAACCTCAACATTTCCATCATATGATCTAAGAACTTCCAACTTACCGAGTCAAAAGCTTTTTCAAAATCAACTTTAAACAACATCATCTTCTTTTTATGTTTCTTATACCAATCAATGACTTCACTAAGGATAAGAGGCCCATCAAGAATTTGACGACCCGAAATGAAAGCAGTTTGCTCATGACTTATAATCGAATCAATAACCTTGGACAACCGATTTGCTAAGATTTTAGCAATAATCTTGTAATGAATACCAATGAGAGAAATTGGTCTATAGTCTTTAATAAACAAAGGGTTAGACACCTTGGGTATTAAAGTTATAAATGATGAGTTCGGCCCTTGAGGAAACAAACCTGATGTGAAGAATGTAACCACAAAGTTTTGAATATCAATATGCAACAGGTCCCAATACTTTTTTATGAACATAAACGAATAACCATCCGGATCCGGTGATTTTTGGCTGCCACAATCCCATATCGCAACTCTAATTTCCTCCAAGGAAACCATAGAATCCAAGTAATTCCGATCTAGAACACTTAGGCGTTTAACAGTCGACATAGGGGGAAATAGAATCGAAGAATCATTGCATGAAAACTTGTCTTTATAAAAGTTAAGAAAAGCTAATTTAATAGTGTTTGGATCGGTGATCCAAACTCCCTCATGCATAATACCATTAAGCATTTGCGATTTCCTTCTGGAATTTATGACGCCGTGAAAAAATTTCGTGTTAATACTTTACAAGTCTCCTTCCACATCCCACTTAACCCGAGCCTTTTGAACCAAGTCCATGGATTCGATTTTCTCATTACCTGCTAACACTTGTAAAGTATTAACACGAAGCATTTTATCATTTTCGTTTGCACAACCTGCATCAATCTTTTCCTCTAGGGTTCTCAGCGAAGCCAAAATACTTTTCTTTCTACTATAATCGGATTCTTTAGTACGAGAATACCAAAGCTTAAGCTGATATTTTAAGCCTCTTATTTGTGTGTTTTATTAGTTTGTACAATATGTATAATAACAAGTATTTTTCATATTAAGGGTGTTTTAAAAATAATATTTATTATGTATTTATTGTTATAGACGTTTTTTTTTCTTATATTAAATTACTTTGTATTTTTTTTAAAACATGGTTACAAAAAATGTTTTAAAGTGTTGCAACAAATGCTATTATAGATGTATTTATTAAAATTTGTCATTATAAGCAAGTGTTGGAATCTTAATTTTTTTAAATTTTCTTTTTTATAAATATCTTAAATACTTTATAATATAATATAGACTAGAAGCTTGCTAAAATCATCCAGCCATCTACTATAATGGTTTATGAAAAAATATATAAAAAGATAAAGAAGTCAAAAAAGAGTTTAAACATAATGATCACTCATTTCAAACTTATGTGGAACAAATACATGTATGATTTTAAAAGTGTCCAAAACATTTTCTAGTTTTTCTTTTTTTTTCTTGACTAAATATTAAACTCATTCAATTCGAAAGCATTGATTGTGATTTATCTATCTATACTATATTATAATGCATGCATAATTAAAACTTAACTTCAAACTTAGGGAATGTTTGGTTCGAGGTTTTCACACTGTTTGATTAGAATGAAAGTTAAAATACTATGTTTGGTATGGTACTTTTAGAATAGAATCAAAGAAAAAACTTAAAAACTTATTCCACAATAAAATGAAGGGTATGAATTAAATCCGCTGACACAATCCTTCCACCTCAATTCGTGGCCACAAATTAGTGTACTTTTTTGTTTTTAATAATTTATTTTTCTTTTATTATCATTAAAATAATAATTTTATTTTCAATTAATTTTAAAATTAAATATAGTTTTTCTCATTTATTTTTCTTTTGATACCCCCATCAAATCCAAATTCTAAACAAAATCTAAATCTGATTCAAACCCCATCTACAAACCAAACGGACCCTTAATTTAAAACCAAAAATTAAGATAAAGATCTTCAATCATATGGTGACATGTGTTACTTCTACTTAACTCCAAGCCTAACATCTAATCACTAAAAGTTAAGATAAGTAGTTTTAATCATGAGGTGACATATGTCAATTCTCAACTAAAAAGTCACATTTATTTTTAAATTAAAAAATCTTTTTATCTATTTATTCTTTTAGTGATCTAATTTTACCATATTTTTAAAAATTTTATGCTCTTTAATTCAATATTCATTTTAATATATTTTTATGAGTTTTTAGTTTTTAGATTTTTAATGGGTTTATTTTATCTTGATTCAAATTTTTACAATTTTAACCTTTATTTCAATCAATACAATTTTGATTCGTCAAAATCATATACTTTTGGGGGGAATGTTTTACGGGTAAGAGATTCGTCAAAATAATATGCGAGAATAATAATGTCACGGGAAAGCATACACATACTGTTGGAATTATATAACATGACAATCAATAAATAATCACAAACATCAAAGTATACATGCGGAAGCGTATAGGATTTATTAACGAATAATTATTTAACATAAGAAGAATATGCGTACCTTACTTGATTCTAGCCGAACAAGAATCAAATCCACAAACTAGCAATGGAAGAACCCTAATTTTATTTAATTAGAATTATGTGAATTACCCTTTACCGTTTTGTAATTCAATCCAAGAATACTAACAATATTGTGTTAGTACCACTTTCTTGTACACACGTACTAAACCGAATTAAAGTAATGCTAGTTTTATTAAACCAAATAACTTGTTGTGGAAAAATAAGTGGATCGACACCTATGAAGGGGTGTACGATCGTTTGAAGCAAGAAACACACAAAAACAATTTAGGTTTAAGCTTATGAGTACAAGAGATGCAAAACACAAGACCCCTAGCCTTGTATATATACTAAACTAAACTTGGTGGACAAGTTTGAGTTTGATATGGGTTGGGTTTGGGTCCTCCATGGCCGATCGGTTCATACATCCCCAAGGGGATTCCAGAACCTTCCCAACTTTTGCAATCTATTCCTTTTCCAAATACATTTAACGCCCGTTAGTCCATTACATTAATTACTTAACGTCCGTTAGTTATTTCGTTTAATTAATAAATAAATACAACGTTTATATTTAATTATTTAACTTTAATTCTCATACATAAAGTGTGCAATCCCGTGGTCTCAAGTTCGATCCTAACTCACGTCTACTAATTTATATTCACAAAACCAACAGCTCCCACTTGGATATATCTTAATAGAGTGATCACATCGGTTAGCGTCTAGCAACACTTCGATGCCTCTAGTACAACTCGAGTAAGGCTCCTGGAAAACCTTTTAATGATTTCTCATTATTATTATCCTTTTGTTTCTAATACCATGTTAAATAAAGATATGGAATTAAGTCATTCTTTATTAAACTATTCTGTTTCTCATTGTAAGTGATTGACCAAGATTACCAAATCTTCTAAACATATTTAGGGGAGATTTTGGGTGCGGCCGCACAAACATCTTGTCAACCCTATGAGGGGCCCAACAGTATTAAACTCCAAATAAATTTGAAGGAACAAATTATATCTTGACTACAAGAATAACCCACAAAGTTTGTAACATTTCTGAAAACAACCCTTATGAATACCAGTTACGTATAGCGTTAAGTTGCTCCACGAAATGCACTACATTCATGACACTTATCTGGTATCTCAAGTCTGAGGATAACTATTCATAATTTACTTATAACAATATCCACAAAGTAAATTATGCAGTTGGGATAAGTCCTATATTCAATTCATTGAATATCATCCGAAATTGGTATGCATTCTCATCAATATACTTTCAAGTATATTCTACCACATCTCTCAGATTTGTCTTAGTTTAATGATACTCCCATATCATTAATCGACAACGGACAATTTAGAATAACATAGTTACTCATGGATTAAACATGCAAATATAGGACAACAATATTATAAATAAAATAAACATAATCCAAACTTTATTTCATCAAATAATAAATGTTTTACAATATCCTTTATCCAAATACTAATCACAGTTATGCATGAAACTATTAGCTAAACGAAGTCCAATTCCATTGGCAAGTCCAATAAGCTTGTCTCTAGCCAAAGCCTTAGTGAAAGGTTCAGCTAAGTTTTCGTCTGTGTGAACTTTCAATAGATTAATTTTGTAACATATTGGATTTCACAAACACATCAAACCATGATCATAGGAGGCGTACACAATGATGTTTTTAGAGAGAGAAATAGTTAGAGGTTTGGGAACTTAGTGAGAGAAAGTGAAAATCTTATTATCAGCTCCAACCCTCTACCTTGGGAGCTAGAGGGTATTTATAGTCTTACACAACTCGCCACCAATGGGCTGTGGATCAGGCATACAGTGGGTAAAGACCCGTCCGTCCTCCACGGTGTTACAAAACTAAATAGTACTTAACTGTAAATAACTACGACTATGAGCTTTCTAACGATTACATATACTTGAGGTGACCGACACTTTAACAACTGGATTTACTAAATCCTAACAATCTCCCCCTAAGGGAGGTCACCTCAAATTAAAATGAATACAAACAGATATTACATTAGATTGTTCTTGGAATCTTGATTAAGTTCTTTGCTCAGTAGCTCGTAGTCTTTGATTCTTCATGTTCCGCATGTTTGGATAATTCTAGTGGAGGTCTTTAACTGATCCACGTGATAATGAGTTTTGAGCCAACTTTGAGATCATCAGCTACCATAAATCTCTGACTCTTCCTTTGTAGTGTTGGTATTATGTGATGTTGTGACATTTTGGACCGACATGCTCACATTCTGGATCATGATTTCTTCTTATCAGAGTAGCGTAAGCTTTAGATGATTCATGATATTTGCACAGCGAAAGCGAAAGCATGGAGTGAAAATATCAGAGTCATTGATGCACCTATTATGATATGTTTGGAAATGAATGTGTTGTGTGAGCATGCGGCTATGGATTGACATCTCCATTCTGATCAGCTGCAAACGTCGGGCGTACCTGCATACAACAGTTACCAATAAAGCGCACGAAAGTGTCTTTGATTACTTTCGTTGAATTGAGGTACACGGCCACGGTTCCCCGTTGATCAGTACAAGTACTGCCTGTGATCAGGTAGGATTCCTAAGAATCTCGTTGACAGGGTTTCGCAGCTGTTCTAGCCGTTCTCAAACCGGAACGTCTCAAAGAAGACAACACGGAGTGAGTGAACCAGCGAATTGAGATTCACTGATTTAATGAAAATGATTTGAAAACAATCGTGTATTGCTTAATAGAAAGTGTTTTGCAATACAATGAAGGTTTTATGGAAAATCAATTATCAATCATAAATACCCTTTAATTTTGAAACATTAATACACATTCGATGTGCTATAGAAAAGAACTTTTAAGCACAACGACCGGTTTTTCAAAGGTATCCGTCAATCCATAACCTGAACCAGGATTGATTCAAAAATTTGAATCGCCTCATTGTTTCTGTTCAGTTGTCACATGGTTGATATATTGGATAGATCTCACATGCCACCCACCAGGAGCTTGTTTGATGTTGGCTCTTGAAGGCTTTCCATCTTCATTGTGAATATGTTTGCATATCACTCAGATGTTCTGGCAATACCACAAGGATAATGCGTAGGACTCATAAGATATAATCTCTCTTTCCACATTGTGTGAAACAGAGAGTCTTCCTATTCAGTTCCTAATGAGATTTATTTGATGATCTCGTGGCTCTAGACTCAATAGTGCACATTTGGTTTCCTATATCAGAGACTAGGGAGAGGTTCTCCTTCTTCAATATCAACAATCTCTAAGAGAAATTCGATAGGTCATGTAGGTTCCCCGTGAGAATGAAACAAGCCCTTTTAAGAGGAACTTGAGTAGCTTGGGAAGTTTAGTGCAGTGCGTCACTGGGTCCATGACGTCTTGTCTTCAATACCAGTGTTACCTTAGTAACCTAGCATATGAATTGAACCGGTTCGCCTAAGGTTGAATTATTGGAAGGCTATTTATTTTCACCCTTTTCTCATTTAATTCTTTTTCATTCTTCAACCCCTTCAGTGCTTACCGAGACTTCATAACTAAAACCTTGTTGGGTTTATTCCAGTACTAGCTCTGTCTCAGTCTGCACTCTTCCCTTATTCTCATTTTTCTCCTTTTTTCATCATACCTACGGACTTCTACACTATCTAGTGGATTGTCCCTGGGTAGATCCTCCGGTTCTGGCGGATCATGGGAACAAATACCTAACCTTATCATCCTTATATCACCATACATAAAGTAAATTTTGTCGGTCTATTTGGTATTGTTCATCTGCGATTGGAACCAATTGAAAACCATTTGAAAATCAATCCAGATACTTGTGATATATTATCAAAGCATTTTGTACCTGAATTGTTTTTGATATTTTTAGAAACAGAGCTCCTCCTCAACATGTGCATGTTGTGTTTGAAATCGTTTGGCACACGGAGGCAAGAGGAAGAATTAACTTCTTTGATTACCATTTTCTAAAGATATCAACATCACTTCCCTGATCAAATCAAGTAGATAAAGCATATTGGGGAAGGATGAGGTTTTCATAAATTTGCTACCCCTCAATATGTGCCTCGAGGTTTGAAAGAGTTTTGCACATATTAGAAGGAACCTGCACTTAGAGACAAATCAATCACGTTTCAATTCTTCGTGGTTTAAAAAAGATGCTCCCCCTCAACATGTGCATGGAAAATTTGAAATCGTTTGGCACATGTGGGGAGGATAGCTTGCAAAACACTTATGAAAACCATTTATCGAATTATCAGTTTAAATCCAATTTAAATCACAAATTCTCCCCCGATCACAATTTTCAAATCATTTGAGATTTGTAATCTCTGTAGATTTAAATTGATTTTGAAAGCTTTTGAGGGGAGATGTGACTTGATTATGAGAAACATTTAACCGATAAGGATCAAGTTTGAGACTTTAGACTCCAAAGATTAAACATGCTTGAGTATCTTTTGAAAACATAATAATAAAAAAGGTCTTGTACCAATTGTATACAATATTGTAAAACATTATTCTTTTTTATTATTCAAGAGTGGACCTTTCTCGATTACGTGCCAATTGTTTGAAAAATACTCTTTTTGTTTGAAATCATTATCCCCCTCAATCAATGACATATGTTGTTGATTGAAGGATAGAGATTTTGACAAATGAAAAGCCCGGATGATTTTCAAAAGTAGAGTCTGAAGTATTTTCAAAGCAATTTTGTTTTCATTAGATGACAAATATTTTTAAGAATCATTTGAAGGAAAAATATTTGAAAGGAAACATTTTCTTTTACCGACAAACATTTGTTTTTAGAATCAGAGCATGAGGTTTGAAGATTTAAGGTAAAGCATGGCTCTGTTCTTTCTTTGAAAAGCGGTTCTTGCCTGAAATGACAATAAACCAAAGTTTTACCTTCTCTCAAAAAAAATTATTTATTTTTTAAAACATTTATGTACATTGAACAATATCTAAAGACCCGTATCATTCTTCGAATGACAGCACAAAGACCGTAGATATTAGCGAATAAAGAAAATCATGATGAAAAAGTCATTTTTTTTTTAATTATTTTTTTTAAAGTTTTATATTTTTCTATTTGCTTTATGTTGGTTTTGAAATTTTGTATTTTGCTTTTCGAAAACATATTTACAAGAGATAGATGAAGAAAGACCTTTACTCCTCGTCTTCCTCTTGAAGACGTTTAAGTGTTTCCGGTTGTAGACTCTTTAGACCAAGTCGTGGAAAAATAAACTCAAAACGTTCTCTAGGAAGGGCTTTGGTGAAGATGTCTGCTAACTGGTATTCAGTTCTCACAAAATAAAGTTCCACCACACCGTTTTCCACTTGCTCCCTGATGAAATGATGTCGAATATCGATGTGCTTTGCTCTTGAGTGTTGTACATTGTTGCATGAGAGAGCAATGGCACTATTATCAGACATAGGGATTTTGTTGAATTCAAAGCCATAGTGAGATAATTGGGATCTCATCCATAGGATTTGAGCACAACAAGATGACATGGCTATGTATTCAACCTCTGTAGAGGAAATAGAAGTACTCATTTGTTTCTTTGAAGACCACAAGCTTATCACCCAAAAACTGAGCACCTCCGGCGTACTTGACGTGTATCTTGACATCTGCATGATCGGCATCTGCATAGGTCGTTAGTGACATACCGGTGTCCTTCGGTACCAAAGTCCCATATTGATGGTTCCTTGGAGATACCGAAAGACCCGTTTAACGCTTCAAGGTGCTTTTTGGTAGGCTTAGCCTGATATCTAGCACACATGCAAACAGCGAACAGGATGTCGGTCTATAGCTGTGAGGTATATCAGGATCCAATCATACTCGATACCGTTTGGTCTACCATGATCCCTGAGTGGTCCTCATCCAGTTTAGTACGCTCTATCATGGGAGTGTCAACAGGTCACAAGAATCAAATCCAAATTTCTTTAAAATCTCATTTGCATATTTAGATTGATTTATTAAAATGCCTCCAGGACTTTGTGAAATTTGTAATCCCAAGAAAAATGACATTTGTCCCATCATTGACATTTGAAATTTGGAACCCATTTCATTTGAAAATTCTGATTGCCTCGATACGAGCAACAAGAGCAAATGATTCTTCAAAGTCAATACCCTCCTCTTGACGGTATCCTTTTGCAACCAATCGAACCTTGTTCTTTAAGACATCACCATGCTCGTCAAGTTTTACTTTGAAGATCCACTTTAGAGCAATGATCATAGCACGCGGAGCGGTACCAATTCCCATACATCTAGTCAATCAAACTCATGAATTTCTTCTTGCATGGCATTGAACCAGCTGTCTTCATTCATGACGGTTTTAACATCTTTTGGTTCGACCTTAGAGAGTACGGAGTTGAAGAAGCACCATAAGACATCGGTTGCAAGTTGTTTCCGTGTGGATACTGGACGAGAAGGGTTTCTAATGATGTTGTCCAATGGATGATCATGTGTGCATTTTCTAAGGTGTTCATGTGGTTGTTGTTGAGGAACTGAAGTAGCAGAGTCGACATCTCCTGATAAAGATGGTTCTGATGATGATTCAGGAGCAAATATATTTTGAAAGGGGCATCTTCAGGAGTAGCAAAGGGATTATCTCCATCATTGGTGCCCGAAACAATTCCATGATGTACACTCGACGATTGATGATTTGTTGATGAGACAGAGTGATCAGGCAGGCGCTTGACTTAATGACATTGAAACTGAAGGGTTAACTTCATTGACGGGGATAGGAGCGACCTCTGTTGATGGAATTGACAGATCATTAGCACTTGGCTCATAGTGTTCATCAAACATAGGATCAAATAATTTCTTCAAATCATCTTTTGAAGGAGGTTCATAAGGAGTTGCTAGTGAGGGATTTGAAACAAGAGTAGAACTGATAGGACTACTTGATGAAGGTTGAGATGCGGGTCCAGCACTGGATTGTCCTGGAGCCATTTGACCGGTCAGCTCATCGAACGTAACGTGAATTGTTTCCATGATATTTTGGGTTCTCTTGTTGTAGATTCGGTATCCTTTTCTGTTTGGTGCATATCCTACAAATACTCCAATGTCCGCTTTAACTTTCAGTTTACCTAAATCTTGACCGTCATTAGTTGGGTAACATAAAGCACCAAACACATGAAGGTATGATAGATTAGGTTTTCGATTGTAGACAAGTTCATATGGAGTCTTTCCATGAGTTGTGTGAATTAGGGATCGATTTTGAGTGTAGCTTGCAGTGGCAATAGCTTCAGCCCATAGAAACATTGGAACCTTTGAGTAAATCAGCATTGTTCTTGCGGCTTCCACAAGAGTTTGATTTCGTCTTTCAACTACACCGTTCTGTTGAGAAGTTCGTGGAACACTTCTTTGAGGACTGATTCCAATACTTTCATAAAATTCATTGAGTTCTTTATTAACAAACTCGGTTCCATTGTCTTCCGGACGATTCTAACCATTTTGTTAAGTCGGACTTGCAGTTGTTTAATAAGTTTAATGATGACATCTGGAGTTTCATCATTTGTTCTCAAAAACTTAACCCAAGTGAATCGGGAGTAGTCATCAACCACAACTAACACATATCTCTTCCCATTAATAGTTTGCACTCTCATAGGTCCACATAAATCCATGTGAATGGTATGTAGAACTTCCATAACTGAATTTGTAGGTTTGGGTTTATGGGCATACTTCTTGCTTTTTCCCAATTGACATGCTGAACAAAGATGATCCTTTTCATACTTAAGTCTAGGTAGTCCTCTTACTAAGTCCTTTCTGGAAAGATTGTTTATGGTGCCAAATTTCAAGTGATTGAGACGACGGTGCCATAGCCATGACTTAGTTTTGGAAGCCTTTGACAGAAAGCAGATGGGTGAAGATTTCATCATATCTTCGATAGAGATGGTGTATAGGTTTGAACCACGAGTTCCCCTGAGAAGTTCCACACCATCAAGTTCTCTAACAAAGCAAGTATGTTTTCTGAAGGCCACTTCTAAATCTGAGTCACAAAATTGTCCGACAGAAAATAGATTATTTCCAAGACCTTCAACATAATATACCCTGGAAATCACACTATCTCCAACCACGTAATCGCCATAACCCATAATAGCACCAAAATGATCGTTTCCAATCTCACAGTCCGATGAATTTACTCACGAAGTTCATGAGCCGCGACGGTCTCCAGTCATATGCTTGGAACAGCCTGAGTCCAAGTACCACAGAACAATTTGAACGACTGCAGGTTGAACACGACAAGAATGGATAACTGGATAATTGGGATCCCCATGAAAGAATGGGTTCCATTTGTTTAGTAACAATGATTGGAACACCCACATCGAGTAGAAACAATGGAATCATCAGGGATAGATGCAATGCTAGTGTCCGTATTTGACCTATTCAAAGTATGTTCATTTCTTAAGGGAATAGTTTTACCAGTAGGCATCCATTTTCTAATGGGCATTGATCTAGATAATTTAGGGCACATCTTATTAAGATTGAAATTTCGGCCAATAGGTATCCAATGATAACCTATGTTACTAAATTTCCTTCCTGTGGGTTTCCAATGTTTCCTAACCTTCCTCCGCCATTGCTTTCTAGCCTTTTTAGCTTGATTATTTGCATTAACAACCTAAGGGCATTTAACAACATTAATCAAATCATTCATACCACATTCAAGATTAGTAACAGAAACCACGCAATCATCATTACATGTTTTGCCAAAAGTAGCAAAATTCGCATTAATTACAGTGCGCTTAGAGCTAACACTAGAATCAACACGATTCGTTTTATTCAAATTCTCCCTAAGGTGATCTTCTACTCTCTTCCACTGAACATTCCTAGCATGCAAGGTCCTATCATTTTTTGTGTTTCCTTGAGGCTTTGACCCGCTTGCTTTGGTGTCACTTCTTACTCTCAATAAGGTGGAACATTAGTTGGTTTTGCTACTTTTTGCATTCCTGAACTAGAAGTGCAGGGATCTGAACTACTTGAGTACACATTCTTAATACTGGGCATTGAATGAGTTGCATACTTATCACTAGGCATCGAGCAAGGCATCACAGCTTTACCTCTCTCACAAAAAGATTTAGGACACGTTGCTCTTAAACATTATAGCAGCTCTTGAGATCGTTTGGTCTAAATGCACGCAAACCTAATTTCACTATCAAGTGGCTTATTTATGAAATCCTCTTCTACAATCTCTCGGAGACATTCTAGACTATCCTTAAGGTAAGCGAACTAGTCATGAAACGCACATTCGTTATTTCTAAGATGAGGAGGAATGTATTTAATAAATCACAGTATATTTGCAGTCTGTAGATGACTTCGATGCAACATTCTCATTGAACACAAGTGGCATTTTCCTTTTTTCGACTCTTTAGATTCTCAATTTCCTTTTGTAAAGACGTTATTTTTTCGTTGTTCTTGTCACGGGTGACTTTCATTGAATCATATAACTCTTTAAAGTGTAGTTTAACTTTTTTATTTTCTTCTAGAAAACTCTCATTTTCCTTTTGTAAAACATTAACCAAGTTTTGAAGATGAAAAGTTTGAGAAGACTGAGAATCTAAAGGTGGAGGCATTTGGAAGCTATTTGTGTTGTTTCTTTCTCCCTTCAATTGTGAGATTTGTGCTCTCATTTTTCTGATCGTGTTGCAATGAGCTCGAATTTGTTCATCATGTTTGTTTATTTCAAAAACGCATCAAAGTCGGAGCATCCAAGGATGTCTTGATATTTGAGGTTTTAACATTTTCCCTTAGATGTTGATATTTTAATTATAAATCAAGATATTCAACTTCCAATTTAGAGTAATGTTTTACCAGATTATCATGATCATCCTGTTCAATTTTCTCATGCAATTTTGAATTAGTTTTTTCAAGCTCAATGACACGAACATGGGAGACTTTCGAGCAACAGATAATTCATGAAATTGAGAAGCATTAATGGAACAATTCGTAGCAGTGTAAAACACATCTTGAGTAATACATTCCGAAATAAGATTCTCATTCAAGGTATGCAAGTTCTTCCTCTCAATCTCATTATATTTTAATTCTCGCTCATAGTCACTAACCTCAACAATTATAGCATCAAATTCCTTTTCCATTTCTTTAATATCTCAATCCATCCCCTTTTTAAGACTCTCAAATTGACCTTTTAATTGTTTAAGGAAAGGCATGACCTCATTTAAATAGCATTCTATAGTTTGCTCAAAACCCCTTTCCCCTTCAGTTATCCAGTGGGTGTGATCCTTTTCTTACAAGTTTTCTCAAAATCAACAAATAATTGAAAAATTACATATTGACTGATTAAGGTCTTGCTCTTAGTGGGAATAGATCTAGGAACTAAATGCATTGGGGTATTGGGGGATAAACAGTGGCAGGAAGCATTCTCCTACATGGGGATTCTTTTGAGACTCATCAGCCTTTTTCATGTCCATATCCTTTTTCCAAAACACTTGTTCAGGGGGTCAGCTGTGTTTGAGGTCTAAACTTGTTAAAGGCAATCCAGTTTTTCTTAGCATAGTTGGGTGTTTTATAACGATTTTCTTTTCTATGCATAAAGGGCTCTTAAGCTTTTCATCCAATTTCTTTCTAGTTACTTCTTCTAACTGTTTATCTTTCTCAGTATTCTCAGCAAACTAGGTTTTCTCTAGGCTTAAGGATTTCATTGCCATCATAGATTACCTTCTGTGCTTCTCTAGCTTTCAGACACGCCTTAGGGTTTGGTTCATCAACTAATGCAACACTATATTTGTCACTTAGAACTCTATGCTTAGTGATCATGTGAGCAGTCTGAATGGTGTTTCCTTGTACGTACAATTTGTTTTCTAGTTTGTTTTTCAAAGTTTTTAGGTTGGAAAATTCATTTAAGAGTTTTGATTCCTTGGCATTAAATTCCTGCTTAAGCACTTTCACATTTTCTTGAAGTTCTTGTTTTTGCTTAGCCGTTTTGTTAAGCTTTTCTTTTAAGGAATCTAATTCTTGTTTAAGTATTTCTTCCCTAAAATTACTTTTTATAATAATTGTACGCATTTGGTCATCCATCTCCTGCTCACGGGTAGTTAATTCAAACTTAGCACGTTGTTCATAAATGGCAACTTGTTGTTTATAGGCATTAAGTTCGAGATGGCGAGAATCATTAGGAACACTAGTAGTGTATTCATCAAAAATATAGTCATCATTGACTGCATTAGATACATCACTTGGTTCAATCGCACACTCACATTGGGTCACATATTGATCATATGGGACAATATTATCATTGCCCATATTAGCAATATCTGAGTCAATGGTTTCCTGCGATTGAACTTTATCATGTATCTTTTGCTGATCAACATTATCATATAGTTTTAATACTTCTGAGATGATTGATTCTTTGGATGGACCAGCTTGCTGTGGTGAGGGACCTTTGGAGAGACCATTGGAGAAATGCTAGCCATGAAAATTGTCTATGCAGTAGGTTCATCATCGACGTCGAGTCGTATGCATCACGTCGGCGACTTGAAAGGCATTCTGATGATTATGACCTATCTCCGAATTGGTGCCCATCCACATCGCATCATATGTCTTGGCATTGCCCTCAACAAGAAACAACAGCTCCTCTTCATCCAACACACTCCATTATCCGAGCTTGCACAAGTAACATCTTGTCTCTGAAGTACTCTGCATTTTGTGGGCGTTTTTGGAGATGTGCAGTTCTAGCTATATGTCCATCACCACCACAGTTGTAGCACTTGATCGGCTTTGCTTGTCCTTGATTTCCATTCCTTCCCTATTCTGATTTACCACATACCCTCCACCTACTCCACCTCTTCCCTGTTCATATTGTCTTCCTTGAACTGGTTGCACCATTACCTTTCCATCTCTCGACAGTAGCTTGATTGTGTGGATTGGATGCAGTTCTGAGGTTATTGTTGGTGTGTGGGGTGGAATTCATGTTTTAACCGACCATGAGAGCAGTTGATTGATGAAGTTTTCCATGAATGTGTTTGGGTCTGGAGGCTTATATGCTGGATCAAGGATGAGTTTGTAATTACCATTACCCGTGGGTATGACTTGAGAAGCTTTGGTGGTAATTCCAAAATTTGTGTAAAAGGCTGTTGAATCATTTGAGGAACTTGTTTCTCCCTGGTTGGATTTGAACTGTTCAAGAATCCTTTTTCAAACATAGCATGTCTCTCATTCTGAAGAAGGAAGGCATATAGTTGCTCATAGTTTGTATTCTTCAATCCTTTGGTTAGCTTCACAGCGGTGACAAATTTGTGCCGTTCGGGATTCATGTTGTTCACAAACTTTGAGTTCAGCTGAATGTTTGGCATGGTTATTTTGATATTCCTCATATCATTCACAAGCTTGTGGAATCTCACGTAATATTCATAGACACTCTCATCTGGTTTCATCTTGAAGTGCTCAAATTCATCATACAGTTGTGATTCTCTGCCTTCCTTAGTTAATTGAGAACACGAAAGAAGCATCTTGACATTATCCCAATCGCTTGGCCAGTGTTGTGATTGATGAGCTTGTAGATACCTTTTGGAAGACCCTGAAGTATAATGTTTGAAGCCCGATATCGCATCGAATCTCTTTTCTCCTTATCATTGAGCTCATCATACGTCTTTGGTCTGTCCAATCCATAGATCATTGTTCCATCAGCAGCAGTATCAATTATGTCTCTTGTAGTCTCAATCGATAAGGTCCTTCATCAATGGATTTGAGAATGTTGACCCCATTTTCCTTTCCAAGACAGTACAATCTGATTCGTTGAGCCCAAGAGTCGTAGTAAGTTTTGTCAAGCATGGGTGGACGAGTATCGAACCATTTGCTTGAACATCCTCACAACAAGTGGAGATGATTGTAGGTACGTTGGTAGACATGTTTACAGATTTCACGGGATTTTATAACTCTATGATTAAACCGGGAAATAGATTCTTTCACGGGATTTTACTAAATCAAGAGAAAACCGTATTAGAAACAAAAGTTCAACCAAGTCGCTAAGAATCCTTGAACCAAGTTGCTAAGTAGCAACTCGCTAAACCTCAAGTTGCTATGAATCAAGTCACTAAGCCCAACTCGCTAAGCCCCAAGTCGCTGGACACAAATCGCTAACAGTCAAGTCGCTAAAGAGCAACTCGCTAAGTATCCAAGTCGCTAATTTCAAGTCGCTAAGAACAATAAGTACAAGTCGCTAGAATAAATGAAAGCAAGTCGCTAACCCCACCAAGTCGCTAGCCGTAGTAGAGAATCCACTAACTTGTACTGTTTTTCGGCTTGTCTCAATAGACAAGTCGCATTTAACTAATACTACAACTCGCTAGAAATTACTGAAGCAAGTCGCTATGAAGAAATTCACAACGAGACTCAAGTCGCTACCTTGAAAAACTTCAAAACACACTTTTCAATCCAAAACAAGCCCAACCACAGTGATTCAAGCTTTCCAAATCAAAACCCAAGCACTTACAATGATTCTAAACACTAAAGTACACTCAAAATTCAAACTTTAACACAAGAAATGATCCAAATGATGCAAAACCACTAAACTATTTCAAACTCAAAACCATCTAAAACCACTAGAAATCCAAGGATATGTAAGAGAGATGACCAAACCATGGCTCTTGATACCATTTGTAACATATTGAATTTCACAAACACATCAAACCATGATCATAATAGGCGTACACAATGATGTTTTAGAGAGAGAAATAGTTAGAGGTTTGGGAACTTAGTGAGAGAAAGTGAAAATCTTATTATCAGCTCCAACCCTCTACCTTGGGAGGTAGAGGGTATTTATTGTCTTACACAACTCACCACCTATGGGCTATGGATCAGGCATACAGTGGGTAAGGACCCGTCCGTCCTCCACGGTGTTACAAAACTAAATAACTACGACTACGAGCTTTCTAACGATTACATATACTTGAGGTGACCGACACTTTAACAACTGGATTTACTAAATCCTAACAAATTTCACCTTCACAGACTTGTTCCCGAACATAGTGATACATCCGTAGAAAATGTCTGGTGCCCTTCATGACTCCTGGTTCATTGGCAAATATGATTGCAGCAGAATTGTCACAATACATATCAATCGGTGATTCAATTGAAGGCATAACACCAAGCCCTTAAATGAATTTCCTAATCCAAACAGCCTCCATTGCGCTTCGGCAACTATGTATTTAGCTTCGCGGACATCGCAATCGTACTCTGCTTCTGATCTTCCGGTCAACTGCTCCTCCATTGATGACAAAGACATAACCCGTCTGAGACTTCGTATCATCTTTATCACATTTCCAGGACGCATCACGGTAACGCGTAACACCAAGCTCGTGTCCGGATTTCCACCATACACTAAGAACATATCGACTGGTCATGTTTTGAGCGAACGCTACATCTGGCCTTTTGCATCTTACAACATACATAATAGATCCTACTGCCGAAGCATAAGGAACTTTCTGCATGCGTGCCACCTCAGCTAGTGTTGATGCACACATTTCGCTACATAAGCCATGATTTACTTCCATCGGCAAATATCCTTTCTTGGAATTTTGCATATTGAATCTCTTCAATATTTTATTAATGTAAGCGCTTTGACTTAAACCAATTAACCGCTTTGACCTATCTCGGTAAATCTTAATTCCCAGAATGTATGCGGCTTCTCCTAAATCCTTCATGGAAAAACACTTCCCAAGATATGCCTTAACATTTTGCAAACTTGGAATGTCTTTTCCCATAATTAATATGTCATCGACATAAAGAATTAGGAAAATTACATCACTCCCACTAACTTTGTGATATACACATGGCTCATCAAGATTTTGAATAAACCCATACCTTTTGATTTCTTCATCAAATCTCTTATTCCATTGCCTTGATGCTTGCTTCAATCCATAAATGGACCTTTGAAGTTTGCATACACGGTTTGGAAATTGTGGATTCACGAACCCCTCAGGTTGCTTCATATTGATGTCTTCATCTAAGCGACCATTTAAGAAGGCGGTTTTGACATCCATTTGCCATATCTCATAGTCATAGTATGCTGCTATAGCTATGAGAATTCTAATAGCTCTAATGTCCGCTTCAGGAGAAAAGGTCTCCTCGTAATCAATGCCATAAGTTTGAGTAAAACCTTGCGCAACTAGACGAGCTTTATAGACGTGTATATTGCCATTCATGTCATTCTTAATTTTGTAGAGCTACTTACTTCCAACCACCGTGGCGTTTGGAGGTAAATCGACCTCTTCCCAGACTTTATTTTCTCTCATGGATTGTATTTCCCCATTCATTGCAACTTGCCATTTGTCCTTATCAGGACTTGCCATGGCAGCTTTATAACTAGTAGGCTCTCCAAGATCTCCTAACATAGTTTCCTCAACCTCTACGTTAAGACATAGATGTTCAGTGCCGCGTAGTCCTTACGGATCGACAAACGGGAATCACTTCAACTTATGGTGGAGGACCCAGACTATCGAGGTTCTACCGAAGTACGTTAGTGTTTTCAGAAGGTAATGCATCTTCATGATCATCTTCCAGATCATAAACTCTCCCACTGAATTCTTGAGATACGAGATCACTTTCAAGAAAATCTCCATACCTAGCAACAATTACTTTATTTTCAGTTGGATAGTAGAAGTAGTAACCCATAGTTTCCTTAGGGTATCCTACGAAGATACACTTTACAGATCTTTGTTGGATTTTATCTGCTGAGTCACGTCTTACATACGCCTCGCAACCCCAGACCTTTAAATAAGACAGGTTAGGAGCTTTACCATGCCATATTTCATATGCTGTCTTATCAACCTTCTTTGTGGGGACCATATTTAGAATTCGAACAACTGATTCCAAAGCATAATCCCAAAAGGATAAAGGTAGAGTAGTAAAAGGATAAAGGTAGAGTAGTAAGATTAAACATAGATCATATCATGTCCAACAATGTACGATTTCTTCTCCCAGATACACCATTTTGTTGTGGAGTATATGGAGAAGTGAGATTCTTGACAATTCCATTCTTAGCTAAGTAATCTTTAAACTCTTGGCTTAGATACTCGCCTCCTCTATTGGATCGAAGAGCTTTAATCTTCTTTCCCAATTGCAGTTCTACTTCCGCTTTGAAAACCTTAAATGTTTCAAACACCTCATGTTTATGCTTAAGTAAATAAACATAACCATAACGGGTGAAATCATCAGTAAAGGTTAAGAAGTAGCTAGCACCTCTCTTTGACACATGTCTAAGTGGTCCATGCACATCATTATGAATAAGACCAAGTAGATCAGAAGCCCTCTCCATATTGCTATGAAAAGGTTTCTTAGTCATCTTCCTAAATATGCATGACCCACATTTATCAAATGATTCATCATTGATATTTTGCAAAAGCCCTTCTTGTTGCAGCTTATGCATGCGAGCCTTGCCTATATGAGCAAGTCTACAATGCCAAAGATAAGAAGAATTCAAGTCCAACTTTATTTTGTTATTGATGCTAAACATCGAATTATTATATTTGTTAGATTCATTTCCAATCACATCAATTTAAAACACACCATTCACGATGTCGCATTAAAATAAAATACACCATTTAAAGAAACAGAAATTCCATTACGTGAAATAGTATGAGTAAAACCATCATCCAACAAAACTGAAATGGAAACAACACCTCTAATTATAGAAGGTGCGTAATGACAATTGTTCAATAAATACTAAGCCGAAGGCAATACTAAACTAAACGTTCCTATGGCTTCAACAGCTGCATGTACGCCATTTCCTACGTGCAGATATTGCTCCCCATAGGCTAGCTTCCTTTCCACTCTAAACCCCTCCAGTGTATTACAAATGTGAATACTATATCCAGTATCATATACCCATGAATTTTTATGATTTAGAATAAATAATTCAATGACAAATAAATTACGAAGAAAGCCCAAGGACCCTTCGTACTTCATTTTATTTGCCCACAATTCATCAAGATAGAGAGCACAGTTTCTCTTCCAATGCCCAACGCTCTTACAGTGGTGGCATGCTTAATCCTTTTTAGGATTTTCCTTCCTAGGAGTAAGGTTCTTTTTGGGTTGTGGTTGATAGGCCATAACTTGTTTACCCTTATCAACTTTCCCTTTGCCCTTCCCCTTCTGGTTGTTTCAGCGCGGTTTTGGCTTATTAATCCTTCCACCTCGAATAGCAAGTACCTAGGAGTAGGAACCTTTGAGGTAACCCTTTTCATAATCAATAAGCAATGCGTGTAGGTTAGTAACTGTCTTCCCACGCATTGCATATTGAAGTTTCTAACAAAACCATTAAAATCCTTGTTAAGGGATCTATTAATCGATTCACACCATGTCATCATCATAAGTTTTGCCAAGTGCCCTTAATTGGTCCATGTAACCTTTCATTTCCATACATGAGCACTACGGGTTTACCCTCTCCTCGCCTACGTGTAATCGTCGGTCAAGTCATAAATCTCGACAGCAGCTGGTTTCTCGAACATAGTTCGAAGTTCATTGAGCATGTTATATGGGAAATAATTTTCGAACTGCTTTTGAAGAGCAAATTCCATTGTTCCCAACATAAGACAAGCCACATCATTATGACGCTTATACTTAATTTGCCAATCGTCCTTTTCAGCTTGAGTAGTCGGTCCAATTGGTTCAGGGACAAGGTTCATAAAGATATTTCAACCGGTCACAACTCTACAGACAATTCTCAAAGAGCGTGCCAATCATTGAAATTCTTAGAGCGGTCAACTTTTCTCGATCAAAAAGCTTTTGAACGCAGAACTTAGTGCGTGTTAGTTTTATCATTATTTTGAGCCATTTCTGAGAAAAAGTTCAAGTATTAGTATTTTCGATAATACAATTTTTCAAGAAAATAAAATATACCCAACGGTAATATAAACATATAACCATATAATTTTCTCGAAAACTAGGAACCAAATTATCATAGGTTCATTACATCAGTTGATCTGCTAGTAACGAAAGCATATAATAAGGTAATCTGTCGAACATTAATTGGCAAACAATTTCCAACTCCTTGATCATTATGGGATTTATATTTTCCAACGCTTTTGCAAATATAAACATGTTTCATCCCATCTTATGCCTTGAGTCCAGCTTCACTTACTACCAACTTAAATGTCTAACTTAAAGAACTGCAAATATGTCCACGTAAGGTCTGACTTTACATAGAGATTTACCTCTCCATCACAATCTAGTCAAGTACTGTCATGACGTAAATTGCAACTTCAAGTGTTCCTTTTAATTAGATGGCATATTACTTAATTTAAAAGGGTACTCGTTTTGATTTTATGTGGTCAAATCAAATATGTACAAAGATGTCATGCATTCATCTTGTAGCATAAATTTAATAAAAACTTTTTATTACCAATTCATAAAGATCAAATTATCAAAGTTTTGATTGAGGTATTGGGTTCACCAATCAAGGAATTTAGTGTTAATTATCGTCCATTAAACCGTACTTTTGCATAAGTGTAAACACTTAGTGTTTCGGGTAATTACCAAAGTGGCCCCATGGAATTAAAACTAATTCGCCCTTAAGATGAGTTTGCACATTTATGGCTTATCAAGTAGCTCCAATTTGACTCAAAGCGGAGAGTTTGGTCACGCAGGTAATAACCTCCCTCTTAGGGTCACAATTTAATGCGCCCTCCTAATAATACTTCCTACACAACCGTCAAATTGGGTGAGCCTTTCAGACCATTTGTACCAAAATCACCAATCAGTTAAACTATAGAAAATTTAACTCTTCAAAAAAAACAAATCAAATTTCACCATTGTTTAGTCCGTATTATTTTTCTATTCAAAATTACCCTTTGCTTAAAACTGTCATACATAATAAACAAACAAGTAAACAAATAAAAAATAAACAACTAACAACAATGCTATTATAATAAACAATTTAATACGTGTAAACAAGTAGCCACATGCAACTTATTCGATAAAACCCTATTAATAATCAATGTCTAGGTTAAATTAATGTATATATTAATTAGGCTTTCACTCTCAATTGAAAGTGAGCCACATACATCGATGAATCGACATGTGAAACCCATATTAATAATATACCAAATTACACATAATTGATTCATTAATATATATATATATATATATATATATATAATTGGAGTCTTCCCCAATTCAAGATTTATCATAAATAAATATATCTTAACAATTAAACAATTATCAAAGCAACTATCCATGACAAACATGCATGTATCATCATGGATATATCATAACATTTATACAAATAGTCACAAGATCGCATATTAATAATCCCATGTCACATAACAATTATTCATGAATTAATCACGTAATACATATTAATTCTAGGTTTCGATAAGGTTAGCAAACAATTTTCAAAACCCTAAAAAAAAAATTTACATGTCACTTTAAAAATAAATGGGTACCAATTAAAATTAAATCGACCAAAAAAAAATAAAACATAAACCCTAGATAAACCATATCAAACAACATACAATTATTTGTTTTATTATTTATGTTATAATTACTGATTAAAACCCGCTCGATACCACTATTGGAATTATATAACATGACAATCAATAATAATCACAAACATCAGCAAAATACATGCGGAAGCGTATAGGATTTATTAACGAATAATTAATTAACATAAGAAGAATATGCGTACCTTACTTAATTCTAGCCGAACAAGAATCAAATCCACAAACTAGCAATGGAAGAACCCTAATTTTATTTAATTAGGATTATGTGAATTACCCCTTACCGTTTTGTAATTCAATCCAAGAATACTAACAATATTGTGTTAGTACCACTTTCTTGTACACACGTATTAAACCGATTAAAGTAATGCTAGTTTTATTAAACCAAATAACTTGTTGTGGAAAAATAAGTGGATCGACACCTATGAAGGGGTGTACGATCGTTGAAGAAGAAACACACAAAACAATTTAGGTTTAAGCTTATGAGTACAAGAGATGCCAAACACAAGACCCCTAGCCTTGTATATATACTAAACTAAACTTGGTGGACAAGTTTGATTTTGATATGGGTTGGGTTTGGGTCCTCCTTGGCCGATCGGTTCATACATCCCCAAGGATTCCGAACCTTCCCAACTTTTGCAATCTAGTCCTTTTCCAAATACATTTAAGCATAGTACATTACATTAATTACTTAACGTCCGTTAGTTATTTCGTTTAATTAATAAATAAATACAGCGTTTATATTTAATTATTTAACTTTAATTCTCATACGCGAAGTGTGCAATCCCGTGGTCTCGAGTTCGATCCTAACTCACGTCTACTAATTTATATCCATAAAACCAACACATACAATTAACACATATACATTCGGAGTGTTATGAAACAAATTCACTAAGCGAGTAAGGAATTTTCGAAAGAGTTGGACTAGCAATTCATTTACTATTTATATAATATAACTATATTTATCGACACCGCCTGTTGCGCGATATTCAACTAGTAATATTAAAAGAGTTTATAAACTGAAGACATGATAATGATATATAAACATATATTTTAAGAGTTCTATCATAGTGAATGATCGAAGGGTACTGCAGCCATGTACCCGGTTTTTGTTTTGGAAGAAGTTGATCTCGTGAGATGGGAGTGAGATATCGAGTGTTTTGTTTGTGGTTGTGTTGTTGATTGTAGGTTGTTTGTAGGTATTTATATCCTATAAGTTATAGTATAGATTAAAAGCATGAATTAAAAATATATTAATGATTAGGCTTTTTTTTCTAAATTATATTGTAGTTTTCTTTTTTCATTAAACATGTTTAATGGAAGATATCTGTTAATAATTGAGCTCTTTAAGACATTCAAATTAAATTGACAATTCAAATCTCATTGACTAATGACTTTAATTTCCTATAAGGAAATGTTTTAGTCTAATTTTTTAGACTTCTTATATTAGAAAGTCCCAAATGTTTTATATAGTAGTATAGACTAATGTTAAATCAAAAACATGAACTTTATCATGAATTTTATTATTTTTTTACACTTCATTTGAACACCCCCAAAATGGTTTGCAAATGAAGAAAAAAAGTTTTGGATGCTACTACTGGATCATAACATTGAGAAAATAATAGTTGTGAAATATTTATTTATCAGTAAAACAAAGCGCAAAAGTTGAATTTGCTATGAAAAATAGCTTATTAACAAAATGTGGTCCCTTATTTCAGTATATCGTGGAGTCATCTATGCACCATTACCAATGCCAAACGCCCGTGAGCAAATTTATCTTTTAATACCTGAGATAAACATGCTTAAAAAGATCAACACAAAGGTTGAGTGATATTCATAGGTTTAGTAAGTAGTTGAACACAAGTAAGAGATGATATTGCCACTGTAAGACAATCACCATAGAAAACAGAGATTATTATATTCACTAAGCTCATGACACCAAACTAACCGCTGCACACCTTAATTAATGTGAAGTAATATGTCTCGATGGAATTGCCAATTTATAGTTACCAAATATAGCGCCCCGTTATTTCCGATAACCGACCTGGTCACAATCTTAAAGACTATCCATGATATTCGCTAACACCAAAGTGATTAATGTCCATGATAAAAGGGACTTATGGCAGCAACTTAGGCTATAATAATAATGATCAGCAAGCATACCTTTTAAGAAAAGACTTGTGTTCTAGTTTATAGCATGTATCTCCCCCAAAGAGTTTATAAAACAGTTAAAAGAGTAAAAGTGGGGCTATGAACTCACCTTAGCCATTAGCAGTATGAAGTGAAATAAATCAAGTAGTGATAGGGAGCGGCTCCGACACGCAACCTAATTTGGTACGGCAATTTAGTCTTTATTCATGTTTAAGACTCGATAAAGTTTAAATAAGTTTAAAAGTTTTAAAGTGTTTGTGTTATTGTTTCTAGTGGTGGCGTGCTTTTAAGTTTAAGTAGTTTTCAAGCATTTGCGTAATGGCTCTTGAAATGTGTATAAATATAAGTAAAAATATATATATGACGAATGAGTTCCCGTTCGAAGTAACCAAAAGATTATGTACCTAAAAATAATCACAAGGTAAATATTAGATGTTGTCTAATATACAAGTATGTTGTTACTTAAAAATATATATAGGCCACATATAAGTGTAAGGAAACAATTTATATTAGTTAGCTTATATGAATAATGCTCGCTTTTTTGTCTTTTTTTAGTTGGTTTTGTGAAAATTAACGAAGTATAATTTTAATAAAAATTGGGCATGACCCGCTTATATATATTCGTTTCAAAATCTCAATTGTTGTAAATTTTCCCACTTAAACCATTTTAAATAGTCCAAAATAAGCTAAACTAATATGTCAAATATTGTTAATATAATGAGTTCAAGATTAAGTCAAACTCATAAGACTTTAAATAAGTTATATCAATAAGTTTCAAAATGAGTCAAAGAGGTCAGAATTATACTTTTTACATAATTTATATAAAATGGCCAAAGAATTCGCGGATGACTTTTATATAATTTACATAAAAGAGGCCTAAGAGGCCGCTGGATTAGACATTGTGAAAAGAGATATCTTTAGTGTTTCTTTGGCGAATCTCATATGTTAAGTACCCAGTTATACTAGTATACACATTTAAATTTTAGATATATGAGTTCACTATATTGTATAACACACGTCATAATCAACTTTGTAAAGATGCATGCCCATAAAAGATCTTTTGATTGTTATGCAATATGGTAAATAGACAGATCCATATGAACAGACTCAATGTGATGGCTATATGAAAGAAGATTACACTATTATTGTCGAAATACTAATCCGAAAACAATTAACTAATAAGTAACATGACACTTTTTCGAATTCGAGCCAAACTTAAGGTTTTTATAGTTCTATATTTCCTTTTAATTACTTTAAATAAAAAAAGAAATAAAAATGTGTAATAAGCCCTTAGAAGTTTACATGTAGTCGAATAGTATATTAAAATAAGCACTTAGCTTATTTGTGAGTGCTTATTAGTGTTTTATGGTTTCTGAAAAAAAATGCCACACAAGTGCAAACAATAATCTCTTCACACTATTTTTTTTGTCTTTGGTTGATTCATACGTATTTACAAAAAAAATGTTTTTAACTTTCAATCTTTAATAAATTAACACAAACAATAAACATAACCAAGTTTAGTTACATAAAGGATTAGGAAAAACACAAATGTTTGGGTTTAGAGAATCCTTACAAATCATGGGTGTATGTCGATTTGGAAGAAAACCAAGAACATCAAATTCACCAATTGATTTCCATATATACCCAAGAATACTCAATTCAACTCAAGTAAACCCACAACCAATTCAAGACTTTGCTCCAAAACCAATTGTAACTTAGTTCTTGTAAAGTTTTGTAATAAAAAGAAATGTGTATGAGTGCTTGCTCCTGGTGATTCGAACATCTTAAAGAAAAAGAAAAATGGAAAGCTTTGACCATTGAAATAAAAGTGGGACTTTTGTGTGTCCACCTACGTGATTCAGCAGTATCATAAAAGAGCAAAGAAGGATGCTTTGGCTTTTACTTTTGTGTTATTTTCCTTGTGAGTATACAAAAGGGACTATTGTCACTTTCATTTTTATAAAGTTAAGAAAGCCATGTGAGTTAAGTAGGGAATCATGCTTTGACTTATGTTTTGATAGGGATAGATTAAGCTAGGGAGAGATGAAAGATTATGGTTCCTATGCGTGATGTTTCATAGAAAAAGTAAGAAGCAGGTTAGGAAAACATAGGGTAGGGGAAGGAGGCGTGGGGAGACAAAAGAAAAAAAAGGTCTAGAGGAAAAGATGGAAGTAAAAATGTGGGAAGAGAGTTATTTTTATTATTGTGTTGTCTTATTATATTTACAGTATAATTGGTACCTCGTGTTCAGTCGGATCTTTGCATAAATGTACCTTCCCGGTACTCGAAAAATATAAAAATTATATTTTTGGAAACGATTTCTTAACCGTAATAATATGACATTCTTATTATGTAGAAATTTGATTATAGATGTTTGCCGTTATTAATTTTGTGTCGGTACGCGTTGTGTGCAAATTTCACGTTTCATGAGACAGCTTACTCGTTTTCTAGACAAATGAGTTCAGGGAAGTTCGCAAATGATAAACAGACATAATTCCTTGAAAAATGACTATCTGGAAAAGTGCGGGTGGTTACACTTACGTTGCGGATGGCCTAGTTGTTTATCTTAACGTGTTTTATTTCAGTTACAAACTGAATGAATGCTTGTTAAAAAAGTATACTTCATGCTTCCAGGTGAAATTTTGTCTGATTTATTACAATTTGGTCATGCATGAGTTAAATGATCCAATGAATTTTCTGTTACATAATCGTTATCAATGTCACTTAATGAGAATAAAACGTATGTTATGATTTTCAAAACCTTTGTTGTGACCATTTATAAATAGTGTGAAAAGCTTGGCATAGATTGTATCATTTCTCATCTTACCTTACCTAGTTAGCATAAAACATAAACATGATGAAAGTAGCTTCTATCTTGGTTCTAATCGTTCAAGTGATGCTTATTACGAGCAATGGGTATGCCCAGCGATGTAATCCTATCAACGATATTAGTGAATGTTATCAATCACTTCAGCATAGGAAATTCCCCTCGGGGGCGTGTTGTAACCAACTAAAACAACACGTAAATTGTTTATGTGCTTATGTAGACATCAATCATCCGATACTTCCTCCTAACTCCAGGAATCTTCAAATTGTTAGCCAGAGTTGTGGTATCAAATTCCCACTTTGTCACAATTAAACTGGTAATCAGTAACGCCATTATTTGTGAATTGTGCGCTTAATTATTGCTATCAGTTTATGTAGTACACACGAGTTGTGGTATTGAATTTTCATTTTTGTCCCCAATTAAATGAACTTCACTGATATATGTTTGTGAATCAATAACAAGTTGTGGTATTAAATTTTCATTTTGTGTCAATTAAATGAACTTCATTTATATGTTTTTGAATCAATAAGAAAAACGATATGGTGAAGAGGGAAGCTCGCCACTTTGACGTGACACCTTTATATCACCCCCCTCCCCCTCCCTTCTTCATTTGCTTCTTGCAAGCCGCTAAGCAAGCATAAAAAGACTAAAACTTTTGAGAATCTATCCGTTGGTGCAACAGGAAATATAAAATTGAGAGTGAGTGAGGCGTAAATGAAAAGTTTGCTTTATGTTACGTATAGAAAGATTTTTGAAGTGAGAGTGTTGAAACAAGGTGTCACCCGGTGAGCCCAAATGAAAAGATCTAGCACTTCACCATACCTTTTGCTATAACAACCAATATGCATCTTCTTTTTTGTCCAAGTGTAACTCTTTCATATAATTCACTGATTCTCATAGTACGTTGCTCAAAGCTGTTTTGAAATTGAGATAATGACCAATGTATTACCTTAGACATGCACATATATAGTAACGAGGAACGGGTGCCCCCACGTTGTGACGGGATAATGTAATGGCATTTTATCATTAACACATTATTGATAGCAAATAATAATATATTACAATATACATTATAAAAAAACTGATCGTAAATTAACAAACACAAACTTCCTTAATAACTGTATACTTTTTGATTTAAGATCATTCGGCGACAAAAGATTATTTACATATCATGATCAATCTTCACCTTCATTTTATTTGATCTAATGAATGCATTAATCACAACAATTTAAAACCCTTTCATCATTTTTTTCAAATATTATTATTAAACGGCATCGTTAAAAAAAAAATATCATAGTGACAGTTAGCGACTATCTTTTATAGGATTGATATACTTTCACAAAATTTTTATTTTCGTATTTTTCACCTTTTTTAAAGTTTTTTCGCTTACGTTATGAAATTCGCATTGAAAAATCATATATGATAAAAACACTAATTTGAATATCACATGTATATTAGTGAATATCATATATGATATGTAATATCACACGTGATATTAGTGTAATATCACATATGATATTACATATAATATCACATGTGATATTACGTATCATATATGATTTAACACTAATATCACATGTGATATTCAATTGCTTATCATATACATTTTTTCATGTAAATTTAATAACGTAAAAAACTAAAAATAACAAAAACGAAAAACGCAGCTTTTTCGAAAAGTATATCAAAGTGCCGCTTCATGTAAAAAAGATAATTAAATGTCATGACAGAATATTTTCATAACTTAACGATACGGTTTAAGAGATATTTAAATTATAAAAATTGGGTGAAATAATAAAATGTTTTTAATCTCCATGATTTCTTTTTAAAATTGACATGAGATAGCCCCTGTGATGTGTAAAAGTTTGATATGAAAATAACTTCCTCATACTTTTTCACAATTTTTCAACGCTTCAAATCATAGATGGCTTAGGGGGAGGGAGTAGACCCTAATACCCTAAGTACACATCACCTCTATCCAATAAAAACCCTCCAACTCAAAACTAACTAATTCTACCCTAACACTACCCGATATGGAGTAGAGTATAATCCTAGACACTATATATATATATTTTTTTGTTTGCTTTTTTTAAACATAAAATCACATTACAAGATTAAAATAAAAAACATATCATTTCATTAAAAATAAAAACATTACATAATACTTAAAAAAACTAAAACTTAAAAATTGAAACTACAACTAAAAAAAAAAAAAAAAAAAATTACATAAGTTGAAATTAAAAAATTGAAACTACAACTTAAAAATTGCAAG
>OU343219.1:80700892-80818828 GCA_910596185.1 Chrysanthemum makinoi | reverse complement strand
CGATGCCTCTAGTACAACTTCGAGTAAGGCTCTGGAAAACCTTTTTAATGATTTCTCATTATTATTATCCTTTTGTTTCTAATACCATGTTAAATAAAGATATGGAATTAAGTCATTCTTTATTAAACTATTCATTTCTCATTGTAAGTGATTGACCAAATTACCAAATCTTAACATATTTAGGGAGATTTTTGGGTGCGGCCGCACAAACATGCTAATGGCCCATGGGGCAACAGTATTAAACTCCAAATAAATTTGAAGGAACAAATTATATGTACTACAAGAATAACCCACAAACTTTGTAACATTTACAAAACCTTATGAATACCAGTTACGTATAGCGTTACGTTGCTCCACAGAAATGCACTACATTCATGACACTTACAGTATCTCAAGTAGGATAACTATTCATAATTTACTTATAACAATATCCACAAAGTAAATTATGCAGTTGGGATAAGTCCTATATTCAATTCATTGAATATCATCTGAAAGTGGTATGCATTCTCATCAATATACTTTCAAGTATATTCTACCACATCTCTCAAATTTGTCTTAGTTTAATGATACTCCCATATCATTAATCGACAACGGACAATTTAGAATAACATAGTTACTCATGGATTAAACATGCAAATATAGGACAACAATATTATAAATAAAATAAACATAATCCAAACTTTATTTCATCAAATAATAAATGTTTTACAATATCCTTTATCCAAATACTAATCACAGTTATGCATGAAACTATTAGCTAAACGAAGTCCAATTCCATTGGCAAGTCCAATAAGCTTGTCTCTAGCCAAAACCTTAGTGAAAGGTTCAGCTAAGTTTTCGTCTGTGTGAACTTTCAATAGATTAATTTTGTAACATATTGGATTTCACAAACACATCAAACCATGATCATAGGAGGCGTACACAATGATGTTTTTAGAGAGAGAAATAGTTAGAGGTTTGGGAACTTAGTGAGAGAAAGTGAAAATCTTATTATCAGCTCCAACCCTCTACCTTGGGAGCTAGAGGGTATTTATAGTCTTACACAACTGCCACCAATGGGCGTGGATCAGGCATACAGTGGGTAAAGACCCGTCCGTCCTCCACGGTGTTACAAAACTAAATAGTACTTAACTGTAAATAACTACGACTATGAGCTTTCTAACGATTACATATACTTGAGGTGACCGACACTTTAACAACTGGATTTACTAAAGCCTAACAATCTCCCCCTAAGGGAGGTCACCTCAAATTAAAATGAATACAAACAGATATTACATTAGATTGTTCTTGGAATCTTGATTAAGTTCTTTGCTCGTGCTTCGTAGTCTTTGATTCTTCATGTTGCATGTTTGGATAATTCTAGTGGAGGTCTTTAAGCTGATCCCGTGATAATGAGTTTTGAGCCAACTTTGAGATCATCAGCTACCATAAATCTCAGACTCTTCCTTTGTAGTGTTGGTATTATGTGATGTTGTGACATTTTGGACCGACATGCTCACATTCGGGATCATGATTTCTTCTTACTCAGTAGCGGAAGCTTTAGATGATTCATGATATTTGCAGCGTAGCGAGAAGCATGGAGTGAAAATATCGAGTCATTGATGCACTATTATGATATCTTTGGAAATGAATGTGTTGTGTGAGCATGCGGCTATGGATTGACTTCTCCATTACGATCAGTACAAGCGTCGGGCGTACGCATACAACGATTAGCAATAAAGCGCACGAAAGTGTCTTTGATCACTTTCGTTGAATTGAGGTACACGGCCCACGGTTCCCGTTGATCAGTACAAGTCTGCACTGTGATGGTATATTCCTAAGAATCTCCTTGACGGGTTTTAGCTGTTCTAGGTTCTCAAAGCGGAGCGTCTCAAAGACAACACGAGTGAGTGAACGGCAATTGAGATTCACGATTGATGAAAATGATTTAAAAACAATCGTGTATTGCTTAATAGAAAGTGTTTTGCAATACAATGAAGGTTTTATGGAAAATCAATTATCAATCATAAACACCTTTTAATTTTGAAATATTAATACATTCGATGTGCTATAAGAAAACTTTTAAGCACAACGACGGTTTTCAAAGGTATCCGTCAATCCATAACTGAACGGGATTGATTCAAAAATTTGAATCGCCTCATTGTTTATGTTCAGTTGTCACATGGTTGATCTATTGGATAGATCTCACATGCCACCCACCGGGAGCTTGTTTGATGTTGGCTCCAGAAGGCTTTCCATCTTCATTGTGAGTATGTTTGCATATCACTCGGATGTTCTGGCAATACCACAAGGATAATGCGTAGGACTCATAAGATATAATCTCTCTTTCCACATTGTGTGAAGCAGAGAGAGTCTTCCTATTCAGTTCCTAATGAGATTTATTTGATGATCTCGTGGCTCTAGACTCAATAGTGCATTTGGTTTCCTATATGGAGACTAGGGAGAGGGTCTCCTTCTTCAATATCAACAATCTCTAAGAGAAAGTCGATAGATCATGTAGGTTCCCCGTGAGAATGAAACAAGCCCTTTTAAGAGGAACTTGAGTAGCTTGGGAAGTTTAGTGCGGTCGTCCTTTGGGTCCATGACGTCTTGTCTTCAATACCGTTGTTACCTTGGTAACCACTAGTAGCATATGAATTGAACCGGTTTACGCCCTAAGGTTGAATTATTGGAGGCTATTTATTTTCACCCTTTTTCTCATTTAATTCTTTTTCATTCTTCAACCCCATCAGTTCTTACCGAGACTTCATAACTAGAACCTTGTTGGGTTTATTCCATTACTAGCTCTGTCTCAGTCCGCACTCTTCCCTTATTCTCATTTTTCTCCTTTTTCATCATACCTAAGGACTTCTACACTATCTAGTGGATTGTCCCTGGGTAGATCCTCCGGTTCTGGCGGATCATGGGAACAAATACCTAACCTTATCATCCTTATATCACCATACATAAAGTAAATTTTGTCGGTCTATTTGGTATTGTTCATCTGCGATTGGAACCAATTGAAAACCATTTGAAAATCAATCCAGATACTTGTGATATATTATCAAAGCATTTTGTACCTGAATTGTTTTTGATATTTTTAGAAACAGAGCTCCCCCTCAACATGTGCATGATGTATTTGAAATCGTTTTGGCACACGTAGGCAAGAGGAAGAATTAACTTCTTTGATTACCATTTTCTAAAAGATATCAACATCACTTCCCTGATAAATCAAGTAGATAAAGTATATTGGGGAAGGATGAGGTTTTCATAAATTTGCTCCCCCTCAATATGTGCCTCGAGGTTTGAAAGAGTTTTGCACATATTAGAAGGAACCTGCAGGCAAATCAATCACGTTCCAATTCTTTGTGGTTTAAAAGGATGCTCCCCCTCAACATGTGCATGGAAAATTTGAAATCGTTTGGCACATGTGGGGAGGATAGCTTGCAAAACACTTATGAAAACCATTTATCGAATTATCAGTTTAAATCCAATTTAAATCACAAATTATCCCCCGATCACAATTTTCAAATCATTTGAGATTTGTGATCTCTGTAGATTTAAATTGATTTTGAAAGCTTTTGAGGGGAGATGTGACTTGATTATGAGAAACATTTAACCGATAAGGATCAAGTTTGAGACTTTAGACTCCAAAGATTAAACATGCTTGAGTATCTTTTGAAAACATAATAATAAAAAAGGTCTTGTACCAATTGTATACAATATTGTAAAACATTGTTCTTTTTTATTATTCAAGAGTGGACCTTTCTCGATTACGTGCCAATTGTTTGAAAAATACTCTTTTTGTTTGAAATCATTATCCCCCTCAATCAATGACATATGTTGTTGATTGAAGGATAGAGATTTTGACAAATGAAAAGCCCGGATGATTTTCAAAAGTAGAGTCTGAAGTATTTTCAAAGCAATTTTGTTTTCATTAGATGACAAATATTTTTCAGAAGAATCATTTGAAGGAAAAATATTTGAAATGAAACATTTTTCTTTTTACCGACAAACATTTGTTTTTAGAATCAGAGCATGAGGTTTGAAGATTTAAGGTAAAGCATGGCTCTGTTCTTTCTTTGAAAAACGGGTTACTGCCTGAAATGACAATAAACCAAAGTTTTACCTTCTCTAAAAAAAAATTATTTATTTTTTAAAACATTTATGTACATTCGAACAATATCTAAAGACCCGTATCATTCTTCGAATGACAGCACAAAGACCGTAGATATTAGCGAATAAAGAAAATCATGATGAAAAAGTCATTTTTTTTTTAATTATTTTTTTTAAAGTTTTATATTTTTCTATTTGCTTTATGTTGGTTTTGAAATTTTGTATTTTGCTTTTCGAAAACATATTTACAAGAGATAGATGAAGAAAGACCTTTACTCCTCGTCTTCCTCTTGAAGACGTTTAAGTGTTTCCGGTTGTAGACTCTTTAGACCAAGTCGTGGAAAAATAAACTCAAAACGTTCTCTAGGAAGGGCTTTGGTGAAGATGTCTGCTAACTGGTATTCAGTTCTCACAAAATAAAGTTCCACCACACCGTTTTCCACTTGCTCCCTGATGAAATGATGTCGAATATCGATGTGCTTTGCTCTTGAGTGTTGTACATTGTTGCATGAGAGAGCAATGGCACTTTTATTATCACAGACATAGGGATTTTGTTGAATTCAAAGCCATAGTCAGATAATTGGGATCTC
This sequence comes from Chrysanthemum makinoi, assembly GCA_910596185.1. Lineage (NCBI taxonomy): Eukaryota > Viridiplantae > Streptophyta > Magnoliopsida > Asterales > Asteraceae > Chrysanthemum > Chrysanthemum makinoi. Next base: position 80,814,143 of record OU343219.1, on the reverse strand, counting down.
ATCCATAGGATTTGAGCACAACAAGATGACATGGCTATGTATTCAGCCTCTGTAGAGGAAATAGAAGTACTCATTTGTTTCTTTGAAGACCAGCTCACAAGCTTATCACCCAAAAACTGAGCACCTCCAGACGTACTTCGACGTGTATCTTGACATCCTGCATGATCAGCATCTGCATAGGCTGTTAGTGACATACCGGTGTCCTCCGGGTACCAAAGTCCCATATTGATGGTTCCTTGAAGATACCGAAAGACCCGTTTAACTGCTTCAAGGTGCTTTTTGGTAGGCTTAGCCTGATATCTAGCACACATGCAAACAGCGAACAGGATGTCTGGTCTACTGGCTGTGAGGTACATCAGGGATCCAATCATACTACGATATTTCGTTTGGTCTACCATGATCCCTGAGTGGTCCTCATCCAGTTTAGTACGCTCTATCATGGGAGTGTCAACAGGGTCACAAGAATCAAATCCAAATTTCTTTAAAATCTCATTTGCATATTTAGATTGATTTATAAAAATGCCTCCAGGACTTTGTGAAATTTGTAATCCCAAGAAAAATGACATTTGTCCCATCATTGACATTTGAAATTTGGAACCCATTTCATTTGAAAATTCTGATTGCCTCAATACGAGCAACAGGAGCAAATGATTCTTCAAAGTCAATACCCTCCTCTTGATGGTATCCTTTTGCAACCAATCGAACCTTGTTCTTTAAGACATCACCATGCTCGTCAAGTTTTACTTTGAAGATCCACTTTAGAGCAATGATCATAGCACAGTCAGGAGCAGGTACCAATTCCCATACATCTAGTCAATCAAACTCATGAATTTCTTCTTGCATGGCATTGAACCAGCTGTCTTCATTCATGGCGGTTTTAACATCTTTTGGTTCGACCTTAGAGAGTACGGAGTTGAAGAAGCACCATAAGACATCGGTTGCAAGTTGTTTCCGTGTGGATACTGGACGAGAAGGGTTTCTAATGATGTTGTCCAATGGATGATCATGTGTGCATTTTCTAAGGTGTTCATGTGGTTGTTGTTGAGGAACTGAAGTAGCAGAGTCGACATCTCCTGATAAAGATGGTTCTGATGATGATTCAGGAGCAAATATATTTTGAAAGGGGCATCTTCAGGAGTAGCAAAGGGATTATCTCCATCATTGGTGCCAGAAACAATTCCATGATGTACACTCGACGATTGATGATTTGTTGATGAGACAGAGTGATCAGCAGCAGGCGCTTCTTGACTTAATGACATTGAAACTGAAGGGTTAACTTCATTGACAGGGATAGGAGCAGCCTCTGTTGATGGAATTGACAGATCATTAGCACTTGGCTCATAGTGTTCATCAAACATAGGATCAAATAATTTCTTCAAATCATCTTTTGAAGGAGGTTCATAAGGAGTTGCTAGTGAGGGATTTGAAACAAGAGTAGAACTGATAGGACTACTTGATGAAGGTTGAGATGCGGGTCCAGAACTGGATTGTCCTGGAGCCATTTGACCGGTCAGCTCATCGAACGTAACGTGAATTGTTTCCATGATATTTTGGGTTCTCTTGTTGTAGATTCGGTATCCTTTTCTGTTTGGTGCATATCCTACAAATACTCCAATGTCCGCTTTAACTTTCAGTTTACCTAAATCTTGACCGTCATTAGTTGGGTAACATAAAGCACCAAACACATGAAGGTATGATAGATTAGGTTTTCGATTGTAGACAAGTTCATATGGAGTCTTTCCATGAGTTGTGTGAATTAGGGATCGATTTTGAGTGTAGCTTGCAGTGGCAATAGCTTCAGCCCATAGAAACATTGGAACCTTTGAGTAAATCAGCATTGTTCTTGCGGCTTCCACAAGAGTTTGATTTCGTCTTTCAACTACACCGTTCTGTTGAGAAGTTCGTGGAACACTTCTTTGAGGACTGATTCCAATACTTTCATAAAATTCATTGAGTTCTTTATTAACAAACTCAGTTCCATTGTCTTTCCGGACGATTCTAACCATTTTGTTAAGTCGGACTTGCAGCTGTTTAATAAGTTTAATGATGACATCTGGAGTTTCATCATTTGTTCTCAAAAACTTAACCCAAGTGAATCGGGAGTAGTCATCAACCACAACTAACACATATCTCTTCCCATTAATAGTTTGCACTCTCATGGGTCCACATAAATCCATGTGAATGGTATGTAGAACTTCCATAACTGAATTTGTAGGTTTGGGTTTATGGGCATACTTCTTGATTTTTCCCAATTGACATGCTGAACAAAGATGATCCTTTTCATACTTAAGTCTAGGTAGTCCTCTTACTAAGTCCTTTCTGGAAAGATTGTTTATGGTGCCAAATTTCAAGTGATTGAGACGACGGTGCCATAGCCATGACTTAGTTTTGGAAGCCTTTGACAGCAAGCAGATGGGTGAAGATTTCATCATATCTTCGATAGAGATGGTGTATAGGTTTGAACCACGAGTTCCTCTGAGAAGTTCCACACCATCAAGTTCTCTAACAAAGCAAGTATGTTTTCTGAAGGCCACTTCTAAATCTGAGTCACAAAATTGTCCGACAGAAAATAGATTATTTCCAAGACCTTCAACTTAATATACCCTGGAAATCACACTATCTCCAACCACGTAATCTTCATAACCCATAATAGCACCAAAATGATCGTTTCCAAATCTCACAGTCCCGATGAATTTACTCACGAAGTTCATGAGCCGCGACCGGTCTCCAGTCATATGCTTGGAACAGCCTGAGTCCAAGTACCACAGAACAATTTGAACGACCTGCAGTTGAACACAGACAAGAATGGATAACTGGATAATTGGGATCCCCATGAAAGAATGGGTTCCATTTGTTTAGTAACAATGATTGGACCACCCACATCAGAAGTAGAAACAATGGAATCATCAGGGATAGATGCAATGCTAGTGTCCGTATTTGACCTATTCAAAGTATGTTCATTTCTTAAGGGAATAGTTTTACCAGTAGGCATCCATTTTCTAATGGGCATTGATCTAGATAATTTAGGGCACATCTTATTAAGATTGAAATTTCGGCCAGTAGGTATCCAATGATAACCTATGTTACTAAATTTCCTTCCTGTGGGTTTCCAATGTTTCCTAACCTTCCTCCGCCATTGCTTTCTAGCCTTTTTAGCTTGATTACTTGCATTAACAACCTTAACAGGGCATTTAACAGCATTAATCAAATCATTCATACCACATTCAAGATTAGTAACAGAAACCACGCAATCATCATTACATGTTTTGCCAAAAGTAGCAGAATTCGCATTAATTACAGTACGCTTAGAGCTAACACTAGAATCAACACGATTCGTTTTATTCAAATTCTCCCTAAGGTGATCTTCTACTCTCTTCCACTGAACATTCCTAGCATGCAAGGTCCTATCATTTTTTGTGTTTCCTTGAGGCTTTGACCCGCTTGCTTTGGTGTCACTTCTTACTCCTGTAGAGGGAATTGGAACATTAGTTGGTTTTGCTACTTTTTGCATTCCTGAACTAGAAGTGCAGGGATCTGAACTACTTGAGTACACATTCTTAATACTGGGCATTGAATGAGTTGCATACTTATCACTAGGCATCGAGCAAGGCATCACAGCTTTACCTCTCTCACAAAAAGATTTAGGACACGTTGCTCTTAAACATTATAGCAGCTCTTGAGATCGTTTGGTCTAAATGCACGCAAACCTAATTTCACTATCAAGTGGCTTATTTATGAAATCCTCTTCTACAATCTCTCGGAGACATTCTAGACTATCCTTAAGGTAAGCGAAATAGTCATGAAACGCACATTCGTTATTTCTAAGATGAGGAGGAATGTATTTAACAGTCACAGTATATTTGCAGTCTGTAGATGACTTCGATGCAACATTCTCATTGAAGACAAGTGGCATTTTCCCTTTTTTCTGACTCTTTAGATTCTCAATTTCCTTTTGTAAAGACGTTATTTTTTCGTTGTTCTTGTCACGAGTGACTTTCATTGAATCATATAACTCTTTAAAGTGTAGTTTAACTTTTTCATTTTCTTCTAGAAAACTCTCATTTTCCTTTTGTAAAACATTAACCAAGTTTTGAAGATGAAAAGTTTGAGAAGACTGAGAATCTAAAGGTGGAGGCATTTGGAAGCTATTTGTGTTGTTTCTTTCTCCCTTCAATTGTGAGATTTGTGCTCTCATTTTTCTGATCGTGTTGCAATGAGCTCGAATTTGTTCATCAAGTTTGTTTATTTCAAAAACTGCATCAAAGTCAGGAGCATCCAAGGATGTCTTGATATTTGAGGTTTTAACATTTTCCTTTAGATGTTGATATTTTAATTGCAAATCAAGATATTCAACTTCCAATTTAGAGTAATGTTTTACCAGATTATCATGATCATCCTGTTCAATTTTCTCATGCAATTTTGAATTAGTTTTTTCAAGCTCAATGACACGAACATGGGAGACTTTCAGAGCAACAGATAATTCATGAAATTGAGAAGCATTAATGGAACAATTCGTAGCAGTGTAAAACACATCTTGAGTAATACATTCAGAAATAAGATTCTCATTCAAGGTATGCAAGTTCTTCCTCTCAATCTCATTATATTTTAATTCTCGCTCATAGTCACTAACCTCAACAATTATAGCATCAAATTCCTTTTCCATTTCTTTAATATCTCAATCCATCCCCTTTTTAAGACTCTCAAATTGACCTTTTAATTGTTTAAGGAAAGGCATGACCTCAGTTAAATAGCATTCTATAGTTTGCTCAAAACCCCTTTCCCCTTCAGTTATCCCAGTGGGTGTGATCCTTTTCTTACAAGTTTTCTCAAAATCAACAAATAATTGAAAAATTACATATTGACTGATTAAGGTCTTGCTCTTAGTGGGAATAGATCTAGGAACTAAATGCATTGGGGTATTGGGGGGATAAACAGTGGCAGGAAGCATTCTCCTACATGGAGGATTCTTTTTAACAGACTCATCAGCCTTTTTCATGTCCATATCCTTTTTCCAAAACACTTGTTCAGGGGTCAGCTGTGTTTGAGGTCTAAACTTGTTAAAGGCAATCCAGTTTTCCTTAGCATAGTTGGGTGTTTTATAACTGATTTTCTTTTCTATGCATAAAGGGCTCTTAAGCTTTTCATCCAATTTCTTTCTAGTTACTTCTTCTAACTGTTTATCTTCCTCAGTATTCTCAGCGCAACTAGGTTTCTGTCTAGGCTTAAGGATTTCATTGCCATCATAGATTACCTTCTGTGCTTCTCTAGCTTTCAGACACGCCTTAGGGTTTGGTTCATCAACTAATGCAACACTATATTTGTCACTTAGAACTCTATGCTTAGTGATCATGTGAGCAGTCTGAATGGTGTTTCCTTGTACGTACAATTTGTTTTCTAGTTTGTTTTTCAAAGTTTTTAGGTTGGAAAATTCATTTAAGAGTTTTGATTCCTTGGCATTAAATTCCTGCTTAAGCACTTTCACATTTTCTTGAAGTTCTTGTTTTTGCTTAGCCGTTTTGTTAAGCTTTTCTTTTAAGGAATCTAATTCTTGTTTAAGTATTTCTTCCCTAAAATTACTTTTTCTAATAATTGTACGCATTTGGTCATCCATCTCCTGCTCACGGGTAGTTAATTCAAACTTAGCACGTTGTTCATAAATGGCAACTTGTTCTTTATAGGCATTAAGTTCAGAGATGGCAGAATCATTAGGAACACTAGCAGTGTATTCATCAAAAATATAGTCATCATTGACTGCATTAGATACATCACTTGGTTCAATCGCACTCTCACATTGGGTCACATATTGATCATATGGGACAATATTATCATTGCCCATATTAGCAATATTTGAGTCACTGGTTTCCTGCGATTGAACTTTATCATGTATCTTTTGCTGATCAACATTATCATATAGTTTTAATACCTCTGAGATGATTGATTCTTTGGATGGACCAGCTTGTTGTGGTGAGGGGACCTTTGGAGAGACCATTGGAGAAATGCTAGCCATGAAAATTGTCTATGCAGTAGGTTCATCATCGACGTCAGAGTCGTATGCATCACAGTCGGCGACTTGAAAGGCATTCTGATGATTATGACCTATCTCCTGAATTGGCTGCTCATCCACATCTGCATCATATGTCTTGGCATTGCCCTCAGCAAGAAACAACAGCTCCTCTTCATCCAACACAACTCCATTATCCTGAGCTTGCACAAGTAACATCTTGTCTCTGAAGTACTCTGCATTTTGTGGGCGTTTTGGAGATGTGCAGTTTCTAGCTATATGTCCATCACCACCACAGTTGTAGCACTTGATCGGCTTTGCTTGTCCTTGATTTCCATTCCTTCCCCTATTCTGATTTACCACATACCCTCCACCTACTCCACCTCTTCCCTGTTCATATTGTCTTCCTTGAACTGGTTGCACCATAACCTTTCCATCTCTGACAGTAGCTTGATTGTGTGGATTGGATGCAGTTCTGAGGTTATTGTTGGTGTGTGGAGTGGAATTCATGTTTTGACTGACCATGAGAGACAGTTGATTGATGAAGTTTTCCATGAATGTGTTTGGGTCTGGAGGCTTATATGCTGGATCAGGGATGAGTTTGTAATTACCATTACCCGTGGGTATGACTTGAGAAGCTTTGGTGGTAATTCCAACATTTGTGTAAAAGGCTGTTGAATCATTTGAGGAACTTGTTTCTCCCTGGTTGGTTTTGAACTGTTCAAGAATCCTTTTTTCAAACATAGCATGTCTCTCATTCTGAAGAAGGAAGGCATATAGTTGCTCATAGTTTGTATTCTTCAATCCTTTGGTTAGCTTCACAGCGGTGACAAATTTGTGCCATTCGGGATTCATGTTGTTCACAAACTTTGAGTTCAGCTGAATGTTTGGCATGGTCATTTTGATATTCCTCATATCATTCACAAGCTTGTGGAATCTCACGTAATATTCATAGACACTCTCATCTGGTTTCATCTTGAAGTGCTCAAATTCATCATACAGTTGTGATTCTCTGTCTTCCTTAGTTAATTCAGAACCTGAGAGAAGCATCTTGACATTATCCCAATCTGCCTTGGCTTCAGTGTTGTGATTGATGAGCTTGTAGATATCTTTTGTAAGACCCTGAAGTATAATGTTTGAAGCCCTGATATCAGCATCGAATCTCTTTTTCTCCTTATCATTGAGCTCATCATACATCTTTGGTCTGTCCAATCCATAGATCATTGTTCCATCTGCAGCAGTATCAATTATGTCTCTTGTAGTCTCAATCTGATAAGGTCCTTCATCAATGGATTTGAGAATGTTGACCCCATTTTCCTTTCCAAGACAGTACAATCTGATTCGTTGAGCCCAAGAGTCGTAGTCAGTTCTGTCAAGCATGGGTGGACGAGTATCTGAACCAGCTGCTTGAACATCCTCAGCAACAGTGGAGATGATTGTAGGTACGTTGGTAGACATGTTTACAGATTTCACGGGATTTTATAACTCTATGATTAAACTGGGAAATAGATTCTTTCACGGGATTTTACTAAATCAAGAGAAAACCGTATTAGAAACAAAAGTTCAACCAAGTCGCTAAGAATCCTTGAACCAAGTTGCTAAGCACCAAGTCGCTCCGTAGCAACCCGCTAAACCTCAAGTTGCTATGAATCAATTCGCTAAGCCCAAGTCGCTAAGACCCAAGTCGCTGGACACAAATCGCTAAATAGTCAAGTCGCTAAAGAGAAACTCGCTAAGTATCCAAGTCGCTAATGTCAAGTCACTGAGAGCAATAAGTACAAGTCGCTAGAATAAATGAAAGCAAGTCGCTAACCCCACCAAGTCGCTAGCCGTAGTAGAGAATCCACTAACTTGTACTGTTTGTCGGCTTGTCTCAATAGACAAGTCGCTACGACTAATACTACAACTCGCTAGAAATTACTAAAGCAAGTCGCTACGAAGAAATTCACAACGAGACTCAAGTCGCTACCTTGAAAAACTTCAAAAACACACTTTTCAATCCAAAACAAGCCCAACCACAGTGATTCAAGCTTTCCAAATCAAAACCCAAGCACTTACAATGATTCTAAACACTAAAGTACACTCAAAATTCAAACTTTAACACAAGAAATGATCCAAATGATGCAAAAACCACTAAACTATTTCAAACTCAAAAACCATCTAAAACCACTAGAAATCCAAGGATATGTAAGAGAGATGACCAAACCATGGCTCTTGATACCATTTGTAACATATTGAATTTCACAAACACATCAAACCATGATCATAGGAGGCGTACACAATGATGTTTTTAGAGAGAGAAATAGTTAGAGATTTGGGAACTTAGTGAGAGAAAGTGAAAATCTTATTATCAGCTCCAACCCTCTACCTTGGGAGGTAGAGGGTATTTATTGTCTTACACAACTCACCACCTATGGGCTATGGATCAGGCATACAGTGGGTAAGGACCCGTCCGTCCTCCACGGTGTTACAAAACTAAATACTACTTAACTGTAAATAACTACGACTACGAGCTTTCTAACGATTACATATACTTGAGGTGACCGACACTTTAACAACTGGATTTACTAAATCCTAACAAATTTCACCTTCACAGACTTGTTCCCGAACATAGTGATACATCCGTAGAAAATGTCTGGTGCCCTTCATGACTCCAGGTTCATTGGCAAATATGATTGCAGCAGAATTGTCACAATACATATCAATAGGTGATTCAATTGAAGGCATAACACCACGCCCTTAAATGAATTTCCTAATCCAAACAGCCTCCATTGCAGCTTCCGAAGCAACTATGTATTTAGCTTCTGTCGCAGACATCGCAATCGTACTCTGCTTCTTGATCTTCCAGTCAACTGCTCCTCCATTGATGACAAAGACATAACCCGTCTGAAACTTCGTATCATCTTTATCACACTTCCAGGACGCATCACAGTAACCTGTAACACCAAGCTCTGTGTCTGGATTTCCACCATACACTAAGAACATATCGACTGGTCATGTTTTGAGCGAACGCTACATCTGGCCTTTTGCATCTTACAACATACATAATAGATCCTACTGCCGAAGCATAAGGAACTTTCTGCATGCGTGCCACCTCAGCTAGTGTTGATGCACACATTTCGCTACATAAGCCATGATTTACTTCCATCGGCAAATATCCTTTCTTGGAATTTTGCATATTGAATCTCTTCAATATTTTATTAATGTAAGCGCTTTGACTTAAACCAATTAACCGCTTTGACCTATCTCGGTAAATCTTAATTCCCAGAATGTATGCGGCTTCTCCTAAATCCTTCATGGAAAAACACTTCCCAAGATATGCCTTAACATTTTGCAAACTTGGAATGTCTTTTCCCATAATTAATATGTCATCGACATAAAGAATTAGGAAAATTACATCACTCCCACTAACTTTGTGATATACACATGGCTCATCAAGATTTTGAATAAACCCATACCTTTTGATTTCTTCATCAAATCTCTTATTCCATTGCCTTGATGCTTGCTTCAATCCATAAATGGACCTTTGAAGTTTGCATACACGGTTTGGAAATTGTGGATTCACGAACCCCTCAGGTTGCTTCATATAGATGTCTTCATCTAAGCGACCATTTAAGAAGGCGGTTTTGACATCCATTTGCCATATCTCATAGTCATAGTATGCTGCTATAGCTATGAGAATTCTAATAGCTCTAATGTCCGCTACAGGAGAAAAGGTCTCCTCGTAATCAATGCCATAAGTTTGAGTAAAACCTTGCGCAACTAGACGAGCTTTATAGACGTGTATATTGCCATTCATGTCATTCTTAATTTTATAGAGCTACTTACTTCCAACCACCGTGGCGTTTGGAGGTAAATCGACCTCTTCCCAGACTTTATTTTCACTCATGGATTGTATTTCCCCATTCATTGCAACTTGCCATTTGTCCTTATCAGGACTTGCCATGGCAGCTTTATAACTAGTAGGCTCTCCAAGATCTCCTAACATAGTTTCCTCAACCTCTACGTTAAGACATAGATGTTCAGGTGCACGCGTAGTCCTTACGGATCGACAAACGGGAATCACTTCAACTTATGGTGGAGGACCCAGACTATCAGGTTCTACCGGAAGTACGTTAGTGTTTTCAGAAGGTAATGCATCTTCATGATCATCTTCCAGATCATAAACTCTCCCACTGAATTCTTGAGATACGAGATCACTTTCAAGAAAATCTCCATACCTAGCAACAATTACTTTATTTTTAGTTGGATAGTAGAAGTAGTAACCCATAGTTTCCTTAGGGTATCCTACGAAGATACACTTTACAGATCTTTGTTGGATTTTATCTGCTGAGTCACGTCTTACATACGCCTCGCAACCCCAGACCTTTAAATAAGACAGGTTAGGAGCTTTACCATGCCATATTTCATATGCTGTCTTATCAACCTTCTTTGTGGGGACCATATTTAGAATGCGAACAACTGATTCCAAAGCATAATCCCAAAAGGATAAAGGTAGAGTAGTAAAAGGATAAAGGTAGAGTAGTAAGATTAAACATAGATCGTATCATGTCCAACAATGTACGATTTCTTCTCTCAGATACACCATTTTGTTGTGGAGTATATGGAGAAGTGAGATTCTGGACAATTCCATTCTCAGCTAAGTAATCTTTAAACTCTTGGCTTAGATACTCGCCTCCTCTATTGGATCGAAGAGCTTTAATCTTCTTTCCCAATTGCAGTTCTACTTCCGCTTTGAAAACCTTAAATGTTTCAAACACCTCATGTTTATGCTTAAGTAAATAAACATAACCATAACGGCTGAAATCATCAGTAAAGGTTAAGAAGTAGCTAGCACCTCTCTTTGACACATGTCTAAGTGGTCCATGCACATCATTATGAATAAGACCAAGTAGATCAGAAGCCCTCTCCATATTGCTATGAAAAGGTTTCTTAGTCATCTTCCCAAATATGCATGACCCACATTTATCAAATGATTCATCATTGATATTTTGCAAAAGCCCTTCTTGTTGCAGCTTATGCATGCGAGCCTTGCCTATATGAGCAAGTCTACAATGCCAAAGATAAGAAGAATTCAAGTCCAACTTTATTTTCTTATTGATGCTAAACATCGAATTATTATATTTGTTAGATTCATTTCCAATCACATCAATTTCAAACACACCATTCACAGTAATCGCATTAAAATAAAATACACCATTTAAAGAAACAGAAATTCCATTACGTGAAATAGTATGAGTAAAACCATCATCCAACAAAACTGAAAAGGAAACAACACCTCTAATTATAGAAGGTGCGTAATGACAATTGTTCAATAACAGTACTAAGCCCGAAGGCAATACTAAACTAAACGTTCCTATGGCTTCAACAGCTGCATGTACGCCATTTCCTACGTGCAGATATTGCTCCCCATAGGCTAGCTTCCTTTCCACTCTAAACCCCTCCAGTGTATTACAAATGTGAATACTATATCCAGTATCATATACCCATGAATTTTTATGATTTAGAATAAATAATTCAATGACAAATAAATTACCTGAAGAACCGGCGCCCAAGGACCCTTCGTACTTCATTTTATTTGCCCACAATTCATCAAGATAGAGAGCACAGTTTCTCTTCCAATGCCCAACGCTCTTACAGTGGTGGCATGCTTAATACTTTTTAGGATTTTCCTTCCTAGGAGTAAGGTTCTTTTTGGGTTGTGGTTGATAGGCCATAACTTGTTTACCCTTATCAACTTTCCCTTTGCCCTTCCCCTTCTGGTTGTTTGCACGCTGCGGTTTTGGCTTATTAATCCTTCCACCCTGAATAGCAAGTACCTAGGGAGTAGGAACCTTTTGAGGTAACCCTTTTTCATAATCAATAAGCAATGCGTGTAGGTCAGTAACTGTCTTCCCCACGCAGTGCATATTGAAGTTTCTAACAAAACCATTAAAATCCTTGTTAAGGGATCTATTAATCAGATTCACAGCCATGTCATCATCATAAGTTTTGCCAAGTGCCCTTAATTGGTCCATGTAACCTTTCATTTCCAGTACATGAGCACTTACGGGTTTACCCTCTCCCTGCCTACAGCTGTGTAATGCGTCGGTCAAGTCATAAATCTCGACAGCAGCTGGTTTCTCGAACATAGTTCGAAGTTCATTGAGCATGTTATATGGGAAATAATTTTCGAACTGCTTTTGAAGAGCAAATTCCATCGTTCCCAACATAAGACAAGCCACATCATTATGACGCTTATACTTAATTTGCCAATCGTCCTTTTCAGCTTGAGTAGCTTCAGGTCCAATTGGTTCAGCAGGACAAGGTTCATAAAGATATTTCAACCGGTCAGCAACTCTACAGACAATTCTCAAAGAGCGGTGCCAATCATTGAAATTCTTAGAGCCAGTCAACTTTTCTCGATCAAAAAAGCTTTTGAACGCAGAACTTAGTGCAGTGTTAGTGTTATCATTATTTTGAGCCATTTCTACAGAAAAAAGTTCAAGTATTAGTATTTTCGATAATACAATTTTTCAAGAAAATAAAATATACCCAACGGTAATATAAACATATAACCATATAATTTTCTCGAAAACTAGGATCCAAATTATCATAGGTTCATTACATCAGTTGATCTGCTAGTAACGAAAGCATATAATAAGGTAATCTGTCGAACATTAATTGGCAAACAATTTCCAACTCCTTGATCATTATGGGATTTATATTTTCCAACGCTATTGCAAATATAAACATGTTTCATCCCATCTTATGCCTTGAGTCCAGTTCTCACTTACTACTCAACTTAAATGTCTAACTTAAAGAACTGCAAATATGTCCACGTAAGGTCTGACTTTACATAGAGATTTACCTCTCCATCACAATCTAGTCAAGTACTGTCATGACGTAAATTGCAACTTCAAGTGTTCCTTTTAATTAGATGGCATATTACTTAATTTAAAAGGGTACTCGTTTTGATTTTATGTGGTCAAATCAAATATGTACAAAGATGTCATGCATTCATCTTGTAGCATAAATTTAATAAAAAACTTTTTATTACCAATTCATAAAGATCAAATTATCAAAGTTTTGATTGAGGTATTGGGTTCACCAATCAAGGAATTTAGTGTTAATTATCGTCCATTATACCGTACTTTTGCATAAGTGTAAACACTTAGTGTTTCGGGTAATTACCACCGAAGTGGCCCCATGGAATTAAAACTAATTCGCCCTTAAGATGAGTTTGCACATTTATGGCTTACTCAGTAGCTCCAATTTGACTCGCAAGCAAGCGGAGAGTTTGGTCAGCGCAGGGTAATAACCTCCCTCTTTAGGGTCACAATTTAATGCGCTCCCCTCCTAATACTTCCCGCACAGTCCGTCAAATTGGGTGAGTCTTTCAGACCATTTGTACCAAAATCACCAATCAATTAAACTATAGAAAATTTAACTCTTCAAAAAAAAAAACAAATCAAATTTCACCATTGTTTAGTCCGTATTATTTTTCTATTCAAAATTACCCTTTGCTTAAAACTGTCATACATAATAAACAAACAAGTAAACAAATAAAAAATAAACAACTAACAACAATGCGCACATAATAAACAATTTAATACGTGTAAACAAGTAGCCACATGCAACTTATTCGATAAAACCCTATTAATAATCAATGTCTAGGTTAAATTAATGTATATATTAATTAGGGCTTTCACTCTCTCAATTGAAAGTGAGCCACATACATCGATGAATCGATTGCGTAAACCCATAATTAATAATATACCAAATTACACATAATTGATTCATTAATATATATATATATATAATTGGAGTCTTCCCCAATTCAAGATTTATCGTAAATAAATATATCTTAACAATTAAACAATTATCAAAGCAACTATCCATGACAAACATGCATGTATCATCATGGATATATCATAACATTTATACAAATAGTCACAAGATCGCATATTAATAATCCCATGTCACATAACAATTATTCATGAATTAATCACGTAATACATATATTAATTCTAGGTTTCGATAAGGTTAGCAAACAATTTTCAAAACCCTAAAAAAAATTTACATGTCGACTTTAAAAAAAATAATGGGGTACGCCCCAATTAAAATTAAATCGACCAAAAAAAAATAAAACATAAACCCTAGATTAACCATATTAAACAACATACAATTATTTGTTTTATTACGCGTTTATGTAATTAATTACTCATTAAAAACCTGGCTCTGATACCACTATTGGAATTATATAACATGACAATCAATAAATAATCACAAACATCAAAGTATACATGCGGAAGCGTATAGGATTTATTAACGAATAATTAATTAACATAAGAAGAATATGCGTACCTTACTTAATTCTAGCCGAACAAGAATCAAATCCACAAACTAGCAATGGAAGAACCCTAATTTTATTTAATTAGGATTATGTGAATTACCCCTTACCGTTTTGTAATTCAATCCAAGAATACTAACAATATTGTGTTAGTACCACTTTCTTGTACACACGTACTAAACCGAATTAAAGTAATGCTAGTTTTATTAAACCAAATAACTTGTTGTGGAAAAATAAGTGGATCGACACCTATGAAGGGGTGTACGATCGTTTGAAGCAAGAAACACACAAAAACAATTTAGGTTTAAGCTTATGAGTACAAGAGATGCAAAACACAAGACCCCTAGCCTTGTATATATACTAAACTAAACTTGGTGGACAAGTTTGATTTTGATATGGGTTGGGTTTGGGTCCTCCTTGGCCGATCGGTTCATACATCCCCAAGGGGATTCCGGAACCTTCCCAACTTTTGCAATCTAGTCCTTTTCCAAATACATTTAACGCCCGTTAGTACATTACATTAATTACTTAATGTCCGTTAGTTATTTCGTTTAATTAATAAATAAATACAACGTTTATATTTAATTATTTAACTTTAATTCTCATACGTAAAGTGTGCAATCCCGTGGTCTCGAGTTCGATCCTAACTCACGTCTACTAATTTATATCCATAAAACCAACACATACAATTAACACATATACATTCGGAGTGTTATGAAACAAATTCACTAAGCGAGTAAGGAATTTTCGAAAGAGTTGGACTAGCAATTCATTTACTATTTATATAATATAACTATATTTATCGACACCGCTGTGCGCGAATATTCAACTAGTAATATTAAAAGAGTTTATAAACTGAAGACATGATAATGATATATAAACATATATTTTAAGAGTTCTATCATAGTGAATGACTGGAAGGGTACTCGCGCAATGCAGCGGCGGGTACCCGGTTTTTGTTTTGGAAGAAGTTGATCTCGTGAGATGGGGAGTGAGATACTGAGTGTTTTGTTTGTGGTTGTGTTGTTGATTGTAGGTTGTTTGTAGGTATTTATATCCCATAAGTTATAGTATAGATTAAAAGCATGAATAAAAAATGTATTAATGATTATGCGTTTTTTTCTAAATTATATTGTAGTTTTCTTTTTTCATTAAACATGTTTAATGGAAGATATCTGTTACGAATTGAGCTCTTTAAGACATTCAAATTAAATTCAGACAATTCAAATCTCATTGACTAATGACTCTTTAATTTCCTATAAGGAAATGTTTTTAGTCTTAATTTTTTTAAGACTTCTTATATTAGAAAGTCCCAAATGTTTTATATAGTAGTATAGACTAATGTTAAATCAAAAACATGAACTTTATCATGAATTTTATTATTTTTTTTACACCTTACGTTGCGGATGGCCTAGTTGTTTATCTTAAAATATTTCATTTATTGTGTTTTATTGAATCAGTTCCCATTTCAAACTCTATGACCATGAATGCTCCAGAGTGTTCGCCTTTTTAAAAAGTATACTTCATGCTAAGAGATCCAGGTCACCATAGAAATTTTATAATTCACTAAGTCTGATTTATTACAATTTGGTCATGCATGTGCGCCCCAGTTAAATGATCCTAATACTTCCACAATATTCGAATTTTCTGTTACATAATAATAATATGATCGGCAAGCATTTTTATCAATGTGTATCAAAGAGTTTATAAAACTTAATGAGAATAAAACGTATGTTATGATTTTTTGGTACAAAGTCTTTACATGTTTAAGACTTTGTTTAAAAGTTTAAAAGACTTGTGTGGCATTTATAAATAGTGTGAAAAGCGAATTGGCATAGATTGTATATACATTTTCTCATCTTACCTTACCTAGTTAGCATAAAACGTTTGTCTTTTATAAACATGATTTTAATAAAAATTGAAAGTAGCTTCAAATATCTTGGTTCAAATAATCGTTCAAGTGATGCTTATTACGAGCAATACTAGTATACACATTTAAATTTTAGGTATGTATAACACCAGTAAAGATGCATGCCCATAATCCTATGGTAAATAGACAACCATATGAACAGACTAATGATGTATATGAATTACACTATTATTGTCGAAATATCCGAATCACTTTTTCGAGAGCCATTAAGGTTTTATAATATTTCCCTTAGGTTTACATGCGAATAGTATATTAAAATAAGCACTTAGCTGTGCTGTAACTGAAAAAAAATGCCACACCAATAAACGTATTTACAAAAAAAATGTTTTTAACTTTCAATCTTTAATAAATTAACACAAACAATAAACATAACCAGTTTAGTTACATGTTTGGGTTTAGGATTACCAATTCAACTTCCTAAGACTTTGCTCCAAAACCAATTGTAACTTAGTTCTTGTAAAGTTTTGTAATAAAAAGAAATGTGTATGAGTGCTTGCTCCTGGTGATTCGAACATCTTAAAGCGTGATTCAGCAGTATCATAAAAGAGCAAAGAAGGATGGGTACTTTTGTGTTATTTTCCTGTGAGTATACAAAAGGGACTATTGTATTTTTAAAAGTTAAGAAAGCCATGTGAGTTAAGTAGGGAATCACACTTATGTTTTGATAATAGATTAAGCTAGGGAGAGATGAAAGATTATGGTTCATGTGATTTCAGAAAAAGTAAGAAGCAGGTTAGGAAAACATAGGGTAGGGGAAGGAGGCATAGAGGAAAAGATTAAAAATGTGGGATTATTTTTATTATTGTGCTTATTATTTTACCCCACCGTTATTAATTTTGTTGCGGTACGCGTAAATTTCACGCGGTTTTATTTCAGTTACAAACTGAATCTAAAAAAGTATACTCAAGGTGATATTTATTACAATTTGGTCCATGAGTCCAATCACATAATCGTTATCAATGTCACTTCCAAAACCTTTGTCCATTTATGTGTGTTGTTATCAATCTTACCTTACCTAGCACATTGATGAAAGTAGCTTCTATCTTGGTTCTGTTCAAGTGAATTACGAGCAATGGGTAAGCGATGCCTATCAACGATATTAGTGAATGTTATCAATCACTTCAGCATAGGAAATTCCCCTCGGGGGCGTGTTGTAACCAACTAAAACAACACGTAAATTGTTTATGTGCTTATGTAGACATCAATCATCCGATACTTCCTCCTAACTCCAGGAATCTTCAAATTGTTAGCCAGAGTTGTGGTATCAAATTCCCACTTTGTCACAATTAAACTGGTAATCAGTAACGCCATTATTTGTGAATTGTGCGCTTAATTATTGCTATCAGTTTATGTAGTACACACGAGTTGTGGTATTGAATTTTCATTTTTGTCCCCAATTAAATGAACTTCACTGATATATGTTTGTGAATCAATAACAAGTTGTGGTATTAAATTTTCATTTTGTGTCAATTAAATGAACTTCATTTATATGTTTTTGAATCAATAAGAGCAAACGATATGGTGAAGAGGGAAGCTCGCCACTTTGACGTGACACCTCTTTATCAGCTCGCCACCCCCCCTCCCCCCCTTCTTCATTTGCTCTTTGGTTGGTGCTTGTCGTGGAAGTGAAGCATAAAAAAGACTAAAAAACTTTTGAGAATCTATCCGTTGGTGCAATAAGGAAATATAAAATTGAGAGTGAGTGAGGCGTAAATGAAAAGTTTGCTTTATGTTATGGGTGATAGAGTATTTTGAAGTGAGAGTGTTGAAACAAGGTGTCACCCGGTGAGCCCAAATGAAAAGATCTAGCACTTCACCATACCTTTTGCTATAACAACCAATATGCATCTTCTTTTTTGTCCAAGTGTAACTCTTTCATATAATTCACTGATTCTCATAGTACGTTGCTCAAAGCTGTTTTGAAATTGAGATAATGACCAATGTATTACCTTAGACATGCACATATATAGTAACGAGGAACGGGTGCCCCCACGTTGTGACGGGATAATGTAATGGCATTTTATCATTAACACATTATTGATAGCAAATAATAATATATTACAATATACATTATAAAAAAACTGATCGTAAATTAACAAACACAAACTTCCTTAATAACTGTATACTTTTTGATTT
The DNA here is from genome assembly GCA_910596185.1 of Chrysanthemum makinoi. Taxonomy (NCBI): domain Eukaryota; kingdom Viridiplantae; phylum Streptophyta; class Magnoliopsida; order Asterales; family Asteraceae; genus Chrysanthemum; species Chrysanthemum makinoi. The sequence continues at coordinate 80,795,744 of OU343219.1, read as the reverse complement.
AAGATCATTTGAGGACAAAAGATTATTTACATATCAAGGGATCAATCTTCACCCTTCATTTTTATTTGATCTAATGAATGAGATTAATCACAACAATTTAAAAACCCACTTTCATCATTTTTTTTCAAATATTAATATCTTTCAAACCGTTAATCGTTAAGCGAAAAAAAATATATCATTGCGACAAGCATTTAATTATCTTTTTATAGATAGGCACTTTGATATACTTTCGACAAAATTTTTATTTTCGTATTTTTCACCTTTTTTTTTTAAAGTTTTTTCGTTTTTTTACGTTACTGAAATTTGCATTGAAAAATCATATATGATAAAACACTAATTTGAATATCACATGTGATATTAGTGTAATATCATATATGATATGTAATATCACATGTGATATTAGTGTAATATCACATATGATATTACATATAATATCACATGTAATATTACATATCATATATGATTTAACACTAATATCACATGTGATATTCAATTTAGTGTTTTATCATATATGATTTTTTCATGTAAATTTTAATAACGTAAAAAAACGAAAAAAATAACAAAAAAACGTGAAAAAAACGAGTTTTTTTTCTTTTTTCGAAAGTATATCAAAGTGCCCGTCTATAGAAAGATAATTAAATGCTCGTCGCGATGGTGTAAATATTTTCACTTAACGATTAACGGTTTAAGAGATATTTAAATTATAAAAAATGGGTGAAATAATAAAATGTTTTTAATCTCAGCCATTGATTTCTTTTTAAATGGATGATGGAGATGAGTCCCTTGGTATGTGAGAAAAGTTTGATATGTAAAATAACTCTCCTCATACTTTTTCACAATTTTTTTCAACGCTTCAAATCATAGATGGCTTAGGGGGGAGGGAGTGGTACCCTAATACCCTAAGTGCCACATCACCTCTATCCAATAAAAACCCTCCAACTCAAACCTAACTAATTCTACCCTAACACTACCCGATTTGGAGGGAGTGGTACCCTAGTACCCGATATATATATTTTTTTTGTTTTGTTTTTTTTTAAACATAAAATCACATACAAGATTAAAATAAAAACATATCATTTCATTAAAAATAAAAACATTACATAATACTTAAAAAAACTAAAACTTAAAAATTGAAACTACAACTAAAAAAAAAAAAAAAAAAAATTACATAAGTTGAAATTAAAAAAAATTGAAACTACAACTTAAAAATTGCAAGCCCATCCGTTTGGCCGCAAGTTCACGTTTTTGGGTAAGAACGAATTCCAACATAGCGGGATAGCGAATGTGATCATGCGGCTCCAAAAAAAACTTCATCTCCCGTTGTGTATTCTTGAACTTCGCCCCCTCGACTTGTGTAGCCAACAATTGTTTCGCCAACGCATCCTTCTCGCGTTTTTCTTCCAAATATTGCGTCTCCTTTTGTGTGTAGGAGTTGATTTCATCCGCAACACGACCGAGGAGGATGGGCCTTGCTTCTTTTTCATCTTTCTTGATTCAAGTGGAGGGGTGGGGTCTTCATTCATGTCGGGAATGGTGTTGCTTGCCGATTCATACTCCCACGACTTCCTTTTTGAAGAATTGCTTGTCGCACCGCCAATATCTTGAAAACATTCTTGCTCTGTCCATTTGTCATGTCCTCTGACAACCTCCCACGCCAAGCTATGAGTAAATTGTCTTTTTTTTTGCTGTATAGTAATCCGACTCAGCTTGCCTCACCACGTCCAAGTCGTTGCACCCACTAGCCTTAGCACGTTTCTACATTATATACAAAATAATAAAAAGTATAGCTTAAACAAAATAATGTAATTGTAAATAATAAAGTATAGATTATGTAAAATAAAAAGTATAGCTTGTACCGCTTGGAAGTAGTAGCCATTGAAAATACCCATGGTCTTGTTCATTGTTTTCCACTTGGTATTCAACGCATGAAAAGTTCGTGAATTCGAACCCATAGTTGCCTCGTAATGCTTGAGAATCCGTTTCCAAAAACCGTCGGACTTTTGTTCATTACCGACAACACCACATTCGGAGATTTGAATCCATGCTTTCGCCAAAGCCTCCTCTTGTGCCGGCGACCAAACTTCACGGGGCCTCCTCCCGCCGAAGGCTTTTTTCTTCCCTCTCGGATCGACTTCTTGAACGTCCTCATCTTCGTCTTCTTTGTTTGGTAGTTGTTGTGTTTCGGGTACGTACTCTACGTCATCGTCATTGTTTTCGAACAGGGAGAACTCGCTTGTAGTAGTGATGTTGTAGTGTTGTGGATTCATTTAAGGAGGACCTATATTATATTGGTAAAATTGATGTGGAGATGGGGGTTGTGGAACGTAAAATTGATTCGGGGATGATTGAGAATAAAGTTGGTTTGGAAACGGAGTTTGTTGTGGTTGCGGTTGAACGGGTTGAGACCGACCTTGACGCGAGGTGGAAGTTTTTTTACCTCTTCCTGGATCCATGGTTTTGTGTTTTTGAAAGATTAGTGTGTATTTTTATTTGTGTTTTGTGTGTTTTTATTTTGAAAAAATGAGTTTGTAATGTTTGGTTTTAAAGGGAAATTTTTTATTTATTTATTGCAAAGTAGCCGTTGCTACTCCTCCCAACGTTCAAATTTTTGAAAATTTCTCTTCGAACCCGCAAGGGCTATGAAACCGATTACATCTACCCGCGCCCCCTACCAGACTAACTGGGAATGGTGTTGCCGATCGGGTAACCCTACCCGATCCCACTCCCTCCTCCCTTATCACATCTCAGTTTTTATCTATCTATTTCACCCTTTCCTTCTCCGATCTTTCTTTATTTCCTTCTCCATCGTATTAAAATCTAAATTTTGAAAAACAAAACAAAAAGACATTGAATATGATTATGAATATGTGATTTTTAACAAAGCATCTCGATTTTATCCAATCAAGATTTTTATATACAAATTCTTAAAACTTTAATATTTGATCAAATACATAATTTTCCAAAACATACACAGTAATTTCTTTCCTACTAATCTTTTTGTAAACATGATCACTCAATTTTAAAAACAAAACGTTTAAAGCTTACATCATTGAGTACTAGCAGGTACCCGCACGATGCGATCGCGGGTACCTTGTGATTCAATTTTCGGTGAATAAATGTTATTTTGTTTTTGGCTGTTAGATTTCAGATTTATATTTTGGAAGCTTAATTAGATTGTACATTATCGTTAAATAGTTGTATATTTCGATGAAGGGTAAATTAAATTGTGTATTAATTGTATGTGTAATGTTTTTCTAGTTTTATTTGTGCTTCAAATACTTGTAAATTTTTCTTTTTTTTACTTATATTTGCTTAAAAATATTGTATTTGTATATTGTGTTTAGATAATTGTATATATTGATTAAAGGGTGTTTTAAATTATGTATTAATTGTATTTAAGAAATAATGTTTTTTTATTTTATTTGTATTTTACATATTTGTAAATTATGTTTTTTTACTTGTATTTACTTATAATCTATTTAGAAAGTCTTAAAAATTAGGGGCAATTGCGTATATATCCCAGCAAAAAGTCAAAATTGCATATATATCCAATTTAAACTTATAATTGCATATATATCCTTTCAAAACATAAAAATTGCATATATATCCAACTTAACTTAATAATTGCATATATATCATTTCTAAACCTTTGTAATTGCATATATATCCTTTCAAAACCTTTAATATATCATATACATCAAAATAATTATTTAATATTTATATTGTAAATGTTATTGTAGTTATAATTTTTAAAATAGCAACAACTACATTTGTTTCAAGGATACGGTGTCCCAATGTTCAAATGAAGTATATGACAATAAACAATATATCAAAACAATGTTTAACCACACGAAAAAATTCACTTTATCTCATATATAATAAGAATACATAAAATAAATGTATCAGATATATCATATTTGTTATATATGATGCATCGTAGATAAAATATGTTTACAATGAAAGCATATATATAACTGCCAAAATGTTTATAAATAAAAAATATATATATTTAAGATTTATTTATTTATATATTTTTTAATTATAGTTGCCATGTATTTTAGAGTTGTAAATTTAAATTAGTTATTTGGGTATATATGACATAGTTAAGGTTTAAGAAGGATATATATGTGATTATAAGTTTAAGTTGGATATATATGTAATTTTTTAGCCTTTAGAAGGATATATATGTAATTACAAATTTAAGTTGGATATATATGCAATTTTGAGCTTTTTCAGGGATATATATGCAATTCCCGCTAAAAAGAAAATATGGGGGAAGTGTATAAATACATTATAAGTAGTGAGGTGAGATCTATGACAAAAAACCCATATACACCTTTTTTAAAAAAATAACATATCTTGCAAACGGTAAATCTTCAAGCTACAAAAAACACAGCATCGGACAATAATTAAATTATTTTTCTACAGATACGCACTTTTATATAATTTCGATATTTTTTTTTAAATTTTCGCCCAGAAAAATCACACGTGATTTGTAAAATCACTTTTGATTTGTTATTTTAAAAATCACGTGTGATTTTATAAATCACGTGTGATTTTAGCTGGCTCGTAAATTGAGTCGGAAACACATCTTACAAAAATATCACACGTGATTTCACAATGCGATCTTTAAAGTAATAAATCACATGTGATCTTCAATATCAAATCAACTTATTTCTTTCTTTTATAAAACAAATTCGTGAAATCACGTGTGATTCTGTTCTTATTTTTTTATTATGTTATGAAAAAATATAAATCACGTGTGATTTACTCTTTGTTGTTATATACTGAAACACATGTGATTCTGTTTTAAGATAAAAATAAGTAAATTGCACGTGATTCTGTTTTTTGTTGCGATTCGTGTGTAAATCTCATGTGATTCACTTAAAAAAAATAATTTTAGTTAAAATCACATGAGATTTGTGCAAATCACATGTGATTTGCGCTCAAATCACATGTGATTTATGGTCAAAAGATACTAAACTATTAGTCTTAAAACTACACCATGATAAAATAACAAAAGTAAAAATATATTAACTATTTGGTAATAACAGTGAGAAATTCATATTTTAGCAAAAACATCTCATCTGAAGTTACAAGTTTTTACAACTTGAAGTGATAAATAACTTATTACTAATGAAAACTGTGAAAAACTAAAAGGGGAGTTGAATAGTTTACCGATTAAAATCTTTGTTTTGAAACTTATTGTAATGATCAATTGATATTGATCAAAGATATCAAAAAATATGCAAGGAATATATAAAGAGTAAATAGAGAAAGAAACAATCAAACCACGAAAAGTTGTTTATAGTGGTTCGGTCTACAAGGACTCTTTTTCCTTGCCCTACTCCACTCCCCGAGTCTCCAACTCGAGAGTTTAACTTCACTAGTCAACAAGCTCCTTTCACCGGCAGAGAAACCTTTACATTTTGCTTACACACTATTTTCGATACTAAGCTAGATGTCGAGTTCTTTTCCAAGGGTACAACCACTCCCACACACAATATATTTTAAGGACTAAAATACTAACCACTCACATTCACAAGTTTATGATAGTTTGGTACAACAATGATGTATGAACAAGACTAGATAATACAACAACAAAACAAACAAGACTTCCAACTATTTGTTGAAGCTTGAATATGCCTGGATCTTCTTTGCTACAAAAGAGGATCACTATAATGATATGAAACTGAGTTAGAAATGTTAGAGAGAAGGAATGTAGTTGATTATGCTAGAAAGGGATGAGAAAACAACTTGGGTTGGTTTGCTATTTATAGCCAAAACAGCCTGCTGTCACCACGGACCACGAAACCATAAAAATGGTTCCGCCCGTGTAAACTTTTGGTGCCGCCGGGGTCTGACAGCAAGATTACCAAAATCTTACCAAAGTCAACCAAATACAACCTAGATCATGTAAGATATGTAGAGTCCAAATCCACACAAGATATCTTATAAAATCCTCTAGAGATTTAAATGCTGCACCACATGATGTCATATGTTGTTTCTATTTTTAGAAATATGTTAAATGTAAATACATATCTAATGTTTTGTTTTAAGAAACTAAAACATGCTTGATCTAAAAATGTTGACATACATTATGGTTTAGAGGCATATCAAAGTTAATTGATATATGCCTAATCAAAATGTAAATGCTTGAGTGTTGAAGATTTTATTTAAGGAAAAGCTTGTTTTAATATCTATTAATCATGACAAACTTTATGCTTTACAAAAATTAAATTTACTTTTGTCGTTAACAAAACTTAGGTAAATATCATGAAATATAAATAACGTTTAATGACGATATTTGTATTAACAATCTCCCTCTTTTTGTTGAGGACAAAACATAAATTTTATTTTTATGAAAGTTGTAAAGTTTGTACAAGAGCTATAAAAATATGAGATTAATTTTAGAACTTGAAAGAACTAGTGAGTTAGATAAAGATGATAATACTAGTTTATCCAATTTTGACTTTTCATAAGTCAAAGTATGATGTTGACTTTTCAGAAAGTCAAAGTATGCAGTTGACTTTTTAAGAAAGTCAAAGTCCAAGTTCAATAATATTTCTTCCACTTTTTGTCGAAACAAAAAGAAGAAGCGAGGCAGAAGATGTAATGAGCCCGAGCCATTATCTCCCCCTTGGCCAATGCTCCCTCTAAATTGGGTGCCAAGAGAAAGATACATGGATTATGAAAAAAGCTACAAAAAAAGATGTTAGTAATAAGCATCACCACAAGTATATAAGCATTTCCAATCACCAAGTAACAATCAACAACAATATAAGAAACACCATTCACTTGTTAAAATTTACATGATATGGAAATCATGAAATGGAACACAATGATGTGTTAGTACATAAGGAAAATCTTAGAAAATTAGAAAAATACAAAGAAAATCCTAGAAAATTAAAAAAAATATAAAATGAAAATCCTAGGAATTTAGAAAAATACAAAGATAAACTAGGACCCTCCTATTGAGGTGGTGGATGAGCAAGAGCAATGATTCGCTCTAGGATGTGGTTAAGGATGAACCTCATTTCATCTTGGAGCTCATGGACCATCACCCGGGTCCGTTCGCTAATATGGTTCATGATTTTGTGGTGGTGGAATGGTGGAGTTGTTGGTGTTGGTGGTTGGAGTGGTGATTAGGGAGGCTAGCAAAGCATTTTTCATTTGCATAGTTTCACTAAGGTGAGAGTCTACCATATTGGAGATGTTGTGGAGATGGTTTAGCTCGGCTTTTATTCAGCTATAGAATGTGGGTGATCTTCCCACATGGATTCATCGATGTCCTCTATGAGGAGACAAGGATGTTGGAGGTAAGGCATGGTCCCCATACAAAGGTCCATGAATGTCATTGTGAATAGGACGGAAAAGACGAGGTTCTAACGGGGCGTTTGCGTCAAAAGATGGACGTGGAGATTCATGAGCTATTCGCTCAATTGTACCAAATGATGGTAGTGGAGGTGGATTATTGAGCTTAGGAGGCAAGTCCTCCAAGTCCTCCAAAAATGGGTTTGGAGATGTAGGTGGTGTGGAGAATAACTCTAATGGTATGAGAGTTGGAGATTTAGAAGGTGATGGTGACTTGGATGTTTGGATGGGAGTCTGTGGCGGAGAGCTAGCAATGGGAGTTTTTATTGGTGGTGGAGTGGTGACTACAATAGGTGATTTTGGAGGTGGTGTAGGAGTAGTCAAAGTGATAAAGTTCTCATATCTTATGGGAGATGAGATGGTTAGGGGAGAGGAATCGGAAGATGAGCTAATGTTGACAAAGCAACATGGTCTAACACTCATTCTAGCCGTTCTCTTGCAAGGCTTGTTTGATGGAGAAGAGGTGGATCACTTAGTCATTTTGCTTAAGCTAGTTCTAGTAGAAGATGAGAGAAATTTGGAAGGTGTAAGGATGATCATCTTAGAAGGTCTTAATTTATAGGATCATGAAATTATGGAGAAATGTGTTTGATTTGATGTTAAACCATAGAAGAAATGAGGTTTCTAATGATTTAGAAGTGTTTTTAATGCTAGTCATATCATCTAAGTCAAGCCATACAAGAAGGATGGAGTGAAGAGACAAAGATATGCAATAAATGTGTTCTAATGATTGTAGGATCTTGAGAATCAGATCACCCACGGATTACAAGGAACCAAAATTTTGGTTCCTTCCTTTATGAAAAAGGGTTCCTTGGGTGAATTTTTGAAATTTTTAAATTTTGGTGGGAAATGGATATCCTATATGTCTAACTGTGTTAAACTAATTCTAATATGGATAAAAACTAGTAAAAACTATCCTAGAAGCAAAGTATGGTAATTTGGAATGTTGAAATTAGTAAAATTTAGAAAATTACCTGCAGTCACCACGACACCAATTTTTTACAAAGGCGGAACCAAAATTTTTGTGCCATCTGGTCCGCCTATACATGTCTGGCGGCACCAAAATTGTCAATAGACGAAACCAAAAAATTGGTGCCGTCTGATCCGTGGTGTCCATAATTCTTCACGGACCACTTTTTTGACCATCGGGGACTTTTTCGAAACCTGAAATTTTTCTTAAAACATATGGCAATAACTATTTCTAGTTAGGAACAGTCAATAATGCATACACAAACATAGTGGAGCATTGATTTTCAACAAGGGCTAATGATTTTCACATATAAGTGAAAATGGGTAAAATTTGATAACACCCGTGTGCTATCCCCCTGCATGAATCGGTTAGCATACATCAATGTTTTAAATTAGTTTATCATCCTACAAAGTAAAAACACCCAAATAATATCATACATCATTATTTTTGTCTTGTTCCAAACACTTCCTTAAAACCTCACTTATCCAACTTTTTGTAAATCTTTGTCATCATCCTTCCAAAGCACTTGAACATCCCTTTGGTTTGCTTGAACTCCGACGATTCATTCTCAATCTCGGGAAGAGAGGCATAGTACTCATGAGGTTGTAGCCGAGAATTGGGGAGACCGTCTTCGGAGCTATTTGATGATGATGATGGAGGAGTTGGAGGTTTTGGCCTTTTACCTTTTGCCTTGGTCTTGGACACTTGCTCGTTACTCAAGGGCACAAATATGTGAGGGATGAGAGAATAATCTAGCTTCAACCATTTTGGACTTGGTGGAATGGGTGCAAATGATTTATAGAGACGGGTGAGTAGCATCCCGTATGGAAGAGCAATAGAGCCTTAAGTAGGGATATCTACCATTCTCCTAGCAATGTAGTAAGCTAAGTTGAATGGTTGACGAGTGGAAAAGTTGTAGAGCATGTGACAAAGGCAAGCATTGATATGGTCTATGGTGCTAATGACCTTGGCTTTAAGGAGTTCCTCCCACTTTTTGAATTCGGGCTTGAGCTCATTGAGTTCATACCGTATGGATCTCGGTTAACTTCCTTTCCCGCTCGAGTGACACGGGTTGGTGCTACCCTTTCATTGAAAAGGTGCTCACGAATGATGTCCTTGTCTACCAAAGGAGTTTGGTATGGAAGAGAGCGGTCATTGATAGCATCAAGGATAGTGAATGACCACTTATCCGAGTAAACACATGTACCACGGCAAGGAATTCATAGCACTTGAGCAAATTGGTTTAGACAAATGGAGTAGTCATTTTGATTGATCCTAAACCTAAGAGCCATTTGATTAGAATTATAGGACAAACCTAGGACAAATTGGTTCATCGATGTCAAGGAGACAATCGAAGTTGATAGTAGCTAGTTCTTGATGGAGATTCGTTTCGTCGAAAAAAAAGGAATTAATGGTCCTACCCTCATGGAAATATCTTTTCTCTAGACTCTTAAAGATTTCAACTTGTTCCTTGGTGAGGCCCTTGGTTTTGTGATGTTCGGGGATGTAGTTAAGAGTGTCCTTGTGGTCGTAAAATTTTGCGGCTACCATGTTTGTTCCTATGAGAAAGAATTTGTAAGTTTTAGTAAAAATGAAAACAAACTTAGTGTTTTTGTTCTAGTGTGTGCCTCTATGAAAAAAATTTGTAGTTGCGGTTATCTCGACTCATTTTATGCATAAAATGGTTTTTAATGGGGGGTGTTTGGCAAAAGGAGAGAGATAACCCAAACGCTCCTAATTCAATGTGGCTTCATTTGAATATACTCGGGAATGTATATTAGTTATGCATTACCTTTAGTATTCAAGATACATTGTGCAAGTGATGAAAAATTACGTTTCTATTTGTATTAACAATGAAAAATTGTTTTCCTACAAGTGAGAAGCTTTTCAAAATTTTGACATGGGGTTTTTGTTTAATTAGAATAATGCCTCATAGTAATTATCTTTTAAGTAGTGGGAAACATGATTAGTTTATGCAATGTGACAATGTAGTATCTTATTTCAGTAACTAGTTATGCAATTTACCAATTGAGTTCATGTTTTGTACAAGAATATACATAATCCCCATGTAATGGTTTTGCGCATAAATTAGAATCCTAGACTCAGAATTAAGATAAGTAATGTAGTTAGGATACTTACAATGATGTTTTCTTCAGTGATTAGTGGGAGAAAAAGCCTTAATAATGAGTTAGGTGTGTTGTTGGTTCGTTTTGGTAAAGTGAATTGTGAAGAAGAAGATGTTTTGTATTTAGAATATTTGCTACTATTGTCACCACAGACCAGACGGACCCAAATTTTGGTTCCGTTTGTTTGGTCGTTTGGTGCCATGGGAACAGTAGCATATTTAGGCTAATTTTTTTTGTTTTGGTTGTTCTAAGATTTAGACTATGTTTTAACTACATGTTTGGTTCCATTAATATTAATCCAAGTCTAAGGAGATTAAATGGTTCTCGTTTGAGAGGTTTAGTTAGGATGTCGGCAATGTTATCTTCGGAGGATACTTTCTCAATTGAGATGTTTCCTTTTTGAACATTGTCGCGAAGAAAGTGATGGAGGATTTCAATATGTTTCGTTCGAGCATGTTGGACGGGATTTTAGTTGAGATCAATAGATCCTTTGTTGTCGCAAAGTATAGAGATATCGTTAAGATGAATTATGTAATCCACGAGAGCTTGCTTCATCCAAAGAGCTTGTTGACATGCTTTTCCGGCTGAGACGTATTCGGCTTCAGTAGTTGAGATAGCTAGAGTTGTTTGTTTCTTTGCAAACCATGAGGTGAGACAATGTCCAACAAAAGTACAAATACCACTTGTACTTTTTCTATTGACATAGTCACCGGCATGGTCCGAATCGGCATACACTATAGTTTCTACACCCGTTCCTTTGGGAGACTATAATCCTAACATGTCGTTCCCTTAATGTATCTAAATATCCGTTTCAAGGCTTATAAGTGTGATACTTTGGAATCTTCTAGAAAGCAAGCACATAGACAAACACTAAACATAATGTCAGGTCTACTAGCCGTGAGATAGAGTAGGCTACCAATCATTCCTCTATATTTAGTGTTATCTACCGATTCACCTTCCTCATCCTTGGTGAGTTTTATGTCCGAGGACATGGGTGTTTTAGTTGGTTTTGAATCTTCAAGACCAAATTTCTTAAGCATAGCTTTTATGTATTTAGATTGGTTAAAAAATATGCCATCTTCTAGCTATTTAATTTGAAGTCCTAGAAAGAATTTTAACTCACCCATCATACTCATCTCAAACTCGTCGTGCATGATTTTAGAAAAATCATCACATAGCTCTTGACAAGTTGATCCAAATATGATGTCATCAACGTATATTTGAACTATGATAATGTGTGATTCCCTTTTCTTAGTAAAGAGATTATTATCTACTAATTCCATGGTGTATTTGTGTTCTACTAAGAAAGTCTTAAGTCAATCGTACCAAACTTTTGGTGCTTGCTTAAATTTGTATAATGCCTTCTTAAGTTTGAAGACATGATGTGGTTTTTCAAAGTCGGTAAAACTGGGAGGTTGAGTAACATATACTTCTTCGTTAATGAACCCATTTAGAAATGTAATTTTAACATCCATTTGAAATAATTTAAAGTCATAAGCACATGCATATGCAAGTAAGATTCTAATAGACTCGAGCCTACCTACCGATGCATAATTTTCGTCGTAATCAATCCCTTCTTGTTGATTATAACCTTGTGCGACAAGCCTAGCTTTGTTTCTAGACACTACACCATTTTCGTCCATTTTATTTCAAAAAACCCATTTCGTTCCAATTATAGTTTGATCTTTAGGTTTTGGAACTAATTTCCAAACATCATTTCTAACAAATTGGTTTAGCTCTTCTTGCATAGCAATTACCCAAGATTCATATTTTATTGCTTTCGTTTATGTTTTTCGGTTTGTAGCATATTGGTTTTCACAAACACATAATCAAACATACATATGGGTCGAATGGAGTGAGGTTTTAGAAAGACAAAGTGAAGAGAGTTGGGAACTTTAGTGAGACAAAAAAAATGTATTGAAAGCTTCAACCCTTCGCGTTGCTAGGCAAAGGGTATTTATAGGTTCGTACATGAAACGCCTCCTACGGGCTGTGGATCAGGAATACAATGGGTAAACACTCGACCGTCCTCCGCGGTGTTACATGACTAACTACTAACTATTATTAAATGACTACGACTACGAGCTTTCTAACGAATACATATACTTGAGGTGACCGAGTCTTTAACTACCGGATTTTCCAAATCCCAACAATCTCCCCCTAAGGGAGGTCACCTCAATTACAAACAGATATTAACTTTTGGTGTTCTTGAATTCTTGATTAAGTTCTTTTGCTCTGTAACTCGTAGTCTTTGATTCTTCATGTTCCGCATGTATTGTAAGTCAAGTGGAGGTCTTTAACAGATCCACGTGTTGGTGATTCTTTGAGCCAGCTTTGAGATCATCAGCAACAACAAATCTCTGACTCATCCTTTGTTGTATCGCCATTATGTGAAGTTGTGACTTTTGGACCGACATGCTCATATCTTTGGATCATGATATCTTCTCATCAGAGTAGCAGCAGCTTTGTTGATTCATGATATTTCTAGCAGCGTAGCAGAAGGATGGTTTGAAAATATCAGAGCCAGTTATGAATATATGCACTTATCATGATTTGTTTAGATGTGAGTGTGCTGTGTGAGCATGCGGTTATGGATTGACTTCTCAATTCTGATCAGCTGCAACCGTCGGGTGTCCCTGCAAATAACAGTTAGCCCGTTGATCAGTACAAGTACTGCCTGTGATCAGGTAGAATTCTGAAGAACCTCCTTGACAGGGTTTCGCAGCTAATCAAGCCGTTCTCAAACCGGAACGTCTCAAAGATGACAGCACGGAGTGAGTGAACCAGTGAATTAAGATTCACTGATTGATGAAAAATGATTTGAAAAACAATCATGTATTGCTTAATAGAAAGGGTTTTGCAATACAACAAAGGTTTTACAGAAAACATCAATTTTCAATCATAAATACCCTTTTATTTTTGAAAACTTACTACACAGTCGATGTGTTAGAGAAAAGAGTTTTTGAGCACAACGACCGGCTTTTCAAAGGTATCCGTCAATCCATTTCCTGGATCAAGGTTGATTCAAGAGTGAATCGCCCCATCGTTTCTATCCAGTTGTCAAAAGTTTGATCTTTCGAGAAGATTTCACATGTCACCCACCAAGAGCTTGTTTGATATAGGCTCTAGAAAGATTTCCATCTTCATCATGAATATTTGACATATCACTCGGATGTTCTGGAAATACCACAAGGATAATGCGTAGGACTCCCAATATATAAATTTCTTACTTTCCACATTGTGTGAAATAGTAAGTCTTCATTGATTGTGTGTCCTAATGAGATTTATTGATGATCTCTTGGCTCTAGACTCAATAGTGCATATTTGGTTTCCTATGCCGGAGACTGGGGAGAGGGTCTCCTGCTTCACTATCAACAATCTCTAAGAGAAAGTCGATAGATTATGTAGGTTCCCCGTGAGAATGAAACAAGTCCTTTTAAGAGGAAGGTGAGTAGCTTGGGAAGTTTAGTGCATTGCGTCACTGGGTCCATGATGTCTTGTCTTCAATATTGGTGTTACCTTGGTAACAACCAGTAGCATATGAATTGAACCCGGATTCTACCCTAAGGTTGAATTAATGGAGGGCTATTTCTTTTCACCCTTTTCAGATTCAATTATTTTTCATTATTCATCCCCTTCAGTGCTTACCGAGACTTCATTGCTAGAACCTTGTTGGGTTTATTCCAGTTCTAGCTCAATCTCAATCGGCACTCTTCCCTTATTCTCACTTTTCTCCTTTTTTCATCATACCTAAGGACTTCTACACTAACTAGTGGATTGTCCCTGGGTAGATCCCTCTAGCTCTGGTAGGATCGTGGGAACGAATACCTAACCTAACCATCCTTATAACTCCAATGCATAAAGTAAATTGGTCAGTCTTTTGGTATTGTTCTTTCCACCTCGAAACCAATTGAAAACCATTTGAAAAATCAATCAAGGTACTTGTGATATAAAATCAAAGCATTTTGTACCTTAACTGTTTTTTATCTTTTTAGAAAAGCTCCCCCTCAACATGTGCTTCAAGTATTAGAAATTATTTAGCACATGGAGGCAAGAGGTCTTTGAAATATTAAATTAAGAATGAAAGGTCCAATTCTTGATTAACATTTTCTAAAATTATCATCATCACTCCCCTATCAAATTTAGCATTTAGATACTTTGGATAAAACATTTTGGGGAGGATGTGGTTTTCTTCTTATTGCTCCCCCTCAATATGTGCATCGAGATACGAAAGATTTTTGCACATATTAGAGGGAACCTGCACTTAGAGATAAAACAATCATGTTTCAATCTTTTTTGGTTTAAGATAAATGCTTCCCCTTAACATGTGCATGGAGAATTTGAAATCATTTGGCACATGTGGGGAGGAGTGCTTGTTATTATATTTCTAAAACCACTTATCGAATTATCAGTTTATATCCAATTTAAATCACAAATTCTCTCCCGATCACTATTTTCAAACCCTTTGAGATTTGTAATCTCAATTGATTTAAATTATTTTTGAAAGCTTTTTGATGAGAAAATGTGACTTGCTTTTAAAACATTTAATTGATAAGGATCCGATTTTGAAACTTTAATCTCCAATGAACAAACATGCTTAGGTATCTTATGGAAACACAACATTAGCCTTGGTCTTGATCCAATTATACAAAAAAAAATGTTCTTTTTGATTATCCAAATGTAGACCTTGCTCATTTTAGTACCAATTGTTTGAGAAATAACCTTTTTGAAATATTTGAAATCATTCTCCCCCTCAATCAATGACCTAAGTTGTTGATTGAGAGATGAAGATTTTGACAAATGATAAGTCCATATGATTTTCAGAAATTAAGTTCGAGTTATTTCCAAACCAATTTTGTTTTCATTGGATAACAAATATTTTTCAGAAGAATATTTAGAAAGAAAAATATTTGTGAGAAAAAGTTTGCCTTTTTGACGACAAACGTTCCTTAAAAAAAACTTTTGTTTATAGGATCAGAGCATGAGGTTTTAAAATTAGATTGAATATGACTATGTCCTTTCTTTAAAAATGGGTTACTGCCTGAAATGACAATAAACCAACATTTTTATCCATCTCATTTTTTTTATAAAAATGAAATAAAAATATTTATTACATTCGTTCTAACTTCATCTAAAGACCCGTGTCAATTTTGAATGACAGATCTAAGTCCGCAAATGTTATCGAAAGCAGAAAATATGACAAGTAAAACAATCTTTTTGAATTTTCCAAGATTTTCTGATTTTTATGGTTTTTGAAAATTTTATATTTTTCTATTTTCTTTTTGTTGGTTTTATAATTTTGTATTTTACTTTTTGATAAATTATATACAAAGACTAGATGAAGAAACACCTTTACTCCTCGTCTTCCTCTTGAAGAGGTTTGAGTGTCTCAGGTTGTAGGCTCTTCAAGCCAAGTCATGGAAGGATAAACTCAAAACGTTCTCTAGGAAGAGCTTTAGTGAAGATGTCTGCCAGCTGATATTCAGTCCTTACGAAATATAGTTCAACCACACCTTTCTCCACTTGTTCCCTGATGAAGTGATGTCAAATGTTAATGTGCTTTTCTCTTGAGTGTTGAACGTTGTTGCAGCAGAGAGCAATGGCACTTTTGTTATCACAATACAGAGGAACTTTGTTGAATACAAAGCCATAGTCAGATAATTGGGATCTCATCCATAAGATTTGAGCACAACAAGATGACATGGCTATGTATTCAGCCTCTGTAGAGGATATAGACGTACTCATTTGTTTCTTTGATGACCAGTTTACTAACTTATCTCCCAAAAACTGAGCACCTCCTGATGTGCTTTGACGTGTATCTTGACACCCTGTATGTTCTGCATATGCATATGCTGTTAGTGACATATCTGTGTCCTTCGGATACCAAAGTCCCATGTTAATGGTTCCTTGGAGATACCGAAAGACCCGTTTAACCGCTTCAGGGTGCTTTTTGGTAGGCTTAGCCTAGTATCTAGCACACATGCATACAGCGAACAGAATATCAGGTCTACTGGCTGTGATGTACAACAGGGATCCAATCATACTACGATATTTCTTTTGATCAACCATGATCCCTGAGTGGTCCACATCCAGTTTTGTACGCTCCACCATGGGAGTGTCAACAGGGTCACAAGAATCAAATCCAAATGTCTTTAAGATTTCATTAGCATATTTAGATTGATTAATAAAAATGCCTCCGGGACTTTTGTAAAATTTGTAATCCCAAGAAAAATGACATTTGTCCCATCATAGACATTTGAAATTTGGAGCCCATCTCCTTTGAAAATCGGTCACATTCATTAGGGTCAGTCGAGGCAAAAATAATATCATCAACATATATTTGAACCTGAATTAAGTGTTTTCCTAACTTTCTGGTGAACAATGTGGGATCAACTGCTCCTTTGCTGAATCCATTTGTCAAAAGAAACTTTGACAATGTATCATACCATGCCCTTGGTGCTTGCTTCAAACCGTAAAGGGCCTTCTTCAAGCGGTAGACATGGGTAGGATGCTCTGGATTCACAAAACCTTCGCGTTGACTGACGTAAACCACTTCTTTGAGATCTCCATTAAGAAAAGTGGTCTTTACATCCATCTGATAAACCAACATGTTCTTGCTAGCAGCATTAGCCAGGAAGATTCTGATAGCCTCAATTCGTGCAACCGGAGCAAGTGATTCCTCAAAGTCAATACCCTATTCTTGTCGGTATCCTTTAGCCACTAGCCTTTCCTTATTCTTCAGAACATCACCGTGCTCATCAAAATTTACTTTGAAGATCCACTTGAGAGGAATAATCATTGCACAATCTTGAGCAAGTACTAATTTCCATACATCAAGACGATCGAACTCATGGATTTGTTCTTGCATAGCACTAAACCAGCTGTCCTTAGACATTGTTGTTTTGACATATTTAGGTTCGATCTTTGATAATATAGAGTTGAAGAAGCACCATAAGACATCAGTAGCAAGTTGTTTACGAGTGGATACCGGGCGAGAAGGGTTCCCAATGATGTTGTCCAATGGATGATCATATATCCATTTTCTGAGATGTTCATGTGGTTGATGATGAAGAATTGATGTAGCAGAGTTTGGATCCCCTGATGAAGATGGTTCTAGTGTCGGTTGAGGTGCGGGTCCAGAACTGGATTGTCCAGGAGCCTTTTGCTCAGTCAGCTCATCGAACGTAACGTGAATAGATTCCATGATGTCTCGGGTTCTTTTATTGTAGATTCTGTAACCCTTCCGATTTGGAGCATAACCAACAAAAACTCTAATATCCGCCTTAGCTTTCAATTTTCCTAAATCTTGACCATCATTAGTTGGATAGCATAAGGCACCGAACACACGAAAGAAAGAAAGATCTAGTTTTCGGTTGTGAACTAGTTCGTATGGAGTTTTTCCACTAGTGGTGTGAATTAGGGAACGGTTTTGGGTATAACATGCAGCGGCAATGGTTTCAGCCCAAAGAAACATTGGAGCCTTTGAATAGATCAACATAGTTCCTGTAGCTTCAACAATAGTTCGATTTCGTCTTTCAACAACACCGTTCTGTTGAGGAGTACGTGGAACACTTCTTTGATGGCTGATTCCAATGCTTTCATAGAACTGACTTAGTTCTTTGTTTACAAACTCAGTTCCATTGTCTATTCGGATCATTCTAACTGTTTTATTGAGTCGAACCTGCAATTGTTTAATAAGTTTGATGATGACGCCGGGAGTTTCATCCTTTGACCTCAAAAACTTAACCCAAGTGAACCGAGAGTAGTCATCAACAACAACTAGCACATATTTCTTCCCATTTATAGTATGCACTCTCATGGGTCCGCACAAATCCATGTGAAGGGTATGAAGAACATCCATGTTGGAGTTTGTAGATTTGTGTTTTTGGGCATACTTTATACTTTTGCCCAATTGACAAGCCGAACAAAGATGATCTTTTTCATACTTTAATCTGGGCAAGCCTCTTACGAGGTCCTTTCTGGAAAGATCATTGATGGTGCCGAAGTTCAAATGATTGAGAAGACGATGCCATAACCATGACTTTGTTTTGGATGCTTTTGACAACAGACAAATTGGAGAAGACTTCATCATGTCTTCGATAGAGATGGTGTACAAATTAGTGCCACGGGTTCCATTTAAAAGCTCAAAACCGTCTAATTCTCTAATGAAGCAAGTGTGTTTTCTGAAGGCCACTTCAAGATCAGAGTCGCAGAATTGTCAAACAGAGAACAGATTATGACCAAGTCCTTCTACATAATATACCTGGGATATTACACTGTCACCAAATACATAATCTCCGTAACCCATAATTGCCCCAAAGTAGTCGTTCCCAAATCTAACAGTCTCGATGAATTTATTCACAAAGTTCTTGGGCCGTGAGCGATCTCCATTCATATGCTTTGAACAGCCTGAGTCCAAATACCACAGAACGATTTGTACGACCTGCAGTTGAACATAGACAAGTATGGATGACAGGATAATTTGGATCCCCATGCGAGAATGGGTTCCACTTGGTTAGTAAATGAGATTGGAACACCCACATCAGTAATAGAAGCTATGACATCATTAGTGGTGGAAGAAATACTAGTAGAAGTACTAGGCCTATGTGACTACTTCTTAAGGGGATGATCCTACTAGTAGGTTTCCATTCCTTAGTGGGCACATATCTATACTTATTAGGACAAAATTCATTAACTTTGAAAATGCGGCCAGTGGGTTTCCATTGATAACCCACATTATTGAATTTTCTCCCTATAGGTTTCCAGTAATTACTAACCTTTTTCCAAATTGGCTTCCTGACATCCTTAACTAGTTTAGCATTTCTTACATTTTTTACTAGAGATTTAACAATATTTTTCAATTCATTCACAACACATTCATGATAAATACCAGAAACCAAACATTCATTACATGTCTTGCAAATAGTAGCAGAATTCAAATTAATTACAGTACGCTTATAGCTAATACTAGAATCAACACGATTTGTCTTATTCAACTCAAACTTATTGTTCCTAGGCTGGTCTTCTACTTTCCTCCCTTGACCACTCTTGGCTCGCGAGGTCCTATCTTGATTTATATTTCCTGGAGGCTTTGACACGCTTACCTTAGTGTCATTGATTACTCGTGTAGAAGGAACGATGGGAACATTAGTTGGTTTCACTACTTTCTACATTCCTGGTCTAGAAGTGCTGGGATATGAGATTCTAAGAGGCACATCGAAGCTTACATGCTTGACTTTAGGCATAGAACAAGGCATAACTACACTTTCTTTCCTAGTACCAGATTTAGGACATATTGCTATTAAGCATTCTAAAAGTTCCTGAGATCGTTTGGCATATAAGCATGCATGCCCAACCGCATTATCAAGTGGTTTCTCTATCTTATCCTCTTCTACAATCTCACGGAGACATTCTAGATTATCCTTAAGGTACGAAAAATATGCTTGACATGCCAGTTCATTATTCCTAAGATAAGGGGGAATATACTTCACAGACATAGCATATTTAGTACAAGCAGGCACCTTTGGTGCAACATACTCACCACTGGTGATTGGCATTTTCCCTTTTACCTGACTCTTCAGATTCCCAATTTCTTTTTTCAAATAAGTTATCTTTTGATTGTTCTTGTCACGAGTGACCATAATTGATTCATATAACTCTTTGAAATGCAGTTTAACCTTTTCATTTTCTGCTAGAAAACACTCATTTTTATGTTGTAATACATTAATGATGTTTTGAAGATGAAAATTTTGAGAATTCCAAGAATCTAACGGAGGAGGTATATGGGAGCCAGTCACTTCATTCATTTCACCCTTCAGATGGGAAATTTGTGCTTTCAACCTTTTGATCGTGTTACAATAAGCTCAAATTTGTTCATCACGTTTGCTTATTTCAAAAACTGCATCAAACTCAAGAGCATCCGAAGATGTCTTGGCATATGAGGTTTCAACATTTTCTTTAAGGTGTTGATATTTTAATTGTAGATCAAGATATTCAACTCCTAATTTAGAAAAATGTCTGACCATGTTATCATGATCATCCCTTTTGATTTTCTCATGCAATTTTGAATTTTGAATTTCAAGCTCATTGACACAATCTTGAGAGACTTTCAGAACAACATTAAATTCATGAAATTGAGAAGCAGTAATGGAATAATTTGTAGGGAAAATCACCTAGAAATGTAGTTAACTTGCCACTTTTTTCTATTGTATGTAGCATTCTTTTTTTTTTCTCATTCTGTCAATAAACTTCTATCGTTAGTCCTTTGTGTGTACCCGTTACCAAAAAAACCTGCATCGTTAGTCCTATATGCTAACGACCGTTAATAAATAACTTAA
Source organism: Chrysanthemum makinoi (assembly GCA_910596185.1). Lineage (NCBI taxonomy): Eukaryota > Viridiplantae > Streptophyta > Magnoliopsida > Asterales > Asteraceae > Chrysanthemum > Chrysanthemum makinoi. The sequence continues at coordinate 80,774,937 of OU343219.1, read as the reverse complement.
AATTTGGTTATCTTACGCTAAACTTGCGTCGGTCCTTTATAGTAACAATCGTTAAAAAATAACTTAAAATTTGGTTTTCTTATGTTTCCGTCCGTTTTTTTCACGTTTTCGTACGTTTTTACACGTTTTCGTTCGTTTTAACACGCTTTCTCCGTTTTTTCACGTTTTTATCCATTTTTACACGTTTTCATTCGTTTTTACACGTTTTCGTCTGTTTTTTCACTTTTCTTCTGTTTTTCCCCGTTTCATTTGTTTTTTCACGTTTTCATCCGTTTTTATACGTTTTCATCCATTTTTACACATTTTCGTCCATTTTTGCATGTTTTCGTTTGTTTTTACATGTTTTCATCCGTTTTAACACGGTTTCGTCTGTTTTAACACGGGTTCGTCTGTTTTTTTTTCATGTTTTCATCTGTTTTACACGTTTTCATTCGTTTTAACATGGTTCCGTCTGGTTTTTTTTTTCACATTTTCATCTGTTTTACACGTTTTCATTCGTTTTAACATGGTTCCGTCTGGTTTTTTTTTCACGTTTTCATCCATGTTTACACATTTTCGTCCATTTTTGCATGTTTTCGTTCGTTTTTACATGTTTTCGTTCGTTTTTACATGTTTTCATCCGTTTTAACACGGTTTCGTCCGTTTTAACACGGGTTCGTCTGTTTTTTCACGTTTTCATTTGTTTTACACGTTTTCATTCGTTTTAACATGGTTTCGTCTGTTTTTTTCACGTTTTCATCCATTTTTACACATTTTTGTCCATTTTTGCATGTTTTCGTTCGTTTTTACATGTTTTCATCCGTTTTAACACGGTTTCGTCCGTTTTAACACGGGTTCGTCTGTTTTTTTCACGTTTTCATCCGTTTTAACATGGTTTCGTCTGTTTTTTTCACGTTTTCATCTATTTTTACACGTTTTCATCCGTTTTTGCGTGTTATCGTATGTTTGCAGGTTTTCATATGTTTTTACACATTTTCGTATGTTTTAACACGTTTTCGTCCATTTTAACACGTTTTCATCCGTTATTCACGTTTTCATCCATTTTTTCACATTTTCATCCGTTTCTACATGTTTTCATCGGTTTTTGCACGTTTTCGTCCGTTGTTTCACGTTTTCATCCGTTGTTTCACGTTTTCATCCGTAGTTTCATGTTTTTGTTCGTGTTTGCACATTTTGTGTAAAAACGGATGAAACCGTGAAAAAAAAAACAGATGAAAACGTGTAGAGACGGATGAAAAAGTGTAAAAACGGAGGAAAACGAGAAAAACGGACGAAAACGTGTTAAAAAAAATTGTGTAAAAACATACGAAATTGTGCAAAAACAGTCGAAAACGTGCAAAAACATATGTAAACATGTAAAAACGGATGAAAACGTGAAAAAACTTACGAAAGCGTGTTAAAACGGACCAAAACGTGTAAAGACGGACAAAAACGTTAAAACGGACTAAAACGTGTAAAGACGGACAAAAACGTGAAAACGGACGAAAACGTGTTAAAACGGATGAAAACGTGTAAAAACGGATGAAAACGTGTTAAAACGGATGAAAACGTGAAAAAACGGATGAAAACGTGCAAAAACGGACGTAAACGTGTAAAACGAATGAAAACGTGCAAAAACGGACGTAAACGTGTAAAACGGATGAAAACGTGAAAAAACTGATGAAAGCGTGTTAAAACGGACCAAAACGTGTAAAGACGGACGAAAACGTGTAAAAACGGATGAAAACATGTAAAAACGGATGAAAACGTGAAAAAACGGACGAAAACGTGTTAGAACGGACGAAAACGTGTAAGAAGGGATGAAAGCGTGCATAAACGGACGAAAATGTGTTAAAACGGATGAAAACGTGTAAAAACGCATGAAAATGTGAAAAAACGGAAGAAAACGTGTAAAAACGGACGAATACGTGTAAAAGCGAATGAAAATGTGCAAAAACGGGCGAAAGTGTGTAAAAACGGATGAAAACGTGCAAAAATATATGAAAACGTGAAAAAACGAACGAAAACCTGAAAAAGCGGATGAAAGCGTGTAAAAACGTACTAAAACGTGAAAAAAGGGACAAAAACGTGTTAAAACGAACGAAAACGTGAAAAAACGTGAAAAACCGGACATAAACGTAAGAAAACCAAATTTTAAGTTATTTTTTAACGATCGTTAGTATAAAGGACCAACGATGCAAGTTTAGCTTAAGATAAAACCAAATTTTAAGTTATTTATTAACGGTCGTTAGCATAAAAGACTAACGATGCAGGTTTTTTTGGTAACGGGTACACACAAAGGACTAACGATAGAAGTTTATTGACAGAATAAGAAAAAAAAAAGAATGCTACATACAATGGGAAAAAGTGACAAGTTAACTACATTTCTAGGTGATTTGCCCTAATTTGTAATAGTGTAAAACACATCTTGAGCAATACATCTAGAAATCGAATTATCATTTAGGATATGAAGATTCTTTCTCTCAATCTCATTACTTTTAAGCTCACATTCATAATCTTTAACCTCGTTTTCCGTTTCGTTAAACATCTTTTTCATTTCCTTAATCTCTATATTTATGGCCTTTTGAAGACTCTCAAATTGTTCTTTTAGTTTTTTAAAGAAAGGCATGACCTCAGTTAAATAACATTCTTTTGTTTGCTCAAAACCCCTTTCCCCTTCAATGATTCCCGTTGGAGTGATTCTCTTCTTACATGTTTTCTCAAAGTCAACGAATAGTTGGTAAGCCACATATAAGCTGACTAAGGTTTTGCTTTAAGTGGGAAGAGTTCTAGGCACCAAACGCATTGGTGTATTGGGTGGATACACAGTAGCTGGAGGCATTTTCTTAAGGGGAGGATTCTTTTCAACCAGATCATCAGTGTTTTTCTTATCCATATCTTTCTTCCAAAACACTTGTTCAGGGGTCAATTGAGTCTGAGGTCTAAATTTATTGAAGGCAATCCAGTTCTCTTTAGCATAATTCGGAGTTTTAAATGTAATATTATACTCTTTACACCAAGGATCTTTTAGTTTCTTTTATATTTTCTCTCTAGAGGCATCTTCTAATTCTCTATCATCTTCAGTGCTCTCTACACAAGTAGGCTTTTGTCTAGGCTTAAGGATTTCACTGCCATCATAGATCACCTTTTAAGCAGCTTTTGCTTTCTTACCATACTCAAGATTAGGTTCCTCTACAAGGCTAGTACAGTCCTTATCACTTAAAACTCTATGCTTAGTGACCATGTGAGCAGTCTGAATGGTGTTTCCTTGTACGTACAACTTGTTTTCAAGTTTTTTTTTTCACAGTTTTAAGGTTGGAAAAATCATTTAAAAGTTTTGATTCCTTAGCATTGAATTTGTGTTTAAGCACTTTTACATTTTCTTGAAGATCTTGCTTTTACTTAACAGTTTTATTAAGTTTTTCTTGTAAGGAATTTAACTCTTGTTTTAATATTTCTTCCCTAAAATTACTTTTTCTTATGAGTGTACGCATTTGTTTATCCATTTCCTGCTCACGGGTAATCAATTCAAACTTAGCACGCTGTTCATATATGGCAACTTGTTCCTTATAGGCATTTAGTTCAGTGGTCGTGAAATCATCAGGTGCATATTTAGTGTATTCATCAAATATACATTCATCATTGACAACAGAAGATGCATCACTTGGTACAATTACACTTTCATCTTGCTTCACATATTGATCATATGGGACAATATTGCTATTACCCTTATTCTCGATATCTGATTCAAATATTTCCATTGATTGTACTTTGTTGTGAATCTTTTGCTCATCAACCACATTGTATAGTTTTAATACCTCTGATATGATGGATTCCTTGCAGGGACTGGCTTGCTGAGGTGGAGAGGCCATTGGTGTGATGTTAGCCATAAAGATGGTTTGTGCCGTTGGTTCATCATCAACATCAGAATCAAAGGCATCACAGTCTGCAACTTGAAAGACATTGGGTTTGTTTTGAGCCACACCATGCACTAGTTGTTCATCCACATCTGTATCATTAGTCTTGGCATTTCCCTCAGGAAGAAGCAGCAACTCTTCCTCATCCAACACTGCTCCATTGTCTTGAGCTTGCACCAGTAGCATCTTATCCCTGAAGTACTCTGCATTCTGTGGACGTTTTGGTTGAGTGCAGTTCCTAGAAATGTGTCCTTCCATTCCACAGTTGTAACACTTGATTGGCTTTCCTTGACCCTGAACTGCAATCCTTCCTTGATTCTGATTACCCGCATAACCAGCTCCAGCTCCTACATTCCCATAACCAGTTCCAGCACCTGCATTCCCATAACCAGCTCCAACACCTACATTCCATTGTTCATTATGTGGAAGATAAGCATTCTGCCTTCCTTGCACGTTTTGTACTACAACCCTTCCATCTTTAACAGTAGCATGATTTTGTAGATTAGATGCAGTTCTGAGATGATTGTTGGTGTGGGGAGTGAGGTTTAAGTTTTGCTTAACCATTAGGGCCAGTTGATTTGCAAAGTGTTCCATGAACATGTCCGATGGCTTGTAACCTGGATCCGGAATGAGTTTATGATTGCCATCCTCAATTGGAATGACTTGTGATGCTTTGGTGCTTATTACCACATTTGTGAAGAATGCAGTTGAATCATTTGAAGAGCTTGCAGCAGCAGCATTAGTGTTGAACTTTTCCATGATCATACGTTCAAATGCAACATGCTTCTCATGTTGGAGTAAGTAAGCATACAGTTGCTCATAATTGGTGTGCCTAAGTCCTTTGTTCAATTTGACAGCAGTGACAAATTTGTGCCATTCAGGATTCATGTTGTTCACGAACTTGGAATTGAGCTGGATATTTGGCATTGTCATCTTGATATTCCTCATGTCATTCACAAGCTTGTGGAATCTCACATAATATTCAGTAACACTTTCCCTTGGGTTTTCATTTTAAAGTTCTCAAAGTCATCATACAACTGAGATTCTCTATCTTCCTTAGTTAGTTCAGAACCAGAGAGAAGCATCTTAAAATTATCCCAGACAGCCTTGGCTTCAGTGTTGTGATTGATCAGCTTGTAAATGTCTTTTGGCAAACCTTGAAGTATGATGCTTAAGGCTCTAATGTCAGCATCATATCTCTTCTTCTCCTTATTGTTGGGATACAGAAAGCTAAAGTACTGAAGAGTTAAAGTGCTAAAGAAAGACAAAGTACTGGAAAAAGTCAAAGAGTCAAAGTACTGCTAAAGAGGAAGTCAAAGTACTGCTAAAGAAGTCAAAGTACTGCAAGGCTAAAAGAACTGTTATATTCGTTTATGGAAAGCTTTGTAAATTCTAGAATATTCTTTATTAGATTACTTGTCGTACAAGGATACAAAATGGAAATCGTTTAGGATTATCCTTGAGCCTATAAAAGGACCCCTAGATTGATATCATACGTACGTGACATTATTAGAGTTTTAGAGAAAAGTTCGATATTATTAGAGTTGTTAAAGAGTCTGCATAATAAGCAGAGTTAGTGTTATTAATAAAATCGTTCAAAGTTAAAGTTATTCTTCTTAGCTTTGTTAAGTAAATTCCGCATACTTAATAGAGTTTGCTCAGTGTTTCTTTGTTAATAACTTAGGATTTACCCGAGGTTATTAAACCTTAAACAAGCTATTTAAGTTAGTTTGGTTAGAGCACATCGATCCAACAAGTGGTATCAGAGCTTGTGTGGAAACTCTGACTAGGAAGAAACCCTAAAACCCTACTAAAACAAAACCTAAAGATGTCAACTGAAGCTGTTCCACCACCATCAATCACCTCACTCAGAATTCCATCATCAAGAAGGGAGAATACGACCTATGGTGTATGAAGATGAGGCAGTACATTGCCATTACAGACCATGCACTATGGAATGTAATTGTCAATGGTAATGAAGTAGTTCTAGAACCTGTGGAGATTGCTGGACAACCTAAACCACCCAAACCAGTCTTACCAGCAGCTACCATAAGGAATCAAGAGAAGGCTCTTAACATACTCTTATCTGCTATACCTGATGGACTTCTACTGAAGTTTCATGATGCTAAAGATGCAAAGCACTCGGGCTGCTCTCAAGACAAGATTTGGAGGAATGAAGCTTCTAAAAGATGCACGAAATGCTGAAGCAACAGTTTAAAACTTTCACTGTTGGTGAAAGAGAGAGTCTTGATGCTGCATATGATAGATTTCAAAATCTCCTCAACATGTTGGAGTTATACAAGGCAGAAGTATCTGTTGAAGATGCCAATCTGAAGTTCTTAAGAAGTTTGCCATCCACATGACATGTGATTGCTACTATGATCAGAGGACAACCTGGATTGGACACCATGGATTTTGATGATCTCTACAATCATCTGAAGGTGTATGAGCATGAGATGAATGGCCAATCAAGCTCAAAATATCACAGTAATGCTTTTGTGTCATCTGAAAAGAAGGGCAATACTTCCACCAAAAGTACTGCTTCTCCTACTCAAAGTGCTGTGGCTCAAAGTACTGTTTACACCCCCCCCCACCTATGCTCAAAAAACCCCACCAACTACTACCATGCACTCAGATGAAGTTGTATGCTCTTTCTTTGCACAGCAAGATTCTTTACCTATAACTTATGAAGAAGATCTCTCACAGATTGAAGAGGATGCTTTAGAAGAAATTGATATCAGGTAGCAAGTTGCAATGATCACTGCAAGGATCAAGAAGTATATGAAGAAAATAGGAAAGAACATTGACTTCAAACCAAAACAGGGAATCACTTTTGACAAATCCAAAATTGAATGCTTCAATTGTCAAAAGACTGGACACTTTGCAAGGCAGTGCAGGTTTGCTAAGTATCAAGCAAACAGGATAACTGAGAAACCAAAGCTGGAGCACAAAGAAATTCCTATTACTGAAACAAAAGCCTTGGTTGCTCAAGAAAGTTTATCGAGGTTGACGGAGTCTGAGTTTGATGATGAACCAGTCACCTATTGTATGGTAGCAGTGGAAGAAGAAGTTAAAGATTCAGTAGAAGAATTGGACTGGAGCACTGCCTTTGATGAGGAATCTGATCATGCTTCTTTGGAATATGGAGATGGTTTTGGAGGAGTTGATTGGAGCATGGAGAGTGAAGATGATCCTGTTCTACTTGCAATGGTGGCTACTTCATCAAGTTCACCCCCTATCTCTGAGGTATGCTCAAATTGTCATGATTTTTATCAAAAATTACTTGGCAGTTATGTGATTGAAAGAGATAATTGTGTTAGGGCTAGGTCTGAGGTAGCAGGTTATCAAATAACCTTAGAATCTATGGAAGCCAAAATATTAGCACATGAAAATAATGAAGTAGCTTGGGCTGAAAAGTATGAACAACAGGACTATCAGTTAAAACTAAGTGAATGGAAATTAAACTGTAAAATTTCTGAAATAGAGAAACTGACTAAGGAAAGAGATGATTTGTTAGCTAAGTTTTCTGCTTGGGGTGAATCTGGACTTTCTCATGTTAGTTATGTTGAAAAACAGAGAAGAACTTACATTAGAACTGGTCTAGGTTTTGGTATGGACTTTAGTAAAATAGAAGAAAACCCACCTAGTGATCAGGATGAAGGTGATTTTGAGGATATAACCACTAGTGATGATGAACTCATTAATTATGTAGACACATCCAGTAATGAGGATTCAATAAGTGTAACACCTGAGTTTAAGAAAGACAATGGTTATCATGCAGTTCCCCATCCGACTGGAACTCATCAACCCCCTAGGCCTGATGTTTCTCGCTTTGGAGTAGACAGTCTAGAGTTTAGGAAAAAGCTAGTTGGTCAATCTAGGTCTGAACCCTCAAAAGAAACTGTTGAAAACAATGTTCAAAGTCAAGCAGTACCTTCAACTCAAAGTACTGCTCCACAAGCAGTACCTTCAGGAAAACCTTTTCAAAACAAGATCTGCTAAACTTTTTGGGATAACTTTGTTCAAAACAGGTTTAATCATTCACCTAGAAGGAATAATAGTTTTGGTCATAGACATAGAAGAAGTAACTTTGGGAGTATGGGTCAAAAACTATGTTTTGTGTGCTTGAGTCCTACTCATTTAATCAAGGATTGTGAACATCACTCAGAATACCTTAGAAATTTTCCAAAGAACAGTGCCCAACCAAATCTAGAGAGACCAAACCAGTCTGGAATAATTCAAATAGGGTCAATCACAGCAATTTCTCACCAGACCATAGGTACCCTCACCAGAGAAGAACCTTTTCAAAACCATTAGTATCTTTCAATACTTTCCAAGGTACTGATAAGACAAGACCCGTACTTTCTCAAAGTACTGCTCAGTTTTCACCAAACACCTCTTGGAATAGGAACCCTAGGAGATCTCATTACTATCAACCTAGAAGATATTACAATTCACATAGGGGATCTAAATCACAGGAACCAAGTGTTAAGACCGAATGGGTTAAGAGAGAAAGTACTGCTGAGGGACAAACAATACTTTCAACAAAAAGTGAATCAAATGTTTTTGTGATACAAGAAAAAGGGAATGAACTTGTAAAAGAGAGTGTTGAAAATCCAGAAAGTTTTGCAAATCCACATGCTAAAAATCAAAAGATAATTCTGGATCATGTTTTGAAAAATAGTGGAAATTACATACTCAAAGAATTTCAAGAATATCCCTGGTAGTTCCAATTTGAAGAATAATTCTGGATCAAGCTCATCATACATTCTTGGTCTATCCAACCCTAACGTAACATTTCCATCAGTTCCAGTTTCAAGAATATCCCTGGTAGTTCCAATTTGAAATGGTCCTTCATCGATTGACTTAAGGATGTTAACTCCATTCTCTTTTCCTAAGCAATATAATCTGATTCTTTGAGCCCAAGAGTCATAATCAGTTCTATCAAGCATGGGAGGACGAGTATCGGATTCTGCAGCTTGAACGTCATCAACAATGGAAGAACTGATTGTAGACATGATTCCTAAGTACACGAGATTTTACTACTAACCGGGAAATATATTCTTTCACGAGATTTTACTAAATCAAAAGAAAACCGTAAAACGTATCACGAAGAAATGACAAGTCTCAAGAGACAAATCGTACAACTGACAAATCGCTTAACTCAAATCGCACAACTGACAAATCGCTTCAGTCAAGTCGTAGTGAGAACAAGCCGCTTATGTCAAATAGCTGTCAATACAAATCACTTAACTGTCAAATCGCTTAAGTGTTAAACCGCTTAAGTGACAAACCTCTTAAGTGTCAAACTGCTTAAGTGCCAAACCGTTGTAAGGACAAAACACTTTAAGGACGAAACGCTTAATCAAACCGCTTAACCAAATCGTTTCTTTTGACAAACCGCAAGGGGAAAAAATTACTTCCACTACTTTGTCCTTTTTGTCTCATTGTCTCAACACACAAACCGCTTAGGTAACAAACCGCTTCCACAATACAAGTCAAATCGCTAAAAACACGTATCAAACCGCTTTGAGGAAATGAACTCCGAGGGACAAACCGCTTCCTTGAAAAACTTCAAAAACTAAACTTTTTCAATCCAAAACACTACAACCACGATGATTGAAGCCTTCCAAGCTAAAACCTACACACTTATGAAGATTCTAAACACAAAAGTACTATCAAAATTCAAACTTTAACACTAAAAATGATCAAAATGATGAAAACTACTCAAAACTCATTCAAGCCCAAAAACCTATGATAACCACTAAGAATCCAAGAACGTGTAAGGTAGATGATCAAACCATGGCTCTTGATACCAATTGTAGCATATTGGTTTTCACAAACACCTAATCAAACATACATATGGGTCGAATGGAGTGAGGTTTTAGAGAGAGAAAGTGAAGAGAGTTGGGAATTTTAGTGAGACAAAGAAAAATGTATTGAAAGCTCCAACCCTTTGCCTTGCTAGGAAAATGGTATTTATAGGTTCATACATGAAACGCCTCCTACGGGCTGTGGATCAGGCATACAGTGGGTAAAGACCCGTCCGTCCTCCACGGTGTTACATGAATAACTACTAACTATTACTAAATGACTACGACTACTAGCTTTCTAACGAATACATATACTTGAGGTCACCGAGTCTTTAACTACCGGATTTTCCAAATCCCAACACAGATCAATGGTTGATACAAAGCAAAAGTAGTTACTTTGATTTTGGGCTTGTGATCTTAACGTTCTTTGATTTAGTTGTCCTATGACTTTTTCTAAAGGATGACTTTTGGATTCTTTGATGTTTATAATTTCATTATTTAATGGTTCATCTTCCTTGTCATTTTCAATTATTTCTTGACCTTAAACAAGTTGACTTTCAACTAAGTCATCATCTACCAAAAGTGATGTCTTAGAGGGAGGTGGATTTTCGTCAAATGTTATGTTCAATGTTTCCTCGACTCTCATTGTTTCTTTGTTTTAAACTACGTAAGCTTTGCTAGTTTGTGAGTAACCAAGAAATACACCTTCATAAGACTTTGGGTCAAATTTGGTAAGATAGTCTTTGGTATTAAGAATAAAACATTTACACCCAAACACTCTAAAATATCCTAAAGTCAGCTTTTTGCCTTTATATAATTCATATGGTGTTTTTTTCAAGAAATGACGTATTAAAACTCTATTTAAAATGTATGTAGAAGTATCAACGGCGTTGCACCAAAACTTTTGAGGTATGTTTTGTTCATTAAGCATTGTTCTACTCATTTCTTGAATAGTTCTATTTTTACGTTCTACAACTCCATTAGATTGAGGTGTTCGAGGAGCCGAAAAGTTATGTGTTATACCATTTGTATCACAAAAGTTTCCAAATTGTGTTTCATTGTCAAATTCACGGCCATGATCCGTCTGGATTGACACAATGTTGATACCTAGTTGATTTTGAATTTTCTTACTAAGTATTTCAAATTTGTCAAAAGCTTCATTTTTAGTTTTCAAAAATAATGTCCAAGTGAACCTTGAGTAATCATCTACTATGACCAAAGTGTATAGGTTGCCCCCATAACCTCTTATAGCATCTGGACCAAACAAGTTCATATGCAAAAGCTCTAGACACTTAGATGTGGACACTATGTTTTTAGCCTTAAGGCTACTATGAGTTTGTTTGTCAATTTTGCAAGTGTCGCAAAAATGTTGGTCATATTTTAATTTCGGTAGGTTTCTAACTAGCTCTTTTGAGGATAGGTTTTGGATGAGTCTCATATTAGCGTGACCTAATTGTCTATGCCAAAGAGTAGAGTTATCATCTAAGGTTGTTAGGCAAAGTTTGTCATTAGATGTTTTATCTATTTTCATGACGTATATGTTATTTTTCCTAACTCCTTTAGCTATGGTGATACAATCTTTTAGTATTTTACTACCATTGTCTTCAAATAATACTTTATACTTTTTATCACATAGTTGGCTAATACTAAGTAGATTAAATCCTAACCTATCACCGTGAGCAACATTTTCAATAGTTAGGGAGTTATGAGCGATTGTACCTTTGCCAATGATTTTGCTTTTGAGATTGCTACCAAAAGTAACAGTACCTCCGTCATACTCTTGGTATGTTGAGAAGAGGCTTTTGTTTCCCGTCATGTGTCTTGAGCATCCACTATCTTTTATCCATTCATCAGGTTCTAATCCAACTTTCAAGCATACCTACGACACAAATAACTCAAGCGTTTGGTTCCCAATATCTCATGGGTTCGTTTGGGTTAAACATACCATTTACTTGGTTCATGTATGGAAATGATGGGTAAGGGTTCCATGGCATGTAATTTGGAGTTTGATATGGTCTAGGGAAGTTTTAATTCCAACCGGTATGTTGATAGTTGGGTTGTATGTTGTGGTTGCTCTTGGGAAAGGGGCATTTGGTTAATAGGTGTTTTAAGACGTTGTTGAGTAGTTTTAGATCTAAATTCATTTCTAGCAAGTCCTACTCCTAATGTAACAGCAGGTTTTAGTTTAACAATATCCTTGGTTTTCTTTGTTACCTTGACAAATTCACTACGGTCCGCTTTGCAAACATTCTGTCCTGCTGCAGTCACCACGGCACCAATTTTGTCAACGGACGGAACCCTGTTTTTGCGTCCGTCTGGTCCGTGCTTGTTAGGATCGTATATATGGGTGATTTGGTGAATTGGGAGGTCTTGGAAGATGGAAGAACACCATATTCAAGTTAGAGAGAGAAACTAGAGAGAAGGGAAACTAGTGTGTGTTTTACTAAAGGAAAATGAAAGGATTACACTAAGAGTCTCACCCTCCTAGGAAAGTCTAAAAGGGTATTTATACCTAAACACATACAACTATGGCAAATTGACATAACAAGCCCATGTGTTTAAGCTAACAAATATAGAAAATGTAATCCCGTCAATGTCGTTCCATTTACGAGTTAGGAGCGATTCCAACAATCTTCCCCCAATGGAATGACATAAGGGATTACTTACAACATTTCCTACAAGTATAAAAATCAAATAAAGAAAGGTCTTCACAAGCTCTTCAAATGCTGAGAATGATAAAAGTTTACGCTCTTTGTCTTCTTCTTGTACCTCGACTTGAGAACCGTTTTCTTCACTTGTAGGCAAATGATGTAATATGCATGAATTGGATTAACTTCCCCCCAAATCATGTTGCATGTCTTTAGCAGCTTCTTCATACACTTCGTTTTTGCGAAGTTTCTGAATCAGCTTCCCCCCAAACTAACAACCGTCTTCAGAAGATTCAAAACTTTGATGTAGTAAACATTTCTTCTAACTTTTGAAGTTTTCAGTACGCTGCGGAATTTGTAGATGAGCAGTAAACCACACAAGGTAAATTTGACTTATTGCGGAAAATCCGTTCGGGGATAACATGCAAGAAATCAACAAGATTTTCTCACGTATGTATATGCTTCACACCAAACAAACCACGAAAGACGAAATGAAACGACTTCCCCCTGAATGGCGGTCTATCGGATAAATAATCACTTGTGAATATGCAGTTACTCAATAAAATGACCGTGTGTGAGGCATCATAACATCCTATTTATGTAACTTTACACTCGATAACTCTGTGAAAGTGAGACGATAACACCAAAGTAAGAAATTTGAACCACATAGCGTCTCATTTCTTCCCCCTAATTGAAGAAATTCATGAAGGGAAACGGATTTTCGAAAAACATCCAAAAACATCAAGAAAGCAAACACCACCTACACTCTCTTCCCCTCGATGTTTTCAACGAATCAGAATCATACACCACGTATGTTGATGATGAATTGGAGACAGCGAAACCATGTATGTTCAATTAATCGAACAAGTGTGAAGTACCATAAATATCTCGTGAGATTCAACTACTGATAAAACTTCTCTACTCGTGTATACTCTTCTCAGCTAACTCTTTACCGACCCCATTATCATTCTGATGGCTTTTTGTAGTGACTACTGATGGAGAAAAACCCTGTATGACGAACTTGAGATAGAAGTAAAATAACCCGAACTTGTGACTTAAACTTGCACTATTGTCAGACGAAGAACCCTTTTCCTTATCTCCATCGAAAACGGGTAAACTTAAAGTTTCTTAAATTACCCACACCTTAGTGTGACACTTGAGCACAACAACATAACTCCTTAAAAGTGATAGCTATACGATGTGAGCACAACAACGTCCTTACATCAGGTATAACTAGACAACTCAAGTCTTTGTCATTCAAAACGGTTAAAGCTCGAACAAGGATCTCGAAGAATCATGCATCCAACCAACCCCGATATCTTCAAGATACTTAGTACACGCACCCGTGATATCCCACTTCAACCTCAAATAAATAATAATGAATTCTCGCCGTAATCACATCTTGTGGTTATATCCCCAAAACTAGCCTTCATTAACGGTTAAAATGAATTTGATAATGGTTTCCCGATCTTGTCAAAAAATTGTATCCCCGTCAAAAAATTTTAATACCAAAATACCATTCCTCTTGCCAAAAGTTATGCTAAAAAAATTAACACTTTGTATTTAAAGAAATACATTAAAATTCAGCCCAAAGTGTAAATTATTTTGCATACGTAAATTCAGCCCAAACCAAAAAAAAAATTACTACGCAAAACACAGCCATGTTGATTTAGTTGAAGTACTTTGGCCAAATTTGGATATCCCAGTCCAATCAAAAGCCCAAGAACAAATCCACTCCACACAATAACGGGGACCCTAATATCTTGGGTATAAAACACTTCCAATAGAGACCATTAACCCTAATGTTAGTTAACCCTAAACTTAAATCAGCGCCCCCATCCAAAAAAAAAACAAACGCTCCACCTCTTCACAGTCACGTCTTACCCAAAACAACTCTCCTAAACAAAAAATTATCTCATCTCAGATTCGTTTTCATCATTCCATGAATTATCCGAATCAAACACAACCCTATCCGATACTAATATTCTTCAATTTTGAAATACCAAACGATACAAGAAAAAAAATTACAGGCTCATTTGAGGGTCAAAGGTAAGTGTTATTTTTGTGTTGTCGTTTATTTTTTGTTGTAAATGAACGAATGAGGAAAAGTAGAAAACGTAATTATTATCTAACTTATCTTATGTGTTCGGATAAATAAATTGAAGCATGAGCTTCAAACATAGATCTATGATGTTGTTTTCCTATTCGTGTAATAATCTTTAAAGGTATCTTGATCTACCACACGGAATAAGGAACAATCTGAGATATTTGATTCACTTTTCACGTTTGAGTCTTGTTGTAAGGAGTTTTGATACATGTTGTCGGTGTTTGTATGAAATGGTTAAGATGAGTATGTAGTAGTCGTGATGGGTTAATGGGATTGTGAAGGATGTTGTAGATGAAGTTGTGATTTGTTTTTTGTTTGTAGATGATGTTTCGGATATGTTTGAATCACTTTGTTTCTTTGCGTTTTCATTTCTTTTAAACTATGGACTGTTGATGGATAAACTGAGGTCGTTTAGTCGTTTGGTATTGGTCATGGTCAATGTCTTGAGGTCTTGTGGATGTATTCAGTTTACGCGTAGACTATTCTATCTTCATCTCATCTTCTTAGCTTAAGCGTAAACGACGTTACTCGTAAACAATTACTTACAAGTAAGTCCTTTTCTTATGCGTAAACCTGTCATAAGCGTAAAACCTTGAGTCTGTTATGCGTAAACCAGGTTCCTTATGCGTAAACGAGTGCTTATGCGTAGAAAATCTTACTCGTAAGGTAAACTTATGCGTAAGCTTACTCGTAAGCTGAGGTTCTTAAGAGTAACTTTCCAAGTTACTCGTAAATGGGCTGAAGATGACCCTTAGGAGTAAAAATAGGGTTTTGACCCATGTTGACTTTTTTCCAGCGATGTTTCCGACCAAAAATTTGTCCAGATTGCAAGTAACCCGGAAAAATACATAGAATGACCCACTTTGACTTGACTAGAAACCAACAATAATATCACGGATATTGGATTCAAAAATAAGAGTGTAAAAAAGGTGACAAAAAACTGTTGTGCAAAAGTTATGATTTTCAAGCTAAGCTCACACAATTGATTATATTGTTTTTGCAAAGTGTCATCATCAATAGAAGAGTAAGATGATTCGGAATGTACCTCGTTTGATTCATGTGCCATTAGAGCGATCTCATCCTTGCTTGATTCTTCATCATCTTCACTATCACTCCAAGCACCACTTACAAAAGCTCGTTGAGTTTTGCTTTTAGGTGGTTTGGGTCAATCTCCTATTAGATGACTTGTATCACCGCATCTAAATCACTTCCTTTCACCTTTTACCTTTTTGTCATCTCGGTCTTTTCGGAATGGGTCCTTTTCATCTCGGGGTTGCCTTACGAACTTTCCTCTTCTTCTAAAGAACTTTTTGAAATCTCTAACGGCCATAGCATACTCCTCATCTTCACTACCGGAGAAAGATTCTTCATTATCACTAGATTCCGTTCTTGCCATTAGAGCAACGCATTTGACTTTCTCTCTTTTTCCTTTGATGATCTCCGAATCTTCTCCATCACCATTTCATGTACTTTGAGGTTTCCAATTAGCTCGTCAAGTGACATTATTGAGAGATCTTTTGATTCCTCAATAGCCGTTACTTTTGCTCTCCACTTCGGATGAGTGCTCTAAGAAATTTCCTGACAAAGTTCTTACTACGAAAAGTTTCATCAAGTGCTTTAAGAGAATTAATAATAGTATTAAAGCGAGTAAATCCACAATCAACGGTTTTATCTTCAGGGATAACAAATTGTTCATATTGTTGAACAAGAAGATCAATTTTGTTATCCTTGAATTGAGAATTTCCTTGATGTGTAATAATTAAAGATTCCCAAATCTCTTTTGCAGTTTCACACATAAAAATTCTTTCATATTCTTTTCTAGGTAAAGCATTATAAAGCATCAATATTCGCTTCATTATTTTTAGCTATTAATTTCTTTTGATCATCACTAGAAATATCTTTTGTTGTAAGACTAAAGTCTCCTTTAATTATAACAAACCAAAGATCTATATCTTTTGACTTTACATATGTTTCAAAACAATTTTTCCAATAGACAAATCCATTGGTTTGAAAGAGTGGTGGTCTTTGCATAGATTGCCATTCTTTAAAGTTTTCGGAATCCATAGATCGTTTCAAGTTTATAATATACAATATATTTTAGAAATTCTTGAGCAACGAGGCTCTGGTACCAATTGTGGAGAATTAGAAGGGGGTTGAATAGTTTACCGATTAAATCTTTGTTTTGAAACTTATTGTAATTATCAATTGATATTGATCAAAGATATCAAACAATATGCAAGCAATATATGAAGAGTAAATAAAGAAAGAAACAATCAAACCACGACAAGTTTTTTATAGTGGTTCAGTCTAAAAGGACTCTTTTTCCTTGCCCTACTCCACTCCCCGAGTCTCCAACTCGACAGTTTAACTTCACTAGTCAACAAGCTCCTTTCACCGGCAGAGAAACCTTTACACTTTGCTTACACACTATTTCCGACAGTAAGCTAGATGTCGAGTTCTTTTCCAAGGGTACAACCACTCCCACACATAATGTATTTTAAGGACTAAAATACTAACCACTCACACTCACAAGTTTATGATGGTTTGGTACAACAATGATGTATGAACAAGACTAGATAATACAACAACAAAACAAACAATACTTCCAACTATTTATTGAAGCTTGAATATGCCTTGATCTTCTTTGCTACAAAAGAGGATCACTATAATGATATGAAACTGAGTTAGAAATGTTAGAGAGAAGGAATGTATGTGATTATGCTAGAAAGAGATGAGAAAACAACTTGGGTTGGTTTTTTATTTATAGCCAAAACAACATGCTGTCACCACGGACCACGGAACCATAAAAAAGGTTCCGCCCGTGTAAACTTTTGGTGCCGCGGGGGTCTGACAGCAAGATTACCAAAATCTTACCAAAGTCAACCAAATCCACCTTAGATCATGTAAGATATGTAGATTCCAAATCCACGCAAGATATCTTATGAAATTCTCTAGAGATTTAATTGATGCACCACATGATGTCATATGTTGTTTTCTATTTTTAGAAATATGTTAAATGTAAATACATATGTAATGTTTTGTTTTAAGAAACTAAAACATGCTTGAGCTAAAAATGTTAAAATACATTATGGTTTAGAGGCATATCAAAGTTAATTGATATATGACTAATCAAAATGTAAATGCTTGAGTGATGAACATTTTATTTAAGGAAAAGCTAGTTTTAATATCTATTAATCTTGACAAACTTTATGCTTTACAAAAATTAAATTTACTTTTGTCATTAACAAAACTTAGGTAAAGATCATGAAATATAAATAACATTTAATGATAATATTTGTATTAACAAAAACATCTCATCTGATTGAATACAAATAATTATATTCATATTTTAGCACAAACATCTCATATGATAAAAGTGATAAATATTTAATAATTTATATCACTAATAGGGTGCATCTTAAAATTTCACCACAAACATCTCATCATGAAATTTAAACCTTTTTGAGCTTGTCTTTTTCATTTACGACTTGAGCTTTCAATCTACTTCTCCAATTTCATCTCACTATCAACCCATCGCCAGCCAGCCATTTTCATCTTACTAAAAACTTAATTAGGGTTAGGGTTTACACTAGCAATTACGATGTTATCAACGTTTCAACTGACTGTCGCTCCCAAATCCAACACCGCCGTCACTTCTCTCTGCCTTTCCTCCATGTCTTCAAGTCTTCATCAACAAACTGCATGTCCTTGTCAGTAATTCCTAGCTGCTTTTTTCTTTCGCGTTGTAGATCTGTGCTAATTCATCTCGTATTTCCATTGAATAGCAGTGATTTAGTTGTTTGAGAGATCAGTTGGGTGGTTAGGGTTTAAGATATAATTTGGGGAAACTATTATTGAGAGAGGAATGGGAAATATTTTGGTGAATGAAAGTGAATGAGTGTGTTGAGCGTGTAAGTAAATGAGGGTGTGGTTAATTTAGAAAACTACCCCTCCACTTAATTTAAAATGATGGATGATATAATCTCTGTCGTCGGATGATATAAGAATGAAGGGTCAGGATGATCTAATTTGATCTTTAGCTAAATGTTGTTCTGTAAAGAACTTTCGTCTATAAGTAGTATTGATATGTTTTTCACACAACATTAGTATTATATTAAGATAATTTAGAAGAATATTGCGGTTGCAATTTTGCAATCCCGCTAATTTTAATTGAACTAATCCACAAAATTAAGGTTAAATATTAGTGTTTCACATTTTTTTTCAAAAAGGTGGAAATAGTTGTGTCACATTTCGTATCCATTGCACATACAATTTGGCATGTAGAATCCATAATAGTATCAATCATATCTTGAACAAAGTATCGATACATATCCTTCGTCTTGAAAAATAATGAATTATTTTCTTTTTAATGTCTTTCACATAAGTCCTAAACACATAATTTAATCAAGCTTTAAGAGCTTGACAAAGATCATGCAAGCATTTCCTAAGACGCTTACAACTTCTTGCACTAGTACAAAAATGGGATTTGGTCAACATGGGAAAAATGGAATTGCTACACATTCACATATTTATGTGGCTAAATGTACAAAAATAGACAACATTTACTAATTAGCCACACATGCAAATTTTGATCGTGTGACCATTAAATCTGTATTGCCACACAATCGTACATTATGTGGCTAAAGGTAACTGGTAATTTTATTTCTGATTATTTAGCCACATATGAATTTGGAACGCGTGACAAATACAAGTAAGCTTGAAGCATTAGTCACATGAAGTAATTTTTTATGTGTCCAAATTATAAAAACAAGATTAAGTTAAGCTAAAACATGGAGGAACAAAGCTACTGAGGTTCAAATTAAGCTAGGGTGACTTAGGAGAAAAAGAGATAAGCTGGCCAAACTGTTTATAAACTAGAGAAGCTAATGGGATAAGCTAAGTACAATTTTCATAAGGATCCTAAGGGAATAAGCTAGAGAAAAAGCTAACATTAAGTGGATAAGCTTTAAAAACATTAAATGCAAACCTAAAAAAAACTAAATGCAACAGAATAAGCACAGGAAATAAGCTAGATTAGCAAAAGAATCCAAACAACTATTAACCAAATTTGCAAGTCAAACAGTCCCTAAGACCTAAGTTCAAGCTAATAAAGAGTTATCTAAACTAATAAGCTAGAGCATCAAAAGCTTAAACAGATCAAACTAAGCTGTCAAAGGAAAAAAATACCAAAATTCAGATAGTAGGAAGCTAATTTGAGGCTTATAAAGTAGCTGACAAGAAGGCTTCTCAGGAAGGCTGAGAGATTAGCCTATTATGATCAGTCTAAGGGGCCTACTTGCATATAGGGGTGTTATCGGGTCGGGTTGTCAAGTTATCGGGTTTATCGGGTCGGGTTGATTCGGGTTGTCTTGTCTCAAAATTTGATCCTAACCCGACCCTTTAAGCTATCGGGTTATTAGGTTTCGGGTCCAAATGGGTCGGGTTGATTCGGGTTGGGTTGTCGGTTTGGTATCGGGTTATGGCAAGTGTGCTTGACTCTAACATAAAATAAAGCACAATGTAATAAAATTGGCTTATACAGACATTGTACACATTTTGGTAACTAGATCTTGGGTTAAATTACTTTATTGTGTCTTAGCTAATAGTAGCAATATGTGATTCTATTAAATGATACTCCATAATATGTGAATCCATTAAATCATGTTGTATGATTTATTTGATAAAGTGACCATGCATTATTATTTGTGAATTCATAATAATATGTGACATGTAGAGAAAAGTGCAGTAGCCTAAGAAAGAATACTTGACTTAAAAAACAAGTGCAGTAAGAAAACAGAAGTGCAGTGAGGAAAAAAATATGTTAGGATTTAGTAAATCCAGTTATTAAAGTGTCGGTCACGTCAAGTATATGTAATCGTTAGAAAGCTCGTAGTCATAGTTATTTAATGTTAGGTAGTATTTAGTTAAGTAACACCGTGGAGGATGGACGGGTCTTTACCCACTGTATGCCTGATCCACAGCCCGTAGGTGGCGTTTATGTAAGATACTATAAATACCCTCTACCTCCCAAGGTAGAGGGTTGGAGCTCATAATAATACTTTTACTTTCTCTCACTAAGTTCCCTAAACCTCTAAACTTTCTCTCTCTAAAACCAAAGTATACGCCCCTTTGTGATCATGGTTTGATGTGTTTGTGAAATCCAATATGTAAAAAATGGTATCAAGAGCCAAGGTTTGATCATCTCTCTTACATGTTCTTGGATTTCTAGTGGTTTTATATGGTCTTTGGGTTTGAAAAAGTTTAGTGGTATTTGCATCGTTTGGATCATTTCTTGTATTAATGTTTGAATTTTTATTGTACTTTCGTGTTTAGAATCATTGTATGTGCTTGGGTTTTGATTTGGAAAGCTTGAATCACTGTGGTTGGGTTAGTTTTGGATTGAAAAGTGTTGTGTTTGAACTTTTCTAGCTAGCGACTTGAGTCTCGGAATTGTGTTCTTTGTAGCGACTTGTAGTTATAGTATTCAGCGACTTGCAGTTGTAGTGGTAACAAAGCGACAAATAGTACAAAGTAGTGGTTGTACCATTTCGGCTAGCGAGTTGTCATCATAGTGACTTGTCTTTACGATTTTCAGCGACTTGACTTTGTTGTGGGTAGCGACTTGTGCTCTAGCGACTTGTATTTTGAGACAAAGCGACATATAGCACAAAGTAGTGGCCGTACTGTTCAGTCTAGCTAGTTGTTCTTTAGCGACTTGCCCATTTAGCGAGTTGTTCTTTAGCAACTTGCCCACTTAGCCAGTTGTTCTTTAGCGACTTGTCTACTTAACGAGTTGTTACTTTAGCAACTTGTATCACATCGACTTGTGCTTTTAGCGAGTTGTTACTTAGCGACTTGGTGACTTAGCGACTTGTCCTCAAGGTTTATAGCGACTTGGTTGATTATTGTTTCTGATACAGTTTTCTCTTGATTTAGTAAAATCCCGTGAAAGAATCTATTTCCCGGTTTAATCATGGAGTTATAAAATCCCTTGAAATCTGTAATCATGTCTACCAACGTGCCTACAATCATCTCTTTTGTAGCTGAGGACGTTCCAGCAGCTGGATCAGATACTCGTCCACCTATGCTTGACAGAACTGACTATGACTCATGGGCTCAACGAATTAGGTTGTATTGTTTGGGAAAGGAAAATGGGGTCAACATTCTCAAGTCAATTGATGAAGGACCTTATCAGATTGAGACTACAAGAGACACACTTGAAACTGCTGCAGATGGAACAGTGATCTTAGGTTTGGACAGGCCAAAGAATTATGAGCTCAGTAATAAGGAGAAAAAGAGATATGATGCTAATATCAAGGCTTCAAACATTATACTTCAGGGTCTTCCAAAAGACATCTACAAGTTAATCAATCACAACACTGAAGCCAAAGCAGTTTGGGACAATGTCAAGATGCTTCTCTCTGGTTCTGAATTAACTAAAGAAGACAGAGAATCTCAACTGTATGATGACTTTGAGCACTTTAAGATGATACCAGGGGAAGGTGTCACAGAATATTACGTGAGGTTCCACAAGCTTGTTAATGACATGAGGAATATTAAAATGACTATGCCAAATATTCAGCTAAACTCAAAGTTTGTGAACAACATGAATCCCGAATGGCACAAATTTGTCACTTCACCAAGTTAACTAAGGGTTTCAGGAACACTAACTATGAGAAATTGTATGCATTCCTGCTTCAGAATGAGAGACATGCTATGTTTGAACGAATGATTCTTGAACAGTTCAAATCTAAACAGGGAGAAGCAAGTTCGTCAAATGATTCAACAACCTTTTACACCAATGTAGGAATTACCACCAAAGCTTCTCAAGTCATACCCATGGGTAATGGTAATTACAAGCTCATTCCTGATCCAGCATATAAGCCTCCAGACACAAACACACTCATGGAAAAATTCATCAATCAACTGTCTCTCATGGTTAGTCAAAATCTAAATTCCACTCCACACACCAACAATAACCTCAGAACATCATCCAATCCACACAATCAAGCTACTGTCAGAGATGGTAAGGTGGTGGTGCAGAATGTGCAAGGAAGACAGTATGAACAAGGGATGATTGGAGCAGGTTATTGTAATACTGGAGCAGGTGGAGGGTATGTGGCTAATCAGAATCGTGGAAGGAATGCCAATAAAGGACAAGTAAAACCAATCAAGTGCTACAACTGCGGTGGTGATGGACACATTGCAAGGAACTGCACATCTCCAAAACGCCCTCAAAATGCAGAGTACTTCAGGGACAAGATGATGCTGGTGCAAGCTCAGGACAGTGGAGCGGTTTTGGATGAAGAAGAGTTGTTGTTTCTTGCGGATGGAAATGCCAAAACCTATGATTCTGATGTGGATGAGCAGCCAATTCAGGAAATAGGTCACAATCATCAAAATGCCTTTCAAGTTGCCGATTGTGATGCATTTGACTCTGATGTCGATGATGAACCTACTCGCCTGCACAATTTCATGGCTAGTATTTCACCAATGGTCTCTCCAAAGGTTTCATCAGCACAACAGGCTGGTCCCTCTAAAGAATCAATCATCTCTGAGGTATTAAAACTATACGATGAAGTTGATGAGCAAGAGATGCATAACAAAGTACAATCACATGTAACCAATGAATCAGATATGGATAGTGTGGGTAATAGTAATATTGTCCCATATGATCAATATGTGATACAAAGCAAAAGTGAGATTGTACCAAGTGATGCATCCTTTGCAGTCAATGATGACTATGTTTTTGATGAATAGACTCCATGAGCCCCTGATGATTCTGTTATCTCTGAACTGAATGCCTATAAATAACAAGTTGCTATTTATGAACAACGAGCTAAGTTTGAGTTACTACCCGTGAGCAGGAAATGGATGACCAAATGCATACAATTATTAGAAAAAGTAATTTTAGAGAAGAAGTGTTAAAACAAGAGTTAAACTCCTTACAAGAAAAGCTTTCTAAAACTGTTAAGCAAAAACAAGAACTCCAAGATAATGTTAAAGTGCTTAAACAAGTATTTAATGCTAAGGAATCAAAACTTTTGAATGACTTTTCTAATAAAAAAACTTTGAAAAACAAGCTTGAAAATAAGTTGTACGTACAAGGGAATACCATTCAGACTGCTCACATGATCACTAAGCATAGAGTTTTCAACGATAAACATAGCATTCCCCTCGTAAAGGAACCCAATCCTGAATATGGTAAAGTGGCTAGAGAAGCTCAGAAGGTAACATATGATGGTAATGAAATCCTTAAGCCTAGGCAGAAACCTAGTTGCGTTGAGTGCACTGAGGAAGATAGGCAATTAGATGAAGTCACTAGGGAAAAGATGAATATGAAGCTAAAAGATCCTAAGTGTAAAAAGCAAAACATAACTTTCAAACCCCATGATTACACTAAATAAAATTGGATTTCCCTGAACAGGTTTAAGCCTCAAACTCTATTAACCCCAGAACAAGTTTTTTGGAAAAAGGACATAGATATGCAAAAAGCTAATGCACTTGTTAAAACAAACACTCCCCTTAGGAAAATGCCTCCAGCAACTGTGTATCCTCCGAATACACCAATGCATTTAGTTCCTAGATCTATTCCCACTAAGAGCAACACCTTAATCAGCCTGTATGTTGTTTATCAACTATTTGTTGATTTTGAGCAGACATGTAAGAAAAGGATCACACCTACGGGATAATGAAGGGGATAGGGGTTTTGAGCAAACTAAAGAGTGCTATTTAACTGAGGTCATGCCTTTCTTTAAACAATTAAAAGGTCAATTTGAGAGTCTTAAAAAAGGGATAGATGCAGATATTAAAGAAATGGAAAAGGAATTTGATGCAATGATAGTTGAGGTCAATGATTATGAACGGGAACTCAAATATAATGATTGAAACGAAGAATCTGTATATCTTAAATGAGAACTTAGTATTGAGTTGTGTGGCTCAAGATGTGTTTTATACTATTACTAAGCATTCTATTACTGCTTCTCAATTTCATGAATTAACTGTTGCTTTGAAAGTTTCCCATGATCGTGTTATTGAGCTTGAAAACAAAAACTCATAACTAAATAAGAAAATTGATCAGGATGATCACGATAATTTGGTAAAACATCTTTCTAAGCTAGAAGTTGAACATTTTGATTTGCAACTAAAATATCAGCATCTCATAGAAAATGTCAAAACCTCAAACATAAAGACATCCTCAAATGTTCCAGAGTTTGATGCACTTTTTCAAATAAACAAACGTGACGAACAGATTCAAGCTCACTGTAACACGATCAGAAAGTTGAAAGCCCAAATTTCACAATTAAAGGGCGAAAAGAACAATGTGACTGGCTCCTAAATGCCTCCTCCTTTAGATTCTCAGTGTTCTCAAACTTTTCATCTTCAAAACTTGGTTAATGTTTTACAAAATAAAAATGAGAGTTTTCTAGAAGAAAATGAAAAAGTTAAACGACACTTTAAAGAGTTATATGATTCAATGAAAGTCACTCGTGACAAGAACAACGAAAAAATAACGTCTTTACAAAAGGAAATTGAGAATCTGAAGAGTCAGGTAAAAGGGAAAATGCCACTTGTCTTTAATGAGAATGTTGCATCAAAGTCATCTGCAGACTCTAAATATACTGTGACTGTTAAATACATTCCTCCTCATCTTAAAAATAACAAACTTGTGTTTCATAACTATTTTGCTCACCTTAAGGATAGTCTAGAATGTCTCCGTGAGATTGTAGAAGAGGATTTCATAAATAAGCCACTTGATACTGAAATTAGGTTTGCTTGCATTCAGGCCAAACGATCTCAGGAGCTGTTAGAATGTTTAAGAGCCACATGTCCTAAATCCTTATGTGAGAAATATAAAGCTATGATGCCTTGTTCTATGCCTAGTGCCAAATATGCAACCCATTCTATGCCCAGTGTTAAGAAAGTGAACTCTAAAGTGCCTTCAAGTAGTTCAGATCCCTGCACTTCTAGTTCAGGAATGCAAAAGGTAGCCCAACCAACTAATGTTCCCATAATTCCCTCTACAGGAGTAATCATTGACACAAAAGCAAGCGGTCAAAGCCTCCAGGCAATACAAAGCAAGATAGGACCTCGCAAGCTAAGAATGTGCAATGGAAGAGAGTAGAAGACCACCCTAGGAACATTAAGTTTGAGTTGAATAAAACGAATCGTGCTGATTCTAGTATTAGCTATAAGCGCATCTGTAATTAATTCAATTCTCGCTACTATCTACAAAACATGTAATGATGATTGCTTGGTTTCTGTTACTAATCATGTGTGTGTCGTGAATGATTTGATTAATTCTGTTAAACATCCAGTTAAAATCGTTAATGCCAACAATCATGTTAAGAAGGATAGAAAGCAATGGTGGAAGAAGGTTAGAAAACATTGGAAACCCAGAGGAAGAAAATTTTGTAATGTAGGTTATCAGTGGATACCTACTGGCCGCAAGCTTAGTCTTAATGAGTTGTGCCCTAAATTATCTAAGTCAATGCCCATTAGAAAATGGATACCCACTGGTAGAACTATTCCTTTAAGAAGTGAACATACTTTGAATAGGTCAAATACGGACACTAGCACTGCATGTATCCCTGATGATTCCATTGTTCCTACTTCCGATGTGGGTGTTCCAATCACTGTTACTAACCAAATGGAACCCATTCTTTCATGGGGATCCCAATTATCTAGTTATCCATTCTTGTCTGTGTTCAACTGCAGATCGTTCAAATCGTTCTGTGGTACATGGACTCAGGCTGTTCCAAGCATATGACTAGAGATAGCTCGCGGCTCAAGAACTTAGTGAGTAAATTCATCGGGACTATTAGATTCGGGAACGACCATTTTGGTGCAATTATGGGTTATGGAGACTATGTTATTGGTGATAGTGTAATCTCCAGGGTATATTATGTAGAAGGTCTTGGTCATAATTTGTTTTCTGTTGGTCAATTATGTGATTCCGATCTAGAGGTGGCTTTTAGAAAACATACTTGTTTCGTTAGAGAACTTGATGGTGTGGAACTTTTAAGAGGAACACGGGGTTCAAATCTATACACCATCTCTATCGAAGACATGATGAAGTCTTCTCCAATCTGCTTGTTGTCAAAGGCTTCGAAAACAAAGTCATGGTTATGGCATCGTCGTCTCAATCACTTGAACTTCGGCACCATTAATGGTCTTTCTAGAAAGGACCATGTAAGAGGCTTACCCAGATTAAAATATGAAAAAGATCATCTTTGTTCAGCATGTCAATTGGGAAAAAGCAGGAAATATGCCCACAAACTCAAACCTGCAAACTCAGTTATGGAAGTTCTTCATACCCTTCATATGGATTTGTGCGGACCAATGAGAGTGCAAACGATAAATGGGAAGAAATATATTTTAGTCGTGGTTGATGACTACTCTCGATTTACTTGGGTAAAGTTTCTGAGGACAAAGGATGAAACTCCATATGTCATCATCAAACTTATCAAGAAGCTTCATGTTTGACTTAACAAGACTGTTAGAATTATTCGAACAGACAATGGCACTGAGTTTGTTAACAAAGACCTAAGTCAATTTTATGAAAGCATTGGAATCAGTCATCAAAGAAGTGTTCCACGCACTCCTCAACAGAATGGTGTAGTTGAAAGACGAAATCGGACCCTTGTTGAAGCTGCAAGAACAATGCTAATTTATTCAAAGGTTCCAATGTTTCTTTGGGCTGAAGCCATTGCCACTGCTTGCTACACCAAAAATCGTTCCCTCATACACACATCTCATGGAAAAACTCAATACGAACTTGTCCTTAAACGAAAACCTGATCTCTCCTACATTCGTGTGTTTGGTGCTTTGTGCTATCCAACGAATGACGGACAAGATTTAGGTAAATTAAGAGCTAAGGCGGACATTGGAGTTTTTGTAGGTTATGCATCAAACAAGAAGGGTTATCGAATCTACAACAAAAGAACTCGAGATATCATGGAAACTATTCACGTTACGTTTGATGAGCTGTCCAGGCAAATGGCTCCAGGACAATCAAGTTCTGGACCCGCATCACAACCTTCATTAAGCAGTCTCATTAGTTCTTCTCTTGTACAAAATTTCTCACCAGCAACTCCTTATGTACCTTCCTCAGAAGATGATTTGAAGAAATTGTTTGATCCAATGTTTGATGAACACTATGAGCCAATTGCTAATGATCTGTCAAATTCATCAACAAAGGCTGCTCCTATCCATGTCAATGAAGATAACCCTTCAGTTTCCATGTCATTAAGTCAAGGAGGTGCTCAATTTTTTGGGTGATAAGCTTGTGAGCTGGTCTTCAAAGAAACAAATGAGTACTTCTATATATTCTCTACAGAGGCTGAATACATAGCCATGTCATCTTGTTGTGCTCAAATCGTATCGGTGAGATCCCAACTGTCTGACTATGGCTTTGAATTCAATAAAATTCCTCTGTATTGTGATAACAAAAGTGCCATTGCTCTCTCATGCAACAACGTTCAACATTCAAGAGCAAAGCATATTGACATTCGACATCATTTCATCAGGGAGCAAGTGGAGAACGGTGTGGTGGAACTTTATTTTGTAAGGACAGAATACCAGTTAGCAGACATCTGCACCAAAGCTCTTCCTAGAGAACGTTTTGAGTTTATCATTCCACGACTTGGTCTAAAGAGTCTACAACCGGAAACACTCAAACGTCTTCAAGAGGAAGACGAGGAGTAAAAGTTTTTCTTCATCCATATCTTGTATATAGTTATTCAAAAAGCAAAATACAAAATTACAAAACCAACAAAAAACAAATAGAAAAATATAAAACTTTCAAAAATCCATAAAAATTTGAAAAACTCAAAAAAATTTCATAAATATTGTCGTTTTGTCTTGTTTTTATTGATTCGATAATATCTACGGTCTATGTGCTGTCATTCAAAGAGTGACACGAGTCTTTAGATGTTTTTCGAATGTACATAAATCATTTAAAAAAAATTGAGAGAAAGTAAAACAAAGGCTTATAGTCATTTCAGTCTATAACCCGTTTTTAAAGAAAGAACAGAGCCATGCTTTATCTTATTTTTTAAAACTCATGCTCTGATTCTAAAAACAAATGTTTGTCATTAAAAAGACAAATGTTTCCCTCACAAATGATTCTAAAATGTTTGTTATCTAAATGAAAACTAATAAAAATAACTCGAACCCAATTTTTGAAATTCATCTGAACTTGACATTTGTCAAAATCTCTATCTCTCAATCAACAACTTATGTCATTGATTGAGGGGGAGAACGATTTCATTTAAATCAAAAGGTTATTTGTCATACAATTGGTTCAGACCAAGGTTTATGTCATGTTTTCAAATGATATTCAAGCATGTTTAATCTTTGGAGTTTAAAGTCTCATATTTGATCCTTATCGGTTATATGTTTTCACAAGCAACTCACAATTCTCCTTAAAAGCTTTCAAAATCAATTTAAATCTACAGAGATCACAAATCTCAAATGATTTGAAAATTGTGATCGGGGGAGAATTTGTGATTTAAATTAATAATTCGATAAATGGTTTTATAAGTGTTTAGCAGGCTCTCCTCCCTTCATGTGCCAAATGATTTCAAATTTTCCATGCACATGTTAAGGGGGAGCATCTATATCAAACTATGAAGGATTAAAACGTGATTGATTTGTTCCAAAGTGCAGTTTTTCCCTAATATGTGCAAAACATTTTCGAATCTTGATGCACATATTGAGGGGGAGAAACTTTTTGAAAACCACATCCTTTCCAAAAATATCCTTAACAAAGTATGAAAAATACTAATTTTGATCAGGAAAGTGATGTTGATATCTTTAGAAAATGGTAATCAAAGAAGTTAATCCTTCCTCTTGCCTCTGTGTGCCAAAACGATTTCAAATACACGATGCACATGTTGAGGGGGAGCTCTTTTCTAAAATATCAAAAACAATTCAAGTACAAAATGCTTTGATAATATATCACAAGTATCTGGATTGATTTTCAAATGGTGGTTCAAATGGTGATGAACAATACCAAAGAGACCGACCAAATTTACTTTATGCATGGTGATATAAGGATGGTTAGGTTAGGTATTCGTTCCCAAGATCCAGCCAGAACCAGAGGGATCTACCCAAGGACAATCCACTAGATAGTGTAGAAGTCCTTAGGTATAAAGAAAAAAAGGAGAAAAGTGAGATATGGGAAGAGTGCGGACTGAGATAGAGCTAGAACTAGAATAAACCCAACAAGGTTCTAGTTATGAAGTCTCGGTAAGCACTGAAGGGGTTGAAGAATGAAAAAGAAATAAATGTGAAAAAGGTGAAAATAAATAGCCCTCCAATAATTCATCCTTAGGGCAGAAACCGAGTTCAATACATATGCTACTGGTTGTTACTAAGGTAACACCGGTATTGAAGACAAGACGTCATGGACCCAGTGACGTACTGCACTACAACTTTCCAAGCCACTCAAGTTCCTCTTAAAAGGACTTGTTTCATTCTCACAGGGAACCTACATAATATATCGACTTTCTCTTAGAGATTGTTGATATTGAAGAAAGAGACCCTCTCCCTAGTCTCCGGCATAGGAACCAAATGTGCACTATTGAGTCTAGAGCCACGAGATCATCAAATAAATCTCATTAGGACACTTTCAATGAAGACTCTCTGTTTCACACAATGTGGAAAGAGATAACATATTTTAAGATTCCTACACATTATCCTTGTGGTATTGCCAGAACATCTGATTGATATGCAAACATATTCACAATGAAGATGGAAAGCCTTCTAGAGCCAACATAAAACAAGCTCTTGGTAGGTGGCATGTGAGATCTATCCAATAGATCAACCATGTGACAACTGAACAGAAACAATGGGGCAATTCTAATTTATGAATCAATCCTGGTTCAGGTTATGGATTGACAGATGCCTTTGAAAAACCGGTCGTTGTGCCTAAAATTCTTTTCTCTAGCACTTCGACTGTGTATTAATATTTCAAAATTAAAAGGTGTTTATGATTGATAACTGATTTACCATAAAAACTTTGTTGTATTGCAAAACCCTTTATATATTAAGCAATACACGATTGTTTTTCAAATCATTTTTCATCAATCAGTGAATCTCAATTCGCTAGTTCACTCACTCCGTGTTGTCTTCTTTGAGACGTTCCGATTTGAGAACAGCTAGAGCAGCTACGAAACCCTGTCAAGGAGATTCTTCGGAATTATACCTGATCACAGGCAGTACTTGTACTGATCAACGGGGAACCGTGGGCCGTGTACCTCAGTTCAACGAAAGTGATCAAAGACACTTCCGTGCGCTTTATTGCTAACTGTTGTATGCAGTTTCACCCGACGTTTACAGGTGATTAGAATGGAGAGGTCAATCCACAGCCGCATGCTTACACAACACATTCATTTCTAAAGAAATCATGATAAGTGCATCAACGACTCTGATATTTTCACTCCATGCTTCTGCTACGCTGCTGCAAATATCATGAATCAACTAAAGCTTCCGCTACTCTGATGAGAAGATTTCATGATCCAGAATGTGAGCATGTCGGTCCAAAACTCACAACATCACATAATGTCAACACTACAAAGGAAGAGTCAGATATTTACGGTAGCTGATGATCTCAAAGCTGGCTCAAAACTCATTATCAAGTAGATCACTTAAAGACCTCCACTTGGACTAACCAAACATGTAAAACATGAAGAATCAAAGACTGCGGGTTACAGAGCAAAGTACCTTAACAAGAATCCAAGAACAATCTTATTGTAATATCTGTTTGTATTCAATATAATTTGAGGTGACCTCCCTTAGGGGGAGATTGTTAGGATTTAGTAAATCCAGTTATTAAAGTGTCGGTCACCTCAAGTATATGTAATCGTTATAAAGCTCGTAGTCATAGTTATTTAATGTTAGGTAGTATTTAGTTAAGTAACACCGTGGAGGATGGACGGGTCTTTACCCACTGTATGCCTGATCCACAGCCCGTAGGTGGCGTTTATGTAAGATACTACAAATACCCTCTACCTCCCAAGGTAGAGGGTTGGAGCTCATAATAATACTTTTACTTTCTCTCACTAAGTTCCCTAAACCTCTAAACTTTCTCTCTCTAAAACCAAAGTATACGCCCCTTTGTGATCATCGTTTGACATGTTTGTGAAATCCAATATGTAACAAAATAAGTGTAGCATGTTAGATAAACAAATTAATAATGTTAGTACGCTAGATAACAAGTGAATGTCAGCACGCTAGATAAAAAAACATGATTACCAAGTTTGCAAGGTCCTCATTCATAAACATTGAAACTGCAGTAGGAAAATGCAATTTAAACAAAAAAATGTTTTTGGCCTAAAAGGACTAACTGCAGTAGCTAGCCAATTCAAGGAACATTCTGTGTCACGAATTAGATTTTATTTGGCCTAAACTGAAAAAAAATAGAAAACCTTATACATATTATCGGGTTATCGGGTTGAACTCGAACCCGATAAAATATGAAAACATAACCCTAACACGACCCTATAAGGCTATCGGGTTAGTCGGGTTGACCCGATAGACCCGATAAGCCAAGTTGAACCCAAATAAACCCAACCTTATAAGGCTTTATCGGGTTCGGGTTGGGTTCGGGTCAGGTCGGTCAACTCATTTGACACCCCTACTTGCAGATCTAAAATCAGCTCCTAAATAAGCTCTAAAATTCTCAAAATGCTAAAACAGAACAAGATTATGCTATGAATTATCTCTAAACGAAAAATAAGAACAAAAGCTCTTATAAATAAGGTAACAATAAGCTACTCCGACAGCTTATTTGGACTATTTTGACATTTGACACAGAATGTGATATAACCAAAAGACCTAAGACACTTTACCAAAACCTTATAACCACTAAGAAAACAGATTTTAGACCAATATTGTTACCAAAAACAGCTTAAATCTCTTTGAATCAAAATAAACTGTTTAAAACTGTTTGATATCATGAAATTTTGAAAACAACTAAAAAACTATGAAACTTAATGAAATCACTCAATATGACTTGTAAACTACTATTTGGACACAAATTAAACTGATACAAATCAGCTTAATGATCAAAAATGATTTTAAGTTCTAAAACTTATTGTGCCAAACAATTCTTTAACCAGACAAATTTTGAGTTTGAGGAATATTTAACCACAGATTTCACCAATAAAGACTCAAAATAACAAATATAAACTAAACAACTTTTAAAAATAAGTTTCTAAACATAAAATAAGCTGAAATATTACTTTGACATTTATTGACTTTTTGGATTTTTAAACTTAAAACAGTTTTAAACTAACAAAATGATAACCAAGACTCACAATAAGCTAGAGAGCTTATATGAGCTTAATGAGAGCACTAACAAGAGTTTAAACAAGGTTTGTAACAAAATAAATGCTTAAAATTGTAAATTTGACAAGGTATTTAAAGGAAAAAGTAAATTGCATTAATAAAAGTGATGTTACAGCACTGAAATTGAAATTACAATTGAATTTAAAAACTATTTAACTAAGAAAAGCTGTAAATTGCCAGTTAATATAAAATGGTAACAATTTTCTAAATGCATAAAAATTGGACAGCCCTAATCTTGTGAGGAGGGAGGTTTTTATAGCTGAGCTTGAGGTCTTCATTAGGGTTTCTGAGAAGGATCCAGAAGTCTAATCATAGCCTTTCAATCACTGATTGCATCATCTCATCATCTCACAGCCATTGGATCATACTTCCACATCTCATCTACCAATAGAAATAGCTGGGATTGCCAGCATGGCAATCCTTATGACATGTAGGATTTCCATGCTGGCAATCCCAGTTATTTCTATTGGTAGATGAGATTTGGAAGTATGATCCAATGGCTGTGAGATGATGAGATGATGCAATCAGTGATTGAAAGGCTAAGATTAGACTTTTGGATCCCTCAAATCAGGCAATCCTTATGACATGTAGGATTGGTGGATTATTAGTACGATGCTGGATGAGGGGTACTGTAGGGATTTTAGAGGGAGAAGATTATGAACAGTGGTGGCGGGAAGGGCAAATGAGGGTTTTAATATTATTCTTTAAAAGGTTTGACTGATTTGGTTAAATGTTGACTTGGGTAAATGGGGTGGGTTAAAAGGGTAGTAACCGGGTAGGAGTAGTTTAAGGGTTGGGCTTTGGGGTGTTGGGTTGGGCTAGAGGGATAATACTTAGACTTGGGTTAAGGATTTGGATTATATTTAATTTGTAACTGGATTTGAGCATAATATTATCACAAGGACTAAATTAGCCATATTGTGAAATTCCAAGAATTAGAGGTGTTACTTGGGGTAAAATGATGGGTGTAATGGTAATTTGGTTAATGATGAGGGTAATATGTGAAAATATGCCAAACATGATTCAATATTGGTAAAAATTGAATCCCCGACTCCGTCTTTCACACACTTTCCTTTCTCGTGCTTTTTTTTCTTTTGTTTTATATTTTCTTTGTCCGTCTTGTGATATCCGTACCTGCACATGCATAAACTAAAGAAACACAAAGATATTAAGCATTGACGGCAAGTTTTCAGTTTATTTGGCCCGTTTTGATAAAGAAAAGGGTATATATTTTCACATATACCACCAGACGACCAGGCGACATCAACTACACACATATTTAAAATGGTGGTTTTGTGTGTAGGTTAGGGTTGGGGTTATGAAGATGCTAATGGATCTATGCTTTTTGTTGATGGATATTTTTAGTGTTTTTTAGGTTTATTGTTGTTGATGAAGATCATGATTAAAAGTGTTCATAATTAAGGTCGAGTGATATATGTTTTTTATGTGGATTTAATCTAGAATTTGTTACGAATTTTGTTGGGTTTAATCACTTTTTGTCGTTAAGTCTTTGTTTTGGTTGTTAAAATTGAAGTTTTGATGAGTTTTGATTTATTTTGAATGAGATGAGAGCACTTTTTGGTTGTTTTGGATATACTCCTAAACAGTTTTTAGAGGCATCGGTACGGTGGTTGTTAGCTCAAGCCATGAGCTTCAGCGCAAGTGTATGGTGCGAGATACGACACCAGAGGTCATAGTCAAAACTGGTATTATAAAGAAAAAGTGCTGAGGTGACACCATTTTTTTTATGACACCACCTTTTGGCATCAAACGATACCTATCCCTCTTTTGGAAAACTAGAAGGGGGTTGAATAGTTTTACCGTTAAAATTTTAATTATTTTAAAAACTTATTGTGAGATCAATCAATATAGATATTAATGGATAAATGATATGCAAGTAAAGAATGAATAATATGCAAGTAATAAATAATATGCAAGTAAGGAAAGAAACAATCAAACCACGACAAGGTTGTTTATAGTGGTTCGGTTTACAAGGACTCTTTTTCCTTACCCTACTCCACTCCCCAAGTCTCCAACTCGAGAGTTATCTTCACTATTCAACAAGTGTTGGGTTTTAGGTTCTGCTGAAAGGAATTATTCTAAGTATGGAACCACTGCCAGCACAAAGGAAACCACGGCTAGAAGGATGGAACCACTCCTCAAGGTAGACCACTGCTAGTAGAAGATTGTAACCACTGCTATTACATCATATCACTGCTAGTATTGTTTAGGTCGGTTTAATTGTAATATTCTAGAATATCTTCAGTAGGACGTATTGTATGGAAAGTGTACTTATCTTGTAGAATACGTAATGTAGATTGTATAGGAATCCTTAGCCTATAAAAGGAGGTCCTAGGTTAGAGTTAGATATACGTATTAGTTATATCTAAATTCGATACACTTCAAGGTTGTAAAACCCTAATACTATTCAGAGTATTCATATAATAAATATATTGAGGTGTTTAGTGATTAATTGTCATTATTCTTCTTAATGTTAAACATTAAATTCCGCGTAGTGTTTAACAGTTTGTTTTAGTTCAAGTCAGCTTCTATACAAGATCGTTTGCTCAACTAGGATCAACAAGTGGTATCAGAGCTTGTGATCTAGAAGCTGTAATCAAGAAGAAGTTGTATTAACTCAGATTTGTTCAAATTCAAAAGGTTCAAGATGTCTGATGAAACTCATATCGTTACTGCCTTCAAGGTACCCATGCTAAAGCAGGGTGAGTATCAGGTTTGGAAGATGCAAATGAGGCAATACATTCGCCTGATTGACTACAACATCTGGGAGGTGATTGAGAAGGGTGATACTTTGCCTACTAAGGGTCCTGATGGAAAACCTATTGGGATTGTTAGTGAACCTGACAAGGCTCAAAGGAAGTTGGAGATAAGGCTCATAGTATTCTCAATATGGGAATACCTAATGAGTATGCTTTGGACTTTCAAGAGTATGAGACTGCTAAGGAAATAATGGATGCCATTGAGCAAAGATTTGCTGGTAATGATGATACCAGAAAATCAAGGAAGAATATGCTCAAGCATCAGCTTGAAAACTTCACTGCTCTTAGTGGAGAAAGTCTTGATGGCACTTATAACAGATTGCAGAAGCTCATCAATCAATTGAAGTTGGTGGACTATAAAGTTGCTCAATAAGACATTAATCTCAAGTTCATTTGAAGTTTGTCACCTAAATGGGCAATGCACACAGTTGTTTGGAGAAACAAGGATGACTTTGAAAATATGGCTTTGGAAAATTTCTACAACAACTTAAAGGTCTATGAGTCTGAAAAGAACATTGCTGGCTCATCCTCATCTACACAGAACATTGCTTTTGTGTCTACCAACTACAGGAGCACTTAGGAAACAACCACTGCTACATATGATGTTTCCACTACTAGTACTAATGTTTCCACTGCTTATGATAACATTAGTGATGGTGCTATCTGTGCTTTTCTATCTGATCTGGATCAAATTGATCCTGATGATCTTGATGAAATCAATCTTCAGTGGCAAATGGTTATGCTCACTTTACAGGCTAGGAGATTTTTGAGAAGAACTAGAAGGGAGATCAAGTACAACGGACAAAGAAAAGCTGGGTTTGACAAAATCAAGATGGAGTGCTTCAACTACAAAAAGAAGGGACATTTTGCTAGGGAGTGCAGAGCTCCAAAGAGGATGGGAGAAAACTTCAAGAAGGCACTTGAAGAACCAAAGCCTTCTTCAGCTTTGGTGACTCAAGATGGCCTTGGAGATTATGACTTGTGACCAGATAGAGGAAGGACCCAATGCTGCTTTCCTGGCTAGTGAAGCTTCCAAAGTGCATAAATTTGCACTCATAGCCTATGCTTCATCATATTCTGGTTCAGATTCTGAGGTATCTAATGATTCAAAAAGTTCTACTTGTTCTTTTAAATCCTGTCAAGATAACTTAGAATCTTTTAAAGCTATCACTGAGAGAAGTAGATAGACTTGCATTTGACAACCTAGGTTACAAAGTTGGTCTTTAAAATGTAGAAGAAAAACTTAGGTGTTGTACCAAGTGTGAGTTTGAGTATGTGGATAAGATTAATATACTGGGTGGTGAGATTGACTTAAAGGATAGGGAAATCAAAGTACTTAAACAGAAACTAGAAGAAGCTGAAAGTGTAAAACAAGAGGCACTAGAAGATAAAGAGAAACATATAGTTAAGGTTGATAAATTAACTTATGCTTCTAAGGTTGTTAATAAGTCAATTGTAAGAAACTTAATGAAAAAGGGTTCTGGGATAGGGTACAATGATGTGCCACCACCCATGCTCATGAAACATGCACTACCTGGTACTGAGTTGTCATTTAGTGATGAGTTTAGTTTTAACAAACCTGTAGGTGAGAATTGTGAGTTACCTAAGGTAGTGTATGATAGGTCATCTGATGGTCCAATCATTGAAGATTGGGAGTCAGATTCTGAGAAAGATAGGTCTGAGTCAACATAGTCTGATAAGTTAGAAAATATTAAAATTGTTGATTCAAAACAAGCCAACCTTTTGCCTAGATTTGGAGCACAGATCTCTAGGAGAGTTGTAGGGTATAATGAGATTCCTAAGGACCAGATGAAAAGATTCAAACCTAGAGATAATCAAAGAAACTTTAATGGCTTAATCTCAAATAAATTTGGAGATGAGTTTCAGTGTGTTAAAAAGGCTTGTTTTAAGTGTGCTAGTTTTGAGCATCTATAGAGAAACTGTAATAAAAACCAACCACAATTTTGGAATTAATGAAAGAGGGTAAATCATAAAAACTTTTCAAAGCAAACCATCCCTCACCCAAACAGAAACATGGTTCCAAAAGCAGTGTTAATGAGGAATGGTAAAACAAAATCTATAATCACTGTTGCACCTAAATGGGTTCCAACCACTGCTAAGCAAAATCTTTCCACTGCTAAGCAGAATATCACCATTGCTGAGACAAAAGAAGTTTTAACTGTACCAAAGGTGATAACAGATACATTGGTTGGAAGTCATTTCTAAGTTGTAAATGCCTCAGCTTGTTGGCAATGGAAACCAAAGACCAATGTCTTAGAACATGTCAACAATGCATCAATGAACTTAAAGAAATTTGACTATGTTGATGCACAAGGCAGACCCAAGTCAGTATTGACTTGGGTCCCCAAAAGGAACTAATTTTTCTAATTTCATGTGCAGGGCAATTTACAGGATGAGCTAAAAGATAAAAGAATTTTTGACAATGGTTGCTCTGGGAACATGACATGGGATGGGAGCAACCTTGAAGATTTTGAAGCCTATGATGGAGGCTATGTGGCATTTGGCAATGATCCAAAGGGAGGCAAGATTGTTTGCAGAGGCACAATCAGAACTGGAAAGTTGGACTTTGAGAAGGTTTATTTGGTAAAAGGACTAAAGTACAATCTATTCAGTGTTTCCCAAATGTGTGATAAGAAAAATTGGGTACTTTTTGGGAAAGTAAATGTGGTGTTATCTCCTGATTTTAAAATGCCTGATGAAAGATGTAATTCCTAATAGATCCTTAACATGTTTGTTTGCTAAGGCATCAGTAGATGAGTCAAAGTTACAGAATAGAAGGCTAGGCCACCTAAATTTCAAAACAATCAATAAATTGGTGAAGGGAAACTTGGTTAGGGGGTTACCTTCTAAGTTTTTTGAAAATAAAGAACTTTGTGTGGGTTGTCAAAAAGGTAAACAACATAGAGCCTCTTGTAAGACCAAGACTGTAAACACCATAACTCAACCACTATTTATGCTTCATATGGACTTATTTGGCCCTACCTTTGTTAGAAGTTTGAACCATAAGCAGTATTGCCTAGTTATTACAGATGATTATAGCAGATTTTCTTGGGTATACTTTTTGGCATCTAAGACTGAAACTAGTGAGATTCTCAAGAGTTTCATAACTAATACCGAAAATTGTAACATATTGGATTTCACAAACACACTAAACCATAAGCACAAGTAGGCGTATAAGATGATTCTAGAGAGAGAAAGTTAGAGGTTTTGGAACTTTAGTGAGAGAAAGAAAAATCTTATTATGAGCTCCAACTCTCTACCTTGGGAGGTAGAGAGTATTTATAGTCATTACAGAAATCGCCACCTATCGGGCTGTGGATCAGGCATACAGTGGGTAAAGACTCGTCCGTCCTCCACGGTGTTACATAAGCTAAATACTACTTAACTTATAATAAACTACGACTACGAGGTTTCTAACGATTACATATACTTGAGGTGGTCGACACTTTAACTACTGGATTTTCCAAATCCTAACAATCTCCCCCTAAGGGAGGTCACCTCAAACACACATTAAATTACATAGAAAACAAACAGATATAACATTGAGATTGTTCTTGGATTTTTGTTTTGTAGCTCGTAGTCTTAGATTCTTCATTTTGGCATGTTTGGATAATCTGAGTGGAGGTCTTTAACTGATCCACATGATAATGAGTTTTGAGCCAGCTTTGAGATCATCAGTCACATTAACCTTTGACTCATCCATTGTGGTGTTGGTATAATGTGATGTTGTGACTTTTGGACCGACATGCTCACATTCTGGATCATGATTTATTCTTATCAGAGTAGCGAAGCTTTCGTTGATTCATGATATTGGCAGCAGATAGCGTAAGCATGGAGTGATATTATCAGAGTCATTGATGCACTAATCATGATTTCTTTAGATATGAATGTGTTGAGTGAGCATGCGGCTATGGATTGACCGCTCCATTCTGATCAGCTACAAACGTCGGGGTGTACCTGCATAAGACAGTTAGCAATAAAGCGCACGAAAGTGTCTTTGATCACTTTCGTTGAATTGAGGTACACGCCCCACGGTTCCTCGTTGATTAGTACAAGTACGCCTGTGATCGTATAATTCAAGAATTTCCTTGACGTGGTTTCGCAATGCTCTAGTTGTTCTCAAACCGAACGCCTCCAAGAAGACAACACGGAGGAGTGAACCAAATAGAGATTCACTGATTGATGAAAAAAGATTTGAAAAACAATCGTGTATTGCTCAATAGAAATTGTTTTTGCAATACAACGAAGGTTTTAATGAAAATCAATTATCAATCTTAAACAACTTTTGATTTGAAATATTCGTACACGATCGATGTGCTAAAGAAAAGAGTTTTTGAGCACAAAGACCGGTTTTTCAAAGGTATCCGTCAATCCATAACCTGAACCAGGATTGATTAAAAAAATTGAATCGCCCCATTGTTTCTGTTCAGTTGTCACATGGTTGATCTATTGAATAGATCTCACATGCCACCTACTAGGAGCTTGTTTGATGTTGGCTCCAGAAGGCTTTCCATCTTCATTGTGAATATGTTTGCATATTACTCAGATGTTCTGGCAATACCACAAGGATAATGCGTAGGACTCAAGATATAATCTCTCTTTCCACATTGTGTGAAATAGAGAGTCTTCATTGAAAGTGTCCTAATGAGATTTATTGATGATCTCGTGGCTCTAGACTTAATTTTGTGCATATTTGGATCCTATATCGGAGACTAGGGAGAGGGTCTCCTTCTTCAATATCAACAATCTCTAAGAGAAAGTCGATAGATAATGTTGGTTCCCCGTGAGAATGAAACAACTCCATTTAAGAGGAACTTGAGTGGTTTGGGAAGTTGAAGTGCAGTGCGTCACTGGGTCCATGACGTCTTGTCTTCAATACCGATGTTACCTTGGTAACCACCAGTAGTATATGAATTGAACCCAGTTTCTGCCCTAAGGTTGAATAATTGTAGGGCTATTTGTTTTCACCCTTTTCACATTCAATTCATTTTCATTCTTCAACCCCTTCAGTGCTTACCGAGACTTCATAACTAGAACCTTGTTGGGTTTATTCCAGTACTAGCTCAGGCCTCAGACTCTTCCCATATCTCATTTTTCTCCTTTTTTTAATATACCTAAGGACTTCTACACTATCTAGTGGATTGTCCCTGGGTAGATCCCTCCGGTTCTGGCGGATCATGGGAAAAAATACCTAACCTTATCATCCTTATATCACCATACATAAAGTAAAGTTGGTCGGTCTATTTGGTATTGTTCATCTGCCATTGGAACCAATTGAAAACCATTTGAAAATCAATCCAGAAACTCATGCTATATTATCAAAGCATTTTGTACCTGAATTGTTTTTGATATTTTTAGAACAAGAGCTCCCCCTCATCATGTGCACCAAGTATTTGAAATCGTTTTGCACACGGAGGCAAGAGAAGGAATTAACTTCTTTGATTACCATTTTCTAAAAGATATCAACATTACTTCCCTGATCAAAACAAGTAGATAAAGCATTTTAGGGAAGGATGAGGTTTTCATAAGCTTGCTCCCCCTCAATATGTGCCTTGAGGTTTGAAAGAGTTTTGCACATACAAGAGGGAACCTGCACATTGATCACGTTTCAAATAATTGTGGTTTAAGATAGATGCTCCCCCTCAACATGTGCATGGAAAATTTAAAATCGTTTGGCACATGTGGGATGGAGAGCTTGTACATCCTAATAAAACCATTTACCGAATTATCAGATTCATTCAATTTAAATCACAAATTCTCCCCCGATCACAATTATCAAATCATTTGATATTTGTGATCTCTGTAGATTTAAATTGATTTTGAAAGCTTTTAAGGAGAATTGTGACTTGATTATGAAAGCGTTTTAACTGATAAGGATCGGATTTTGAGACTTTAAAATCCATTGAATAAACATGCATGATTATCTTTTGAAAACAATTGAATGACAAATAACCTTTTAATTTAATTGAAATCATTCTCCCCCTCAATCAATGACATAGGTTGTTGATTGGAGATAGATATCTTGACAAACTTTTTAAGTTCAGATGATTATCAAAAATAGAGTCCGAGTTATTTTTCAAATCAACTAGTTTTCATTAGATAGTAAGAATTTGTTTAAAGAATCAGAGCATGAGATTTGAAAACCAAGATAAAGCATGGCTCTGTTCTTTCTTTGAAAAGCGGGTTACTGCCTGAAAATGACAATAAACCATAGTTTCTCCTTCTCCCAATTTTTTTTTTTTAAGAACATTCGAACAACATCTAAAGTCCCGTATCATTCTTTGAATGAAAACATTAAGACCGTAGATATTATCGAATCGTGAAAAGCATGACAAAATGAGAATATTTTTTGAGGATTTTTCGAATTTTTCAAATTTTTTTATGGATTTTGAAAGTTTTATATTTTTCTATTTGATTTTTGAAGGTTTTGTAATTTTGCATTTTGTTTTTCGAATAGATATTTACAAGAGATAGATGAAGGAAACCTTTTACTCCTCTTCTTCCTCTTGAAGACGTTTGAGTGTTTCTGGTTGTAGGCTCTTAAGACCCAGTCGTGGAAGAATAAACTCAAAACGTTCTCTAGGAAGAGCTTTTGTGAAGATGTCTGCTAACTGGTATTCAGTCCTCACAAAGTATAGTTCCACCACACCGTTTTCAACTTGTTCCCTAATGAAATGATGTCGAATGTCGATGTGCTTTGCTCTTGAGTGTTGTACGTTGTTGCATTAGAGAGCAATAGCACTTTTATTATCACAGTACAGAGGGATTTTGTTGAATTCAAAGCCATAGTCAGATAATTGGGATCTCATCTATAGGATTTGAGCACAACAAGATGACATGGCTATGTACTCAGTCTCTGTAGAGGAAATAGAAGTACTCATTTGCTTCTTTGAAGACCAGCTCACAAGCTTATCACCCAAAAACTGAGCACCTCTAGACGTATTCGACGAAAGTGTCTTGACATCCTGCATGATCAGATCTGATAGGTCGTTAGTGACATACCAGAGTCCTTCGGGTACCAAAGTCCCATATTGATGGTTCCTTGGAGATACCGAAAGACCCGCTTTAACCGCTTCAAAGTGCTTTTTAGTAGGCTTAGCCGGTATCTAGCACACATGCAAACAAATAACAAGATGTCTCCGCTCTACTAGCTGTGAGATACATCAGGGATCCAATCATACTACGATATTTCGTTTGGTCTACCATGATCCCGAAGTGGTCCTCATCTAGTTTAGTACGCTCTATCATGGGAGTGTCAACAGGGTCACTTGAATCAAATCCAAATTTCTTTAAAATCTCATTTGCATATTTAGATTGATTTATGAAAATGCCTCCGGGACTTTGTGAAATTTGTAATCCCAAGAAAAATGAAATTTGTCCCATCATTGACATTTGAAATTTAGAACCCATTTCATTTGAAAAACGGTCACACTCATTGGGGTCAGTCGAGGCAAAGATGATATCATCAACATAAATTTGAACGTGAATTAAATGTTTGCCTGACTTCCTGGTGAACAATGTTGGATCAACTGCTCCTTTGCTGAATCCGGTAGATAGAAGAAACTTTGATAGCGTATCATACCATGCCCTTGGAGCTTGCTTTAAACCGTAAAGAGCCTTCTTCAAACGATAAACTTGAGTAGGATGCTCTGGATTCACAAAGCCTTCAGGT
Source organism: Chrysanthemum makinoi (assembly GCA_910596185.1). Taxonomy (NCBI): domain Eukaryota; kingdom Viridiplantae; phylum Streptophyta; class Magnoliopsida; order Asterales; family Asteraceae; genus Chrysanthemum; species Chrysanthemum makinoi. The sequence continues at coordinate 80,731,646 of OU343219.1, read as the reverse complement.
TGGCTGACGTAGACGACTTCTTTAAGATCTCCGTTCAGAAATGCCGTCTTTACATCCATCTGATAAACTACCATGTTCTTACTAGCAGCATTAGCCAAGAAGATTCTGATTGCCTCGATACAAGCAACAGGAGCAAATGATACTTCAAATTCAATACCCTCCTCTTGACGGTATCCTTTAGCAACCAATCAAGCCTTGTTCTTTAAGACATCACCATGCTCATTAAGTTTTACTTTGAAGATCCATTTTAGAGCAATGATCATAGCACAATCTGGAGCAGGTACTAATTCCCATACATCAAGTCGATCAAACTCATAAATATCTTCTTGCATGGCATTGAACCAGTTGTCTTCATTCATGGCGGTTTTAACATCTTTTGGTTCGATCTTGGAGAGTACGAAGTTGAAGAAGCACCATAAGGCATCGGTTGCAAGTTGTTTCTGTGTGGATACTGGACGAGAGGGATTTCCAATGATGTTGTCTAATGGATGATCGTGAGTCCATTTTCTGAGGTGTTCATATGGCTGTTGTTGAGGGACAGAAGTAGCAGAGTCGATGTCTCCTGAAGAAGATGGTTCTGATGATGATTCAGGAGCAAATATGTTTTCAAATGGAGCATCTTCAGGAATAGCAAAGGGATTAACTTCATCATTGATGCCAGAAACAGTTCCTTGATGTACATTCGAAGATTGATGATTTGTTGATGAGGTTGAGTGATCAGCAGCAGGCGCATCTTGACTTAATGATATTGAGACTGAAGGGTTGACTTCATTCTCATGGAGAGAAGCAGCCTCTGTTGTTGGAATTGGCATATCATTGGCACTTGGCTCATAATGTTCATCAAACATAGGATCAAACAATTTCTTTAAGTCATCTTCAGAAGGAGGTACATATGGAGTTGCTGGAGAGGAGTTTGGTACAAGGGATGAACCAATGGGACTGTTTGAAGTGCGTCCAGAATCGATCGTCCAGGAGCCATTTGACCGGTTAGCTCATCAAACGTAACGTGAATTGTTTCCATGATATTTCGGGTTCTCTTGTTGTAGATTCGGTAACCTTTTCTGTTTGGTGCATATCCTACAAATACTCCAATGTCCGCTTTAGCTCTCAGTTTTCCTAAATCTTGACCATCATTAGTTGGATAACATAAAGCACCAAACACACGAAGGTATGATAGATCAGGTTTTCTATTGTGGACAAGTTCATAAGGAGTCTTTCCATGAGAAGTGTGAATTAGAGATCGATTTTGAGTGTAACAAGCAGTGGCAATAGCTTCAGCCCATAGAAACAATTGAACCTTTGAGTAAATCAGCATTGTCCTTGCAGCTTCTACAAGAGTTCGATTTCGTCTTTCAACTACACTGTTCTGTTGAGGAGTTCAAGGGACACTTCTTTGGGGACTGATTCCAACATTTCCATAAAATTCATTGAGTTCTTTATTAACAAACTCAGTTCCATTGTCAGTACGGATGATTCGAACTGTTTTGTTGAGTCGGATCTGAAGTTGTTTAATGATTTTAATGATGACATCTGGAGTTTCATCCTTCGTCCTCAAAAACTTAACCCAAGTGAATCTGAAGTAGTCATCAACCACTACTAACACATATCTCTTCCCATTAATAGTTTGCACTCTCATTGGGCCGCACAGATCCATATGTAGGGTATGAAGAACTTCCATTACAGAGTTTGTGGGTTTTGGTTTGTGGGCATATTTAGTGCTTTTTCCCAATTGGAAAGCTGAACAGAGATGATCTTTTTCATATTTTAACTGTAAGCCTCTGACAACATCCTTTCTGAGAGGTTTTTATGGTGCCAAAGTTCAAGTGATTGAGACGACGATGCCATAACCAAGACTTTGTTTTAGAAGCCTTTGACAACAAGCAGATTGGAGAAGACTTCATCATGTCATCGATAGAGATGGTGTATAGGTTAGTACCTCGAGTACCTCTTAATAATTCTACACCATCAAGTTCTCTAACGAAGCAAGTATGTTTTCTAAAAGCCACTTCTAGATCGGAATCACAGAATTGACCCACAGAGAACAAATTATGACCAAGACCTTCCACATAATATACCCTAGAAATTACACTTTTACCAACCACATAATCTCCATAACCCATAATAGCTCCAAAATGGTCGTTCCCGAATCTAACTGTCCCGATGAATTTACTCACGAAGTTCATGAGCCGCGACCGGTCTCCAGTCATATGCTTGGAACAGCCTGAGTCCAGGTACCACAGAACGATTTAAACGATCTGCAGTTGAACACAGACAAGAATGGATAACTGGATAATTGGGATCCCCATGCAAGAATGGGTTCCATTTAGTTAGTAACAGTGATTGGAACACCTACATCAGAAATAGAGACATCCATATCAGAAATTGAAGCAATGGAATCATTATGAATAGATGCAGTACTAGTGTCCGTATTTGCCCTATTCAAAGTATGTTCACTTCTTAAGGGAATAGTTCTACCAGTAGGCATCCATTTTCTAGTGGGCATTGTCTGATTAACCTTATGGCCAACAGGTATCCATTGATAACCTATCTTACTAAATGTTCTTCCTGTGGGCTTCCACTGTTTTCTAACTTTCATTCGCCTTTGCCTTTTTGCCTTCTTAGCATGATATTTTGCATTAACAATATTAACTGGGGATTTGATAGTATTAGACAAAGCATTCACACCACATTCATGATTAGTAACAGAATTCAAGCAGACATCATTACAAGGTTTGCAAATAGTATCAGAATTCGAATTAATTACAGTACGCCTATGGCTAATACTAGAATCAACACGATTCGTTTTATTTGACTCAAACTTAAAGTTCCTAGGTTGGTTTTCTACATTCTTCCAATGCACATTCTTAGCTTGTGAGGTCCTATCATTCCTTGTATTGTCTTGAGACTTTGACCTGCTCGCTTTAATGTCACTGATTACTCCTGTAGAGGGAATGGGAACATTAGTTGGTTTTGCTACTTTTTGCATTTTCTATTTAGATGTGCTGGGATGTGAACTATTTGAAGGCGCACTGAAGTTCACCTTTTTAACACTAGAGGTGTTGGGATCTGAACTACTTGAAGGTATACTACAGTTCCCATTCATAACATTGGGCATTGAATGGATTTCATACTTGGCACTAGGCATAGAACACAGAATCAAAGGATTAACTCTCTCATCTAAGGACTTAGGGCATATTGTGATTAAGCATTCTAGAAGTTCTTGAGATCGTTTGGCATATAAGCATGCATGTCCAATTGCATTATCAAGTGGTTTCTCTAACTTATCCTCTTCAACAATCTCACGGAGACATTCTAGACAATCCTTAAGGGATGAGAAATATGTTTGAATTGCAAGTTTATTGTTCCTAAGATGAGGAGGAACATATTTCATGGACATAGCATATTTATTACAAACAGGTACCTTTGATCCATCATTCTCCCCATTGGTCATTGGTATTTTCCCTTTTACCTGGCTCTTCAGATTCTCAATTTCCTTTTGCAATGAAGCTATTTGTTCGTTATTTTTTTTACGAGTGACCATTATTGATTCAAATAACTCATTGAAATGACGTTTAACCTTTTCATTTTCTTCTAGAAAACTCTCGTTTTTCTTTTGTAATGCATTTACTAGGTTTTGAAGATGAAACGTTTGAGAATTCTGAGAATCTAAAGGAGGAGGCATTTGGGAGCCAGTCACATTGTTCTTTTCACCCTTTAATTGTGAGATTTGGGCTTTCAACTTTCTGATCGTGTTACAATGAGCTTGAATCTGTTCGTCACGTTTGTTTATTTGAAAAACTGCATCAAACTTTGGAGCATCTGAGGATGTCTTGATATTTGAGGTTTTGACATTTTCTTTAAGATGTTGATATTTTAGTTGTAAATAAAAATGATCAACCTCTAGTTTAGAAAAGTGTTTTACCAAATTATCATGATCATCCAGATCAATTTTCTCATTTAGTTTAGAGTTAGTTTTTTCAATCTCAATGACACGATCGTGGGAGACTTTCAAAGCAACAGATAATTCATGAAATTGAGAAGCATTAATGGAACTATTTGTAGCAGTGAAAAACACATCTTGAGCAATACATTCAGAAATCAGATTCTCATTTAGTGTATGCAAGTTCTTCCTCTCAATCTCATTATATTTTAATTCTCACTCATAGTCACTAACCTCAACGATCATTGCATCAAATTCCTTTTCCATTTCTTTAATGTCTGAATTAATTCCATTTTTAAGACTTTCAAATTGATCTTTTAGTTGTTTAAAGAAAGGCATGACTTCGGTTAAATAACATTATTTCGTTTGCTCAAAACCCCTTTCCCTTCAGCTTATACCTTGGGTGTGATCCTTTTTTTGTAAGTTTTCTCAAAATCAACAAATAGTTGAAAAATAACATATTGACTGATTAAGGTCTTGCTTTTAGTGGCAATAGTCCTAGGAACTAAATGCATTGGTGTATTGGGAGGATACATGGTCGCTGAAGGCATTTTCCTAAAGGGGGGTTTGTTACAACAAGATTATCTCGCTTTTGCTTATCTAAATCCTTTTTCCAGAACACTTGTTCGGGTGTTAACAACGTCTAAGGCTTAAACTTGTTCAAGGAAATCCAATTCTCCTTCTTGTAATCATGGGGTGTGATAGTTATTTTCTTCTCTTTACATTTAGGATCATCTAGTTTCTTGTTCATCTTTTCCCTAGTGACTTCATCTGATTTCTTATCTTCCTCAGTGCACTAAGTGCAACTAGGTTTCTGTCTAGGCTTAAGGATTTCATTCCCATTATAAAGTACCTTATGAGCATTTCTAGCCTTTTTAATGACCTCTGGATTTGGTTCCTCAACAAGGGGAATGCTATGCTTATCGCTTAAGACTCTATGCTTAGTGATCATGTGAGCAGTCTGAATGGTGTTCCCTTGTACGTACAACTTATTTTCAAGCTTGTTTTTCAAAGTTTTCAGATTAGAAAAATCATTCAAAAGTTTTGATTCCTTAGCCTTGAATTCTTGCTTAAGCATTTTCACATTTTCTTGAAGTTCTTGTTTTTGCTTAGCTGTTTTAGAAAGCTTTTCTTGTAAGGAATTTAACTCTTGTTTTAATACTTCTTCTCAAAAATTATTTTTTCTAATGATTGTACGCATTTGGTCATCCATTTCCTGCTCACGGGTGGTCAACTCAAATTTGCACGTTGTTCATAAATAGCAACACGTTCTTTATAGGCATTCAAGAGACAAGAATCATCAGCACATGCAGTGAATTAATCAAAGACATAGTCATTATTGATTGCAGAAGATGCATTACTTGGTACAGTCTCACTTTCACTTTGCTTCACATATTGATCAAATGTGACAACATTGCTATTATCCACATCATCAATATCTGATTCATAAGTCTCAAGAGATTGTACTTCATTATGCATCTTTCGCTCATCAACATCATCATATAGTTTTAATACCTCTAAGATTATATTGTCTTTGGATGGACCAGTTTGTTGTGGTGGAGAAACTTTTGGAGAAACCATAGGTGAGATGTTGGCCATGAAGATTGTTTGAGTTGTAGGTTCATCATCTACATCAGAGTCAAATGCATCACAATCAACTACTTGAAAGGCATTCTGATGATTATGACCTATCTCCTGAATTGGCTGTTCATCAACATCAGCATCATAAGTCTTGGCATTCCTTTCAGCAAGAAACAATAACTCCTCTTCATCCAATGCTGCTCCATTATCCTGAGCTTGAACCAGTAACATTTTATCCCTGAAGTACTCGGCATTCTGTGGATGTTTTGGAGATGTACAATTCCTTGCAATGTGTCCCTCACCACCACAATTGTAGCATTTGATAGGCTTTGTTTGTCCTTGATTTCCAATCCTTCCCCAATTCTGATTTCCACCATATCCTCCACCAACTCCACCTCCTCTTCTCTGATCATACTGCCTTTCTTGAACTGGCTGCACCATAACCTTCCCATCTCTGACAGTGGCTTGATTGTGTGGATTGGATGTCGTTCTGAGGTTGTTGTTGGTGTGTGGGAGAGTGTTCATGTTTTGACTGATCATGAGAGCTAGTTGATTAATGAAGTTTCCACGGCTGATCAGATCAGCTTGTTTGAATCTTGGATCAGGAATGAGTTTGTGATTACCATTACCCATGGGTATAACTTGAGAAGCTTTGGTGGTAATTCCAACGTTGGTATAGAAAGCAGTTGAGTCATTTGATGAGCTTGTTTCTCCCTGATTGGTTTTGACCGGTTCCATAATCCTTTTTTCAAACATAGCATGTCTCTCATTCTGGATAAGGAATGCATACAGTTGCTCATAGTTTGTATTATTCAATCCTTTAGTGAGCTTCACAGAAGTGACAAACTTGTGCCATTCGGGATTCATGTTGTTCACAAATTTTGAGTTCAGCTGAATGTTAGGCATAGTCATTTTGATGTTCCTCATGTCATTCACAAGCTTATGGAATCTCACATATTACTCATAGACACTCTCATCTGGTTTCATCTTGAAATGCTCAAATTCATCATATAGTTGTGATTCTCTATCTTCAAACAATTCAGAACCTCGAGAGAAGCATCTTGACATTGTCCCATACAACCTTTGCTTCAGTGTTGTGATTGATAAGCTTGTAGATGTCTTTTGGAAGACCTTGCAGTATAACGTTAGAAGCCCTGATATATGCATCGAATCTCTTCTTCTCCTTATCATTGAGCTCATCACGCCTTTGGTCGTCCCATTCCATAAATCAATGTTCCATCTTCAGCTGTATCAATTATGTCTCTAGTAGTCTCAACCCTATAAGGTCCTTTATCAATGGATTTGAGAATGTTGAACCCATTTTCCTTTCCAAGACAAGATAACTGATTCGTTGAGCCAAAGAGTTGTAGTCAGTTCTGTCAAGCATGGGTGGACGAGTATCTGAACCAAATTGCTTGAACATCCTCGGCAACAGTGGAGATGATTGTAGGAACGTTGGTAGACATGTTAACAGATTAAACGGGATTTTATAACTCTATGATTAAACCGGGAAATAGATTCTTTCACGGGATTTTACTAAATCAAGAGAAAACCGTATTACAGACAGAGTCAACCAAGTCGCTAAGAAACCCTGAACCAAGTCGCTATAATGCCAAGTTGCTAAGACATTATCAAGTCGCTAAATAACAACTCTCTAAGAACCAAGTCGCTAGCAAAATTTTGACAGCAAGTCGCTAAGTTGTCAAGTCGCTAAAGAGCAACTCGCTAAGCACCAAATCTCTAACACCAAGTCGCTAACAAACTTAAGTACAAGTCGCTAACTTTCACCAAGTCGCTACCTGTAGTGGAGAATCCACTAAGTGTACTGTTTGTCGGCTTGTCTCAATCGACAAGTCGCTAGCTCAACTCGCTAAGAACTTCAACTGCAACTCGCTACTAAATTACAAAGCAAGTCGCTACCAAGACAACTTATCCGTGGCTCAAGTCGCTAGCTAGAAAATCACATAAACACCACTTTTCAATCCAAAAACAACCCAACCACGATGATTCAAGCTTACCAAGTCAAAACCCAAGCACATACAATGATTCTAAACATAAAACTACACCCAAGATTCAAACTTTAACACAAGAAATGATCCAAATGATGCAAAAACCACTAAACTTTTTCAAACTCTAAAACCACCTAAAAGTCACTAGAAATCCAAAGATATGTAAGAGATGATCAAACCATGACTCTTGATACCATTTGTTACATATTGGATTTCACAAACACACTAAACCATAAGCACAAGTAGGCGTATAAGATGATTCTAGAGAGAGAAAGTTAGAGGTTTGGAAACTTTAGTGAGAGAAAGAAAAATCTTATTATGAGCTCCAACTCTCTACCTTGGGAGGTAGAGAGTATTTATAGTCATTACATAAATCGCCACCTATCGGGCTGTGGATCAGGCATACAGTGGGTAAAGAACCGTCCGTCCTCCACGGTGTTACATAAACTAAATACTACTTAACTTATAATAAACTACGACTATGAGCTTTCTAACGATTACATATACTTGAGGTGGCCGACACTTTAACTACTGGATTTTCCAAATCCTAACAAAAATCAGTTGAACCATAAGGTCAAAGTAATCAGATGTAATAATGGAACTGAGTTTAAGAATGATGTCATGAATCAGTTTTGTGTGGCTAAGGATATAGAAAGACAGTTTAGTGTTGCTAGGACACCTCAGCAAAATGGAGTAGCTAAGAGGAAAAATAGGACACTAATTGAGGCTGCAAGAACAATGCTATCAAAATCTATGTTACCAACTACCTTTTGGGCTGAAGCTGTAGGAACTGCATGTTATGTGCAGAATAGAAGTAAGGTAGTGAAGCCTCATAACAAGACCCCATATGAGCTGTTACATGTTAGGAAGCCTATGATAGATTTCCTAAAACCTTTTGGGTGTCCTGTTACTATCTTGAATACCATAGACAACCTAGGAAAGTTTGAGGAAAAAGCTGATGATGGATACTTTATTAGCAACTCTTTCAATAGTAAGGCCTTTAGAGTATACAGTAGGAGGACCAGGATTGTTGAAGAAAACCTACATGTTAGGTTCAATGAAGAAACTCCTAGTGTTGAGAAAAAAGGACAAGAGTGGCTGTTTACTATTGATATGCTAACAAAGTCAATGAATTATGAGCCTATCAATGCAGGTACATCCACTAATGTTGATGCAGGTACACAAAAGGATTCTGATGCAGGAACAAATTCTAAGGAAGCTGAACCTTCAAAGGAATTCTATTTGATTGAGAAGTGGAAAGTTGGTTCTGTCAAACCCATCATTGAAAATCAGAGTCCCTCATATGGTGATGATTTGGATTCTGGGCTCAAAGGAGATCATCATCAAGATAAGGAAGAGTTATTTCAAGATAACTCAGTATTGGTAGAAGTATCCACCTGATTCTGAGGAGTATCCACCTGCTGCAAGTTCATATGGTCCTTTCTTTGGAAACACTACTAGGCCACTAGTTGATTCTGAGGAGTATCCACCTGATCCTAACATGCCTGCTTTGGAAGAAATGGATGCTCCCACTGATGATGAGAACATGGATGACTTTTTCAATGATGCAGATGTTACAAATTTGGATTCAGTCATCATAGAAAGTCCAATTCCTACCACCAGAGTTCATAATAATCATCCCAAAGAGCAAATACTTGTTAATTTGAATACACCAGTTCAAACAAGAAGCAGGACTCAACACTCTAAAACCTTTCCTGAACAAGGTTTCTTTGCAAGGTCACTTCACAAAAGGAACAACCATCAAGACCTGCAAAATTGTTTGTTTTCTTGCTTTTTGTCACAGAAGGAGCCCAAAAGAGTTGAAGAAGCATTAAGAGAAGAAGGTTGGATTAAATCAATGCAATATTAGCTGCTACAATTCAAACTTCAAGAAGTATGGACATTGGTTGATCTACCTAATGGCAAGAGGGCTATTGGAACTAAATGGGTATTCAGAAACAAAAAGGATGAAAGGGGTATTGTGGTGAGGAATAAATCAAGGTTGGTTGCTCAAGGATACACACAAACTGAAGGTCTGGATTATGATGAAGTATTTGCCCCTGTTGCCAGAATTGAAGTTATCAGATTGTTTTTGGCATATGCTTCATTCATAAACTTTGTGGTGTATCAAATGGATGTTAAGAGTGCCTTTCTGTATGGTACTATTGAAGAGGAGGTTTATGTTTGTCAACCTCCTGGTTTTGAAGATCCTGATCATCTTGATAAGGTCTAAAGGGTGAAGAAGGCTATGTATGGATTGCCTCAAGCTCAAAGGGCATGGTATGATTGTCTTTCTACTTATTTGATGGACAATGGATTCAAGAGAGGACTGATTGACAAGACATTATTCATAAAGAAGCACAAGGATGATATTTTACTGATACAAGTGTATGTTGATGACATCATCTTTGGCTCAACAAATAGGGAGATGTGCAAGGATTTTGAGAAACTTATGTATGATAAGTTTCAGATGAGTTCTATGGCTGAACTCACTTTCTTTTTGGGGCTACAGGTTCAACAAAGGACTGATGGAATCTTCATTAGTCAAGATAAATATGTAGCAGATGTTTTGAAGAAGTTTGGATTTCAAGATGTCAAGAGTGCAAGTACACCCATGGAGACACAGAAACCACTACTACCTGATGATGGAAGTCCCAGAGTTGATGTGAAGCTGTATAGATCCATGATTGGATCTTTGATGTATCTCACTGCTTCTAGGCCAGATATTATGTTCTCGGTATGTGTGTGTGCAAGATTCCAAGTTACACCAAACACATCACACATGAATGTTGTAAAGAGGATTTTTAGATACCTTAAAGGTCATCCAAAATTAGGCCTTTGGTATTCTAAAGATTCACCTTTTGATTTGGTGGCCTATACAGACAGTGATTATGCTAGAGCTAGTTTGGATAGGAAGTCTACTATTAGAGGGTGTCCGTTTTTGGGAAGGCGCTTATCTCATGGCAGTGTAAGAATCAGACTATTGTGACCAATTCCAAAGACTGGAGTATGTGGTCACATGCTAGTTGCTGTGGTCAAGTGCTTTGGATTCAGAATCAATTGTTGGACTTTGGGTATAATTTTACGCATACTAAGATTTACATTGACAATAAAAGTACAATATGCATCATTAAAAATCCAGTTTTGCATTCTAGAACTAAACACATTGAGATTAGGCATCACTTTATTAGATATTGTAATGAGAAAAGGTTAATTCAAATGGTCAAAATTTATACTGACTTCAATGTTGTTGATCTTCTCACTAAAGCTTTTGATGTGGGGAGGTTTCAGTATCTTGTAGTTAGTATTGGTATGATAAATCTCTAAGTCTCAAATTTGTTTTGTAAAATTTGTAAATAAATATACTGCTATTGGTAGATCTTAGTACTGCTAGTTTAGTTTTATCCACTGCTTGTTATTTTTGTTCCCACTAACAATTTTACAGATCAATAAAGACAAATCTCACTCAGTAAGTAACAATGGATAGAAAAAGGAAAGTTTATTCATAAGATAAACTGAGTACATCTATTCCTATTCAACTACCATCATCTGAGTACATCACATCAAACCATCAAAAGACAAAAACACAGGACTACCATCAAAAGACTACAACATAAAGACTACCACCAGGCTACTCCCTTGGCCTCTTTCCTATTCCCCATGCTGGGATGCTCTGTTGTCGTCTTCCCCCAACCACAACCCACACTTTTGGGCTAGGTAGACCTATCACTTGCTCTCTCTTAGGAGGAGCTGATGAGGAAGGACCAGATGGCTGTGCTGGAGCTAAAGGTAGTGCTTGAATAGGTGGAGCTGAGAGTGGTTCTGGTGGTGGAATCTCAGCAAGGGGAGCAACAATCAACACTCTGGAGGAAGCTTCATCATCTTTGTCCTCATAGGGTGACACATAACTGGGGATTGAGCTCAGTTCAGAACTTGAACCCTTAATGAGAGCTTCTTGGGGTACTTGTTGTAAAGCAGAAGGTCCAGCAGGAGTAGTGTTTGTACTAATGTATGTGATTGATGTGTTCTTTGGAGGAAAATAGTTTTCCCATGCATTGTTGCAAGATGGACTTTTTGAAGAATCGGAGGAGATCTCAATGGGATTGCTTGAGTTACTCATTTTGATGATCATTTGGTTTTGAAAGAGAGAGATTTTTGGGAATGTAAGTGATATATGTGGTATGTGGGTGATTTGTTCTTAAATAGACTTAATGAGAAGATCATTAGGTTAAATGTTTGGAAGGTGTGAGTTTTTGAGGAGCAAATGAAGTCTTTGACTTAAGGTGGACGAGTAATGACTTGGAGTTGACTATTAGACTGGGTGCTTAGCACATTGTATAAGCACTGCCAGTACACATTTTGTAACCACTTCTAGTTATTCTTAAATTCTTCTAACCTTAACAAATATTGTAGTGTTTGGTTTGTGTTTGTGACATGCAGGTTTGAAGGAGCTTTTGTACATTATGAAGCTTTTGGAGCTGTAGGGAAAAAAAATTAGTGTAAGATTGTAATCCTTCAAATCAATGCATGATCATTCTTAATTTGGCAAAGATTTTGCAGCGGAGGTCTTAGTTAAAGGATTGGAGTGACAGTGATGTTTCCATTTCTTGTGTTATCTATCCACTGCTAGTTGTGGTCTATCCACTGCTAGTGCAGTTTTGTTGAATATGGAAACTCGAGGGGTTGTTCTGAAACTTTTTGATGATAACGTATTTAATCCCCAAATCACTGTCGATCATTTAATTGATCTTTTAAACACTCAAAATTGGCGCTCTACACAAACCCTAACCACTCCCAACTATTATTTTCACAAATCCCACATCTTCTTCACCTACAACACACAATGGCAACTAAATATTCCACAACCCACAACCTTGTAGCATACCTAGTCAAGAACAACCATTTTGAAGGCTTCCATGAAATGATTGATTTCATCAAACATAGTCCCATTTACTTTGCATTAACTATTGAACCTATCTTTGCTAAATCCTACATTCATTAGTTTTGATGGAATGCTAAAATTCAAGAAAGAGATGGAGTAGAGGTTATTAGGGTTGTTGTTGATGAGAAGGAGATTCTGGTTACAGAGGAGGTGATTAGAGGTGTTTTGAAGCTTGAGGATGCTGAAGGAGTTGTTAATTTGTCTAATGATGAAATATTTGAAGGTTTGGAGTAAATGGGTTATGAGAGAAGAGGGGTTAGGATAAAGTTTCACAAAGGTATGTTTTCTCCCCAATGAAAGTTTTTGATCCATACCTTGCTCATGTGTGTAAGCAATAAGACTACTGGCTTTGATGAGTTTCCCTCTAAAATTGTGATTGCTATCATCTGTCTATCACAAGCAAGGGTATTCAATTGGTCTTGGATGATTTTTGATGGTTTTCTGAAATACATTAAGGAACAGGGAAAATACTACTTATATCCTAGGTTTGTTCAGTTGATAGTAGAAAGTCTAATAACAGAACCCATTCCTCATAAAAGGATGTATGAAGTACTTCATATGATTCCTAAGGTGTTTGCCCATATGAAGAAGAAAAGTCCAAATTTTTCAGGGATCATTACACCTTTGTTTCCTCACATGCTCAACCTGCCAGAAATTGTAGAAGAGGAAAATCCGCTACCCAACCCATCCACTACTGATCCCACTGCTACCACATCTGAACCCACTGCTAACCCATCTGAACCCACTGCTGAAACCTTACCCTTACCAACTGAACCTCAAAGGATCTTAGTTACCAAAAGTAGGAGGAAGGGCACCAAGCTACCTCAGGCTAGTGTTAGTGGTGTAGTCAATGAGGCTGTCACAGGAGTGGTAGGTGACATGATTGGAAGGGCTTCCACTACTGACTCAGGCTTAGATGCCAAAGTATAAATCTGGAATCATAAGTAAGTCCCGACCTTTGGTAACTCCTAATGTGGAGAGTTCTCTTGAGCTCAACACAGGTGGAGGTGATAAGGTTTTAAAATGTACCTTTTTTAGGGGTCGTTTAAGCCCTTATTTGATCACTTTTGTATCCGTTATTACTTAATATCGTTCCTTTTCACTTTTTAGGTATCTTGAAGGCAAATTGCTAGAATGACACTTATTCGGACGAAAAGGCGCGAATATACGAAGAAAATGGCCAAAGTCAAGAATCGAGACACCTGTCAGCTGGAACCGAAGGGACGGCCAGTTCTACAAGTGAAGGCATCAGTTCTATTAGAGAAGCCGCCGGACAAATTTTGTGACGACTCGAGCCAAATTACTTATTTACAAGTGACGGCTTCGTGTTTTAAAGGAGAGGCCGCAGACGCCTAGATTTGATCCAGACGACGCCGAGATCAAGAGGACGGCCACAAGCATAAGGTGAAATCACAATGCTAACGTGGCCAAGACTAAACCCTAATAACGGCGATCCACGGACGGCGCCACAAACTAAAGGGTGACGCCATCGCATTTGTAATCTTATATATAGAATCCAATTTTTCGTTCCAGTGTAGTCTTTTGGAGTAAAACCTAAACCGAACCAAGGCCGCCTTGTACAAGATTTTAGGTTTCATACCCTATCTTACATCAAGATAAGTTTTTTACTTCATTAATTCAATTATGTCTTCAATTGATTGTGTGTATGCCTGCATGTTCCCCATGTCCGGCTAATATACTTATGTGTTTGCTTAGGTAATATGAAACTTAGTTATTGAATATTGATTGGTTGTCTCTTATCTTAATTGTGATTGACCTAGTATTGCGATAGGTCATTCGTTGTGCTAATAATGCTTGATTAATCTTTATTGAACCTTAGTTTATAATCACCTAGAGTAATTGTAGGCTATACATCCAAAGAATACCTTAGAGTTAAAGTTTATAAATCCTAGAGATTTTGTAGTCATTAACCTTTGGTAGCTTCAAAGAGTTAGGGATAAACGCATACCCTACTAATCTTAGAAACACAACTCGATTAAGAATAAGGACGTGACAATTCAACCACCAATAGGAGATAACTAGGGAGTAATAAAGCCTAAGCAAATACATTTTTAACTATCATACAAGCACACAACTATAGACATAAACTACATACACCTTAGTTTAGATAATTAGATAAGTAGAAGTAATCGGTAGAAATACCAACCCCCAAATCCAAACCCCGAGATTCGTACCTTTCCAATTCCAAAAGAACATAAAAGGATAAAAAATAATCTTCCTCAACCCCAACCTTAGCGTAGTAACTTCTCACTAGCATTCCTATTCCCCTAGAGACCAATATCAATTCCCGTGGCTTACACTAATACTACACTACAACGATTAGGTTCACTGCCTAGGGTGTTGAAAAACTTGCTCGACGAAAAGGAAGTTCCTTTGACCCCAAACGCGTTGTGTAAGAGTTATCAAGTTTTTGGCGCCTCTCCCGGGGAATAGAATAGTTAGTTAGGAGTCCATCTCGTTTAGGTTTCCTTGCTTGATTCCTATCAAGTAAGATTTTTTCCCATTTTTAGCTTCCTCGTAGTCTATCCCCCTTCTTCGTGACCTTTGTTAGTAATCCCATCTCTTTTCCTTATGGAAGGTGATAACCTACCACCACTCATCAACCCACCACCAAATGACCCGCCAAGAGGCTGCATTTGGTGAATACTCAAAGACCAAGCCACCTAGGCTATAGAAACACCATTGAGCTTCCTGACCAAGCCCAAACTACGCTACCCTATCCGACAACATCCGTTGGTGCAAAATGATGTGCATTCCATGGACTTCATTCCAAGATCCTAATCGCAAGATCTTAAGGATTTCTTAAAATTGTCGATTCCATCGACCTCATGCTACTACTCGAGACCATGCGCCTGAGTCTCTTCCACTTCTCTACTGACCAAGCTAGTAATTGGCTTGAGCGACTTCCTCACGGCTCCATCTCAAGTTGGAATGATCTCACCTCTCGCTTTCCTTGCTCAATTTTCCCACCGGGATAACTACCAAGCTTAGAAATGATATCTTGATGTTCCAACAACGTCAAGGTGAATCTCTCTACGAAGCATGGACTCGATTCAAGGACTTACTCCATAGAGTCCCTCATCACGGCATTGATCTTTGGCTTCAAGTCTAAATCTTCTACGATCATGTCAACTTCCCCACTAAGCAATCCATTGACCAAGCGGCCGGTGGAAAACTTAGTGATCTTACCGCGGAAGAATCATGGGGCATAATAGAGGACCTTGCTCTCTATGACAACGAAAGTTGGAATGACCCCCGTGAGCTACCTAAAACCATAAAGGCAATCTCCTTGCCTCCCCTTGACTCACAACCTTCCGACCATAGGATGCTCGAGCTTGAAGATCAAGTTAAATTCCTAATGAGCTCCTACGACAATCCTAAGTCTCCACGCCAAGTGAACCGAGTTTCTTCCTCTTGTGAGTCGTGTAATGGTCCTCATAACACGCGCACTTGCACAAGATTCCCCGAACAAGTTTCCGTTGACTACGCATCCTCGTGTACTATTGGAACGGGAGGAAGATTCCTTACCACACCCGGACCTAGGACTTTTAATGACGCCCGAGAAGCATGGAAGGGCAAGCCCGACTTTTATTGGGGACAAACCAAAGAATTCACTTCCAATGATTTCTCATGGCCCCCATCTCACGGCCTTAGCCAACAAAACATAGAAGGGATGTTGCAACACCTAGTCACATCCCAAGAAGCTCAAATAGCTAAGCTCTCAGACCGTTTTAACCAACAACAAGCCGAGATGGATAGAAAGATAGATAACCTCTTGAAAGCCATGACCAATAGTGATAGGAAGGTTAATGCTATCTCAACTCCCGAAGCTTCCGGTGTAGATATTAAGGACCCAAGTAAACTAGCTAAGCACGTTCAATTAGTCAATGCCGTCACCTTAGTGAAACCTAATAGAACAAAATGACGGCGAACCATGAAACGATACTTGAGGTTAGTGAGACACCTAGGAATGAAACAACCAAGGAAGTAGATGAAGTAGACAATGACTATTTCAATAAGTTTCCTACGGAAGAAGAACTCTCTCGCCACCCACACTTAGTACGTGACCTCCGTCACATGTATGTTAGGAGAAGCCCTAGGATCAAGTTTGGGAACCCTTGGAATCTTAACATACCATTTTGCATAGGACACTTTTCGTGGCAAAGGCCTACATTGACCGCAAATCCCCAATAAACATAATGACTAGCACCTACTATAATTGGGTAATGAAGAAGCCTATCCCAACTAGGCAAGACCCCGATAATCCTAGGGTTAGTTGCAATTTTCTTAGTAGAGTTAAGGGATTGCCCGTGTATGTAGGTAGTTTCATGTTTCCTACGGATTTCATAATAGTGGATGACATTAGTAACACCATAGATCCTAGCTTATCCCACGTTATTCAAGGGAAGCCTTTCATGGAAAGCACCGGGATGACTTATGATCCCTCATTAGGAATAGTGTGATTCAAGGATGAGACCGATGATGTAGCTTACCAAATGCCATTTAAGATTTAGAAGTTTTCATCACTCTCCAATGATGAAAAGGAACTTAAACTATCGGTCTATTATAGGAATGAGGAGGATAAGGAAAAGGGAGTAGATTATGTTATGGCCAAGATTTTCAGTTTCTATAAAGATTGCTTGAACTTAGGACCGGAGTATAGAACCTAGTAGGGAGAGGACGACCTTTTAGAAAGGTGCATCATAGGGCACTTTTACAACATGGAATCCCCCAATAGAGACCGTCATGAGTAAGAAGGTGATGGTAATGAAGTCACGTAGGGGCACGACTTCGAGTCTAGCCACAAGACAAATAAATAAAGAAAAGCGCTTCGTGGGAGGCAACCCATGCTTAATTGTTTGCTTGTTTGTGTGTTGTGTATCTTTTATTTATTGTTTATTCTCATGTTTAAATTTGTAAAAATGCTTTATTTTTTTCTTTAACCTCGTCTTAATTACATATAAAGGTATTTTACATAAGGGATAAGTGTAGGGAGGATTACACACGTTTTCAAAAAAACGTAAACATGAGAATTACAATTAATTAAAAGATATACATGTGTGTTTGTTCGAGTCAAATGCTTGTATCGAGTCATAATGGATGTTTTGCGTGAAATTTTTCTAGGTTCTAAAGATGTAAATTTTCCGAAATTTTTCCGAAAATCGAAGACCAATTTCGTCAGATAACCTAACGGCGTCAGATCGCAACCGACGCAGGCCAAGAAGGAGTAAAACAACTTATTACTTTTCTCGCTCGAGCTAGTTATAAATTTTGGAATTTTCCAGTCTTAATTTTTCGTAAAATCAAAACATCCATTCCACAAGCATTATATCCTAGTTCAAGAGAGTCTTATATATATTGTTACCATCGATTTTACGCGAAGGTTTCGTTTGTTTTCTTCAGTGTGCGTGTTTAATTTACCAAGAAGATACATAAGATGAGAAGGAGCTTTAACGCAAACGCTCTTCTTGAAGAAAGATTTAACCACTCTTCACACGATCCTACCAACAAATCGGGAGTACTAGTTTCTTTCGCTTTTAATTACCTTCCATTATCATACTTTGATATTTCGGGGAACATTGGGGACAATGTTCAGTTTAAGTGTAGGGAGGGAAAATAAAACGGGAACTGTGAAACTATGCTTATCCTTGATTATTTGCTTTGTCCAATTGCATTTGTGTAATAAACCATGAGAAATATCGGTTAGGGTAATTTTGGCACCAAATTTAAAATTTTTCATGATATATAGGAGTGGGCCATTAATCTTAATAAAGCGTCTCATGGATAGGAAATTATATGACTAGCACAAAAACCCTTTACCACTTAAATTCCACCCAAAAATGTGAGGATCGCCCTTCGATTAGTAGGAATTAAAGCATTTATCTTTTATGCTTAGAGTATGAACCGGTAGTATAATAGATTCTAGAACTTGTTTTGTGATGCATCCCGAGATCGCTAGTAAGACTACACTTGTGTAGTTAGGAGTAACTAAATGATAAGAGACATTAGGATAACCCTAGTTTGATACCTGTAATATAATTACTTCTTCCACATCGGTTGAGTAATCCCCCCACACCTTTGCGTTGTACTCATCTTTAGTACACGATACCCCTAGTTAACCCCTTTGAGCCTATCCTTTTCGCGGTTCTCGTGATGTTTCGGTTCTCCGGAATATCAATGAAGAGCATTGTTTACACTCCACCCCCAAATGTACACCCAAATCGCCTTAGCCTACCTTGTATGCACTCACTTTTAGTGGATTATTGTTATCACACTAAACCCTTAGTTCAATTATCTTGTTGCTTGCATAAGTTGCTAAGTCAAGTCATATCCTTTGTACACAGTTTTGGGACGATTGGGACTCATGGGAAAAGTTAAACTTTATGAAATGATGGGAAGGGAATGTTAAATTCAAATTCCCTTTATTTGCGTAATAATGTACTCCAAGTGTTTTGATCTTTTCAATTCGGGTCAAATTAGTTTTAGAGTAATAAAAAACTCAAGTGTAGGGATGTGCCTATAAATCCCTATCATGTTGATGTTGTCGTAGAGGATGGTAGAGTAAAAGTGAACGAAAAAAAAAAACAAAACAACATACGGGCTACCATCCTACATCTATCTTTAAATTTATGTTTGTTTATTTCAGTTATCTAGAGTTTAGACTATCGAGTCTTGGCTTAGCAACGCCATTCTTTGCATGCTTGTAACATAAAGATTTTTGACTTGCCACCACTAAATAGCCTATCCTACCAAACCCTTTGTTTCCCTACCATAAGCCTAACTTTACAACCCTTTAAAAGACCTCTTGGATAGTCTTTCCTAGGTGCTTACGCCAAAGCGATGGAGGTTTGATCTAGTCTCAAGCCTATGGTAATCTATGTACTAGGACCGGTTAATGAGTGTTTATCTTCCATTTCCAACTTGTTATATTTCATATACACCCGAGAGATGTGAGTATCCAAACACCCCATGCAAGGTGCTAGTATGTAATTTCGTCGGGTTAGACTTTCACGGGGCTTATATGTGTTGTGAATCGTTCTAAAATAATGCTTCATACCTCTAACTTATAAATTAATTGGCTAAAAGCACATTTGCTTGAGGACAAGCAAATACCAAGTGTAGGGATATTTGATAATGTTTTAAAATGTACCTTTTGAGGGTCTTTAAGCCCTTATTTGATCACTTTTGTATCCGTTATTGTTTAATATTGTTCACTTTTTAGGTATCTTGAAGGCAAATTGCTGGAATGACACTTATTCGACGAAAAAGGCGAATATACGAAGAAAATGGCCAAAGTCAAGAATCGAGACACCTGTGTCAGCTGGAATCAAGGACCGCCGTTCTACAAGTGACGAGTCGTGTTCTATTAGAGACGCCGACGACATTTTTTGTGACGACTCAAGAGCCAAATTACTTAATTTAAAGTGACGGCTTCGGTTTTAAAGGAGTAGGGCGCCGCAGCCTGACGCCTAGATTTAATCCGCACGGACGCTAGAGATCGAGGAGGACGGCATCACAAGCATAAGGTGAAGCCGTCGCAATGCTAACGCCCAAGACGAAACCCTAATACGTACACCACGCGCCACAAACTAAAGGGTGACGCCGCGATTTGTAATCTTATATATAGAATCTGAATTTTTCCGTTTTCAGTGTGTAGTCTTTTGGAGTAAAAACCTAAACCGAACCAAGGCTGTCTTGTACAGTATTTTAGGGTTCCATACCCTATCTTACATCAAGATAAGTGTTTTAATTCATTAATTCAATTATGTCATCAATTGATTGTGTGTATGCCTGCATGTTCCCCATGTCCGGCTAATTTACTTGTGTGTTTGCTTAGGTAATATGAAACTTAGTTATTGAATATTGATTGGTTGTCTCTTATCTTAATTGTGATTGACCTAGTATTGCGATAGGTCATTTGTTGTGCTAATAATGCTTGATTAATCTTTGTCGAACCTTAGTTTATAATCACCTAGAGTAATTGTAGGCTATACATCCAAAGAATACCTTAGAGTTAAAGTTTAAAGATCCTAGAGATTTTGTAGTCATTAACCTTTGGTTGCTTCAAAGAGTTAGGGATAAACGCATACCCTACAACCTTAGAAACACAACGCGATTAAGAATAAGAACGTGACAATTCAACCACCAATAGGAGATAACTATGGAGTAATAAAGCCTAAGCAAATACATTTTTAACTATCACTAAGCACACAACAATAGACATAGAATACATACACCTTAGTTTAGATAATTAGATAAGTAGAAGTAATCGGTAGATACCAACCCCAAATGCAAACCCCGAGATTCGTTTCTTTCCAAAAAAAACATAAAAAAAAATAAAAAATTATCTTCCTCAACCCCAACCTTAGCGTAGTAACTTCTCACTAGCATTCCTATTCCCAGAACGATATCAACCCCGGCTTACCCTAATACTACACTACAACGATTAGGTTCACGCCTAGGAGTTGAAAACTTGCTCGAAAAGGAAGTTCCTTTGACTCAACGCTACTGTAAGCGCTTATCGTGAGGAATCCCACCAACCGCTATTATGGGGTCATGGACACCAGCTAGGTCCGATGCCATGTTTACTCAATCCCAAGATTCACCTCTCGGAGCAGGCTACACACCTCGAAGTGATGAGGATAGTTTGGGACCACACAATGAATTGACGGGTATTGAACATGTACATGATGACATTCAGTGGATCCACCTTCAACCGCTTAACACAGGTCGAATTGGTGAGAATATACTTGAACTTTTAAAGGAATTGACGGCTAAATGTACCAACATGGAATCACAAATCACTGGTCTTCAGGAATTGACAACCTCTCAGGCTAGCATAATTAAGAGGTTGAAGCACATGGTAGCTGTTTTGGAAAGATTAAGAAGACCAGGGATTGCTGCTTATAGGAGAGTAAAAAGGATGGGGAAGAAGGCAAGCTCCTCAAAGGATCGGAGTTTAGAGGATGCATCAAAATAGGGGAGGAGTAAAGGCACAGATTCAAGGGAGGATTTAAATTTGGAAGTTGACTTGGATTTGGATAGTTCTGATCGTGGTAATGATTATTTGGTGATCAACAAGGAGGGAAAAGAAGCAGTGATTGAAGAAACTTTGAAAGTTGTTGTTGAAGAGGAAGAAGTGGTGCAGACAACAACCACTGCTAATGTGGCTGCATCCACTGCTAGTATAGAAGAAACCACTGTTGTATCCACTCCTGAAACCACTTCTGAGGTATCTCTAACCACCGCTATCGTAAAATTCCTATTGCTATCACAACCACTTCCACCATAATCACAACCACTGTCACATCACCACCAAAGTCAAAGGAAGCTGAGAAGGAGGTTGCTAGTACATTGCTAAACCTAAGTAAAACCTTACCAATCCCTGAACCCATCATGGTGCCTGTCCCAATTATACTAAAACCAACTGGACCTAAACCCTTGGGAAGTTTTAAAATTGGTGAGCATGCAACGACTAAAGTTGCTCAACCAGATATTGGAAAGGGTAAAGGCATTGCAAAACCTGTTTTGAAGTTCAAAAGTAAGGAATAACAAATTGCACATGATGAAGAGGTTTCTAGAAAGCTGTAAGAGAAACTAGATGCTGAAGACTTGGAAGCTAGAGAGAAGCAAAGGCAAGAGGATGAAGAAGCTTATTTGAGACTAATTGAAGAATGGAACAATGAACAACCATTCTTTCAAGCTTCTGAGAGTATAAAGACAAAGTGGATAGATTTTGAATGGGGTCAATTAGACATTGACACAAGGTCCAAGGTTTTGGCTGAGAAGATGAGAAAGATGAAACAAGAAAGAGCATTCAAAGAATATCAAGCTAAGAATAATAAACCTCCTACCAAGCAACAGAGAAGGAATGAAATGATGAGGTTTCTCAAACATATGGAAGTGAAAATTGCTGCAAATTTGAAGAACTGCTCATTTGAGGAGATTGAAGAGCTTTACACTAATTACAAAAAAAGACTTGAGTTCATTCCTGTGAATTCTGAAAGAGAGGATGAGTTGTGGAGGAGCAGACAACAAAAGAGAAAAGGAGCTAACTAGGAGGAGTCTAGTTCCAAGAAACAGAAGTTGGATCAAGAGATGAAGAAGGAAGAAAGACTGAATCAGTATCTTATTGTGTGTGATCAACCAGAGCCTATTAATCCTACACCAGTAAGAGCTATTCATCCTATTGTAGATTGGCAGATTCTCACAATTAATGAAAAAGAAGTTATTGAGATTACTAGAGGAGATAGATGGAAAAGTCAATACTTCAATTTTTGAATTTTGTTGTTTTGTATGTCTAAGGTTGATTTGGAACAACTGTGGAAGATTATGGATTTCAGATATGGTAAGTTTGGACCAACTGGAACACTAGCAAAGTTCTTATGGACATCTGTGAAGAATATGTTTCAACCCAATCCTGAGTATAAATTTTGGGAAGACTGTGAAGTGGTAGAATGGATGCTTTATCAGACTTGTAGATTGCATGCTGTTCAGAATACACAGGAGAAGATATTTATGTTCATTGATAAAGATTATCCACTGTCCAAGAATGTTGCAAGAAAGATGTTGGAAGCCAAGCTAGCACCACAGGGGACTAAACCAACAAATCCAATGATTGACCAGTTGTTTTTGAAGATTGAGAAAATTGCTGATTTGCAAGGTCCTTTAGCCATAAAAGCTAAACCTCAAGGAAGATTGAAAAGAATGGCAAACAGGTCTAAGGCTGTTGATGAAGAGTCAGGATATGATAAAGAGACTGAGGAGGCTGATAAGTGTTTGGATACATCCTCCAAGTGAAGAAATTCTGGGCTTAAAGGAAACTTGATAATTCTGTTAGAAACTATTAAGTTTAAGGGGGGATTATTGGGTTTTAGGTTCTGCTGAAAGGAATTATTCTAAGTATGGAACCATCGCAGACAAAGGAAACCACGGCTAGAAGGATGGAACCACTGCTCAAGGTAGACCACTGCTAGTAGAAGATTGTAACCATTGCTATTACATTAGAGCACTGCTAGTATTGTTTAGGTCGGTTTAATTGCAATATTCTAGAATATCTTGAGTATGACGTATTGTATGGAAAGTGTACTTATCTTATAGAATAGATTGTATAGGACTCCTTAGCCTATAAAAGGAGATCCTAGGTTAGAGTTAGATATACGTATTAGTTATACCTAAAGCCGATACACTTCAAGGTTGTAAAACCCTAATACTATTCAGAGTATTCGTATAATAAATATATTGACGTGTTTAGTGATTAACAGTTGTTATTCTTCTTAAGGTTAAACATTAAATTCCGCGTAGTTTTTAACAGTTTGTTTTAGTTTAAGTCAGCTTCTATACAAGATCGTTTGCTCAACTGGGATCAACAACAAGCTCCTTTAACCGGCGGAGAAAACCTTTACACGTCGCTTGCACAATATTTCCGACACAAAGCTAGATGTCGAGTTCTTTTAAAAGGGTACAACCACCGCCAACACACTATGTATTTTAAGGACTAAAATACTAACCGATCACACTCAGAGGTTGTTGGGATCGCTCCTAACACGTAAATGGAACGACATTTACGAGATTACATTAGTTATCATGTAAGCCTCATACACGAGTACTGAAACCGTCATTATTGTAAAGTGTTGTGTACGATGGCCTATATATACCCCTCAATACTTCCATGGAGGGGTGAGACTCTTTGTGTATTTCCTTTTACTTATCAATAAAACACATATTATTTCCCTTATCTCTCTACTTTCCCTCTTTACTTTCTCTCTCTAACTATGAAGATGGTGTTTGTAAAACCCGCATTCCCCAAATTTTCGTCAAATTTAAAATTTGTGAATACATATTATTTAAAGATCACTTAACACTACATAATACATTAAGTTAACAAAATAATGAGTACACTAAGCTTGTGGGCCAAAAATCAAATAAGGAAAACACTAATTGGTATCAATCATCATAATGGGCCATTAAACCCATTTATTTCCCACGCTCCCCCCTAAAACATATCAGAATTTTTTCTTCTTTGTCTCCCTCATACTCACGACACACACACACACACACTCTTCTTCCATTTTTCTCTCAAAAATTCATCCATTCCATCTCCAACAATTGGTATTCGGCAAAGGAAAGGTATAAGGAGGGTGTATTTGGTTTTATTGGTGAATTTCAGGAGCATTCCTTCTTCTTTTGGTTCGGCAATATTGGGTATTCATAAACCCTTGTTTTATTTTCCCTTAATTTGAATTAAAACCTCAAGATATCATGGTAATCGAATTGTTATGTGTGTAATATGCTTAAGAAACAAAAAATACATGATAAACCCTAAACAACCGAATTTTTATGTGGGAAAATTAATAAAACTCGGCTAGGGTTTTGGGGTTACTAAATTTCCAAGGGAAAACCCTACCGAGATTGTAGGAACTTGGTAGGAGGGTGTTTGGTTTGGACCGAAATAAAAAGGGAGGGCAGAAGGGTCTTTTGGGAGACGAAACTTGTGAGGGGTTGTTGGGGTTTTAGGGCACGAAATAGGGCTGTTTGTAACAGTCCTTTACCAAGAATCAAAAGAGGGGTGAAAGGTGTGTTCGGGTTGTTTTAAAGAAAAGGATTGAACAAAGGTGTATTTGGCTAAATGTTTGTGTTAGGTGATAAATATTATTGGTCCTTTTTAACAAATAAAGGGGTGCTTAGGATATGACCATTTAACATGTTATTATGTGTGTTAATATGAGTGATTTATGCTTGACTTATGATATAATGATTATGAATTTTATTATTGAATAATTTATGATTTACATAATGTCATACCTTGTTATGTGGCTAATAAACATGTATACTTGATTTTATAAAGGTGAATGAATGAGTGTTATATGATTTATCGATTATATGATTCTATGATTTTATGCGAATATGTTTGTCATTAAAAAGTAATCTAGACTATTAAATATAATACATGAGTGAAATAGCATGTTCCCTTGATATGTAAAATAAGAATTATAAAAGTGGATGATGGAATAAGGCTTGTTTGGTAGGTGTTTATGATGGTAACTTTTCATGATTTTATATGAACAATATGATGCATATTACTTGGTATTTTCTTATGAATTCATGTAATATGGTTGAAATGGTGTATGAAGAGGCTAATATATGTTTTGTATGAATTATAATGTTAACTACTGGATTGATAGGAAATTACATGAGTTACATGCTTGTATTACATGACTTGAGTGTTAAATGTGATTTATGAGTCAATTAAGGGTGTCATAATAACATGGATAATATTTTATGCAAATATTATGGTAAATGGATATATCACACGCCAATTCATAAAAGTTGTTTTAAATTCGTTTCCTTTTATCACACGCAAATTAGATTCGTTATTAACCATAAACGTGATATAAAACGATTTGTATTCATTTTAACAAAAGTTCACCACACGAGTTTTTCATCAAACCCTTTTTATACGAGTTTTTATTCCACGAAAAAAGAAATATAGCTTCATATCCGGTTTAAAAAAATGAAAACTGAAATAAAGGATGGGTCACGCGACAACTTACCACAACAAGAGGAAAAAGAGAAAGAAAACGAGAGAGAAAGAGAGGGACGTGATGGAGACGAACACGAACCATCACAAAAACAAATATACGTGAACCTACCGTCACTACAAACCCAAAAAAGTACGAGGGTACAATCGTAGATCTTGGGCGCGTATGTGTGTTTCACCGTGTGTTCCCTAGCTCATCTTGCTCACCTTGATCCGATCTACAAATTGATATAAAGGTCGAATATTCCGGCGGCGGTTGGCCGG
Source organism: Chrysanthemum makinoi (assembly GCA_910596185.1). Taxonomy (NCBI): domain Eukaryota; kingdom Viridiplantae; phylum Streptophyta; class Magnoliopsida; order Asterales; family Asteraceae; genus Chrysanthemum; species Chrysanthemum makinoi. Next base: position 80,705,349 of record OU343219.1, on the reverse strand, counting down.
AGAATTGTGGTGGCAGCGGTTTTCGGTGACCGGATAAATTTTCCGACAGCCGGATATTATAGAGAGAGGGAGAGAGTTAAGTGTGTTTTTAGAGAGAGAGAGATGGGTGTTAAATGTGGGGAGAGAGAGAAGGTTTTGGGTATTTATACCCCTGTAGGGACTGCTTTCGTCAATAGCAAAATTTAAGGGAATGGGGAATGAAAATATCACAGGGACTATTCTTGAAATTTTAGTAATCTTTTGTAAATATTAGATTCGGGACACATTCGGAGGAGTAAACATTCGATAAAAAATATGAGACTTACGCCATCGCGTTCGGAATAATTTTTTCAATAAAAATGAGTATTTATTCGACTATTTTCTCACAAATAGAAATAACGATCAATTCAAATGGTATAACGAGGTTACGGTTGTGCCGGTACGCACTGTGTCTAATTTTAACGTTTCGCGCTTCGCGAGATAACTTTCTCGTTTTCACGTCAAATGAGCTCGAGAATGTTCGTAAATCATAAACAGGCATAATTCCTTGAAATCAAAGATTCTGAAAAGTGCGGGTTGTTACAGACTTCCCTCCTTAACGAAATCGCGTCCTCGCGATTCAATTCGAGTTATCCATTAGATGTGAAAAGAGATAAAGATACTTTCTCAAGATTCCATTTTCACGTTCTCACGTGAATTCAGGACATTCCTTAAAGTTCCATTGAACATTAACAACAAGAATACGACTTGGATCAAGTCGTCTGACTTCGATCCACGATTTCGATAGGTTCCTCAATACAGCTTAGGCGTTTGTTAATCAGGATCTCTTCCAGCAAGGACAACAATCGTTTTTAACAGCTAGGCATTACCTCCGATTAAGCACATGAAAAGGTCATGAACAGCTAAGTTATGGCGGTAGCTCAAGTCTCTAAGCTACCAGTCCAACTCTAGCAAGAGTCTTAAAAAGATCAACACAATAAAGATTAAGCTTTCCAAGTTTACTAAACGTATCACGCAATTCATGGTGAGATTTTAAGCATAGCTTCGTCTCCAATCATGGAGTCTCAAAGATTCATTTCATTCGTCAATCATAGCTCTTCTGATGGTTCGCGGGCGGTTTGCATTATGCTTTCGATAGAATAATCTCTCGGTAGTTTCACGAACAATTTCAGGAGAGCAAGTTGGGTATCCCCCATTTTACTCCAACAAATTGTTGAGCAGCAGTTTCAACCATAAAGTGCCTCGTACGACGTGACTATGGTTATATGAGATTTCGACCAGTGGGAGGTGTCAACCCCAATCATTGCCGAAATAGATCAAGTGGACACACAGCATGCCCTATAACATTCGGATGGTTCTTTCACCCCAGCCAACAGTCTGTGGATGATACACAATACTCATACCATGACTTGTTCCCATGGCTCTTGGAGTAATAACCAGATATTTGATGTGAAACGACCTTCACGATCCTAAATGATAGAAATTGGCACTCCACGATGTACAACAATATCCTTCACGTACAACCGAGCAAGGTTGCCCATGGTGTTCGTTTCTTCGATTAGAAGAAAATGAATAGGTTCGGTGGCACGACCAAAAATTACCCAAATAGAGGCGCGAAATTTCCTTCCAGGGCTCAATACATAATATAGCGGCATGGCGGCAAATCGATTTCCAAAATAATTTACGAAACAGCTCATGAAACAAATTAGAGGACAACAAGAAAAAAATCCATCGTATACAGAATGATGGCGAGGTCAACATCTCGATAGCAGTAAAGCATTCCATAGGATGACTGGAAAATGGTCAGTAGGATAATCAAAGTCAACTTGTACGATATCAGCAGCGCGGTTCATCATCTTGCAAGGAGGTAGCAAAGATAACTGATGTACTCGAGAGACGAATGAAGAATTAGGCGTCAGCTCCAAGGATCGCGGTTCAAGTTACTCTTTAAAGTCTTAAGATTTCTGTAGGGGCCAACAGAATTTACGTCGAAAAGAGGGTTAAGCAGATTCAGAGTACGAGTACGAACCTGAAAGAGAGTAATAACTACTACTAGCTATCAGTATATTGACTCAGTAGTGCACTTAATACTTAACGAAGAAAGATGCAACATTCGAATCCAAAGTCATAAATTCCAAAAGAAATTTGACTACTAATCGATATCAAATCAAATTCCAACTAAGAATAAAAGTCAATGATTCCAAATGGTTATGCAAAGAGCATACCCATCGATAGAGCATAAGGCAAACATCAAGAGAACAGTATCGATGGAATAACATTGGTCGAAGATAAAGCTCGGGGTAGAGGCGTCTGTAACAAGAACAAAAACAAAGCAAGGCAGCGGGAATAAGCGAATCCAAATCCACAACGAGACTCAAGGTCACATAGTCTCACAGACTAAATTCAAACGTAGCCAAAATCGATTCCAAACACTTCAATAAACTCGACAGATGAGTTTATTACATCTTCTGGCAACCCGAATACATGCTTGTGACCAATCGGGTCTAACCCGACCCGATGCGAAATAATTACAACGATTCCAAAAATAATTCAAAGTCATATCATGACAAGACGGCGATGAAAGGGATTCATAACAAAGGAAGAATATCGCAATAAACAAGAATTTGTGATGCCAGTGTCTCGTGTGTATGGGTAAACTTTTATAAGATTCGATGCTCGATTACACACACCAAAAACTTTACCCTTTTATGAAATCAAACCAAAAACCAACCGGACTTAATACCATAATAACTATTTCAAGTATCTCAAAATGCACCTCTAAGTCGGACATAGGTGATCAAGCTATGTCCCACTGTCTCTGGCTGAATATAGGTGATCAGTCTATATTCACCCGAAGTTCAATGAATTTTGATATACTTGACTTTAGTCACATACAATTAAGCATAAAGTGGCCAAAAGTGTTAATAAGTGTGACCATATGCTGCTAGTACACAGTTGATGCTGCTAGTACACAGTTAATGCTGCTAGTACCCAGTTAATGTTGTTAGTATACAAGTTACTACTACTAATACAAAGTTAATGTTGCTCATAAATCCAATTCTTATTTGGCCAAGTGAACACTGTATTAATTCATAATAATAAAAGATTCACTAATATTACAACTTACTTTCTATTGATACATTCTTGCAAATAACACATTTCAAAAGTTACAAGCTACCTTACTTGATTACTTAAGTATAACTTTAGAGCATTGACCTTGGACCTTGTATCCTGAAATCTGAGCGACCTTTTCTTGAACTTGTGGTGAGTGACTTGTGGTGAGTGGATATCGTTTTCTTCACAGTATCCTGAAATCCGAGTGAACGTTTCTTGAACTTTTAGGAATCCAGATATTCTGATATCATCTTCTATGTAACCATCAGTATTTCTTGTGGTGAGTGACTTGTAGTGACTGACTTGTGGTGAGTGACTTGTGGAGACTGGGCACATAACCTGGAAAGAACATGGACAGAAAACCAGCATAAGACCATGGACAGAAAATCAACATAAGACCATGGACATAAAATCAACATAAACTGGACTGATAGACTGGACATAACCTGGACAGAACGTGAACAGAGATACCATAACAAAATATATGATTGATTGATTGACTGCATAATGGAATATATGCTTAAAGATAATAGAATAATAGAATATATGACAGAAAGTCAGCATACTACATTACTACATTACCACCACATAAGAAAATCAGCATATACCGGAGGTGGAGGTGGAGAGATGGAGTCACCTGAGGTGGAGAGGTGGAGTCTGAGATGATATGTGCCAACAGATCTGGTCTATACATCAATTATATTGAATAAAAATTCCTTTACATAAAATCTTCCTATGTATTTCTTACAAAGGAAAACAGGTGTTTGCAGGAACATATTGACTCAGTTAACAAAGTTTTTAACCCAAATGATACCCATAAAAAAGATTAGATGACCCAACCAGAAACAGTCAACCAGCAAATATGCCTATGTAAGGTCAGACCTAACTTGTATCCCGGTAACTAAATTTTGTGACTTTTTCAGAATTTTGTTGAGCCAAGGATATCAAATTGGAGTATAGAGGAAGACAGAGAAGAGCTAGAAACCTCTGCATCGAGATCTACTTATACCTTTTAGAAAGTACTTGATCACAAATAGGGCAAGCTGCATCATTGCTACTGGCATCTTCATTGCCTTTTAATCCCATTAAGGAAAGCAGGTTCTGCACAATGCTATTCAGTTCCGAGAAAAATATAACTAACTATAGTCTCAGATGATTACAAAAATCAGGATACATACAAGATGGCCACATGTGGTAGTTATAGCCTTAACTCAAAAGTACTTTCCCATCAGTTTGCAAAGATATTTTGCTAGACAAGATGATAAGTACCGTTTAGTTAAGGGATCAACCTACAAGCTAGGCAATATCAGATTCTCGGTACATAGTCGCTAAAACACATTTTTTATACCTAATATTCAACAAAA
>OU343219.1:80492482-80700792 GCA_910596185.1 Chrysanthemum makinoi | reverse complement strand
CTTTAGCGTAAGTTTTGACTTTTATGCCAAAAAGCAGAGATAGTTTAACTTACCTAAAGCGTTGAAAGGACAAAAATCTTGGATTAAGTGTAAAAATGGAGTTTTAAAAGCGTGACCAAGTTGTGAAATTTCTGGCGTCACGAGCAAAACAAAAGCCTTCAAAACAAATATGTTCACCCAACTATTTGGCGATTGATACCACTGTTAGGTTCCCATATATGTAACACAAGCATCAATATGTAGAAATAAGAAGGATAATGATGGGATGAGCAATAAACACACACACACACACACTCGTTGACTCGTATGACTAAACCGGTTATGCGTAGGAGATGTGAAAGTGAATAAATTGAACAACCAACCCTCAAGAGAGGGTTATTACATAGTATTTATAGGAGAGAGCTAGGGAAACACCCTAGTCCCTTCCTTTCCTTATTGGACTTGGGCCTAGGCTTATGGGCCTTACATAAGCCTAGCTAATAACAAACATAAAGGCCATAATTAAGCTAACTATTACATATGAATCACTAACACTTGAATTAGGTTTGGGGTGATTCCAACAAAATATCTCATTAGCGATGGAATGATTGTAGATGCGTTGGTAGACATGTCTGATTTTGCAGTTTTTAACTACATGATTAAATAGGGAAATAGATTCTTTCGGAGTTTTACTAAATCAGAAAACCGTATTAAACAAATTTCAACCAGAGTCGCTAGAGTCCTTGAACCAAGTCTTCAGCAGAGTAACAAGTAGCAACTCATTGCAAACCTCAGTCATTTGTGAATCGAAAATTAAGCACAAGTGTTGGGATATGAAAGTGTTGAAGGTTGACAAGAAATGAAGATTGATAAAGTCTTGGAAAAGTCAAAGTCAAAAGTACTACTAAAGATAAAGTCAAAATCTTTGCCATGAAAGTCAAAGAAATCTGCAAAACAAGCTGTTATATTTGTTTATAGAAAGAATTGTAACTCTAGAATATTACGTATTAGATTACTTGTCGTACAAGGATATAATTTGTAAATCGACTAGGGTTATCCTTGAGCCTATAAAAGGACCCCTAGATTGGTATTAGGCGATAGTTCATAAGTCTAGAGAACGATTGCTTACAAGTTATTATTTAGAGTTTTAGAGAAGTTCGATAATCTTAGAGATGTTAAAGTATCTGCATAATAAGCGATTTAGAGTTAATAATAAAAGTTATTCTTCTTAGCTTTGTTAAGTAAATTCCTTATACTTAATAGAGTTTGTTACATGTTTCTTTGTTAATAACTTAGGATTTATTCGAGGTTGTTAAACCTTAAACAAGCTATTTAAGTTAGTTTGGTTAGAGTACATCGATGCAACAAGTGGTATCAGAGGTTGTGTGGAAACTCGACTAGGAAAACCCTACTACAACAAAATCTAAAGATGTCGCCCGATTACGTTCCATCACCTTCCATCACCTCAATGAGGTTCCAGTCATCAGAAAGCGATATATGATCTATGGTGTATGAAGATGAGGCGGTGCATTGCCATTACGGACCAAGCTACATGGAATGGTTAATGGTAATGAAGAAGTTCCTGAACCTATTGATGTTCCTGGACAACCCAAAGCACCTAAGGCAGTCTTACCAGCAGCATCCTTAAGGAATCAAGAGAAGGCACTCAAGATGTAGCATCTTACATGTATTGTGTTATGATGATTCGAGTGATCTTGGATGGTGATGATACAAGAAAGCCATGGTTTTAGAGAGATGAAGAGAGGAGAGGGTGGTTCTAGAGAGATAAACAAAAAGAGAATGTTAGATTAATGAAGCACCACACTTCCAAGGATGGAAGGGGTATTTATAGTTACAACAAATACGTCCTCACAATGGGACTATGGATCGGTCTGATGGGTAAAGACCCGTACTTCCTCCACGGTGTTGCACTAAGCTAAAACTAAACTAATAAACACGTAAATAACAATATGTCTACGAGCTAACTTATGCTAGATAATTGTTGGGTGACGACTCTTCACTATGGATTTTACGAATCTAACAATCTCCCCAGAGAGGTCCCCCATGAATACATTTTGCATCCTAGCATTATTTCTTTGTCTTTAGTTTGGCTCGTAGACTTTAATTCTTCACTTCCGTAATCTTTGTGCTTTAGCGGTGACTCTTCATAGTCCGCATAGTTTTGTACTTTCAGTGGAGGTCCTTGAACTGACCACATCTTGATGATCTTGAGCTTTTGCATGAGATCAGGCCATAGTAATCTCGGATCACCCTTTGTTGTGTTGCCATCATGTGAAGTTGTGACTTTCGGACCGACATGCTCACACTTTATGGATCATGACATCTTTTCATCAGTAGCGGAAGCTTCTGCGGTTCATGATATTTGCATTTATCGAGCGGGTTATGTATATTAGCACTTGTCATGATTTCTTTAATTAAGCGTGGATCTTTGTGAGCATACTGACTGTAATTCTTCTCAATATCGATCACCGCAACCGTCAAATATACATGCAAACAACGATTAGCAATAAAACACACGAAAGTGTCTTTGATCACTTTCGTTGAATTGAGGTACACGATCCATGGTTCCCCGTTGATCGATACAAGAATGCACTTTTTGTGATCGGTATAATTCCTAGAATCTCCTGACAGGGGGTTTCAGCATTTGCTCTAAACGTTCTCAAACCGGAGCGTCTCAATGAAGACAACACGGGTGAGTGAACCAGCAATTAAATTCAGCGATTGATGAAAATGATTTGAAAACAATGGTGTATTGCTTAATAAAAGTGTTTTGCTACAACGAAGTTTTATGGAAAATCAATTATCAATCATAAATACCGCGGTCGATGCTATGAAAGAACTTTTAAGCACACGACCGGTTTTTCAAAGGTATCCGTCAATTCATTTCCAGGACAAGGTTGATTCAAGAATGAATGGCCCATCGTTTCTATCCGGCTGTCACAAGCTTGATCTTTTGCAAATCTCATGTCACCCACGAGCTTTTTGATGTTGGCTCTAGAAGGATTTCCATCTTCATCGTGAATATTTAAATATCACTTTCGGACGTTCGGCAATACCACAAAGATATCACGTAGGACTCTTAATATATTCTCACTTTTCCACAATGTGTGAAACACAAGTCTTCATTAATTGATTGTCCTAATGAGATATTGTGAATGATCTCTTGGCTCTAGACTCAATAGTGCACATTTGGTTTCCTATGTCGGAGACTAGGGAGAGGTCTCCTTCTTCAATATCAACAATCTCTAAGAGAAAGTCGATAGATAATGTCAGTTCTCCGTGAGAATGAAACGAGCCTTTTAAGAGGAACTTGAGTAGCTTGGAAGTTTAGTGCGAGTGCATCCTTTGGGTCCATGACGTCTTGTCTTCAATACGGCGTTATTAGTAACCACGATAGCATATGTATTGAACCATGTTTCTGCCCTAAGGTTGAATTATTGGAGGGTTATTTCTTTTCACCCTTTTCACATTCATTCTTTTTTTTTCTTCTTCAACCCCTTGGTGCTTACGAGACTTATTACTAGAACCTTGTTGGGTTTATTCGATTACTAGCTCAATCTCAGTCCGCACTCTTCCCATTTCTCACTTTTCTCCTTTTCTCAATATACCTAAGGACTCTACACTATCTAGTGGATTGTCACTGGTAGATCCCTCCGACTCTGGAGGGATCGTGGAACAATACCTAACCTAACCATCCTTATAACACCATGCATAAAGTAAATTCGTTGATCTTTTGGTATTGTTCTTTTCTTCTTGAAACCAATTGAAAAATCATTTGGAAAAACAATCAAGGTACTTGTGATACAAAGCATTTTGTACCTTAAGCTTTTTTGATCTTTTAGAAATGCTCCCTCAACATATGCATATGATTTTGAAATTGTTTTAGGCAAGAGTTCTTTGAAATATATTCTTGATCACAATTTTCATAGAAAAAGCCATTTGATTTTCATGGTAAATTCCCCCCCTCAATATGTGTTTGGATATTTTAAAACATTTTATCACATAGAGGAAATAGTTCTTATAAGTACTTTCACGATCACACATGCCATAGAGAAAACCATTTGCTCCCCTCAATATATTGCCTCTAGATTTGAAAGAGTTTAGCACATATTAGAGGCTGCAATTTGAATCAAAACGATCACCTTTTATCAAATTCCATTATTAAATCACAAATTCTCCCCGATCAAAAATATCAAACCCTTTGAGATTTTGGATCCCAAGTGATTTAATAAGGTTTATAAAACATGGGAGAACTTGTGGCTTGATTTAGTTTTGAAAAATGGGACCATTTTAAGACATTAAAGATTGTTAGTGTCAGGTATGATTGTTTTAAGAGATCTTTTAGTAAAATAAAACAAATTCACAATCAAACAAAACGAGAAAAAATTTCATTTTGACATATCTTTGAGTTTTAAAGAAAATCATACCATGACATAACATTAAATCTTTAGATCACCACATTTTTACTTGTACAAACCGAGAACTTTTATGAAGAGATATTGTTTGAAAATATTTTATTAATACCTCTCCCCTCATCGATGACCGAAGTCGATAATTGAGTGACATAGGTTTTGATAAAAAGAAATCCGGTGATTTTCAAATTTAGTCCATTTATTTCAAAACAATATTTTTTCATTTTTAAAAACAATTTAATCAAATTAATCAAAATTGTTTAAAAATGGTATCCTACAAAAGATTGAGGTGGTTGAGAAGCTTATTTGTTTTTCTTGTAGGGTTTGGAAGAAAAACAATCTGCGATCAGTGAGACTTCTTCTTACGTTGCATTTTGAATGCCAATGAGGTCAAATTAATCCGTTTCTTCAATCACTTAGAAAACCATCTGCGATGTGATGACACCTCATCGTTGCATTTATGCCAACTCTCCATTGAAGTCCAATTAAGCTTCGTTTCTTCATTTGTCAACCCAAGAAATAGTTACCCTTTCCTTTCGGCATCCAATCATCTTCATTTGTGGGATCCGGATCGGGAACATTCGTATATCCATGATATCTGCATACGTTAGTGAACATACATGAGATATATGGTGATCGACATCACCACAATAATCGACTAATGAAAGTCAATCAACATATCAATCATATCATAAAAGCATGGGAATAATGTGTTTATCAAACTCTAATCATCTAATCCTAACAATCTTATCCTAGGCACCTAGTCCTTCAACATAGGTTAACATCATTTATAATTAAGCATATTAGGATAGTTAGATAAGTCCGATAAATGATATAAATTTGAAAATTCTCCCCCCAATCAATGACTTATTTTTTGAAAAATTTAAAGCGCTTTGAAGTCATTGATTGAGTTTTCAATTTTAGCGAAAACTCTGGCGGTGTATTTCAAGCAACTCATTTTCCACCATTTTGACAAACAACAAATATTTTTTAGAAGAATTTTTTAGAAGAAAAACATTTGTGTAGGAATAATGAATCCCGACATACTTTCCTCATTTTGATTTTAGGATAAGTGCAGAAATATTTAAAATTGGTTTAGCAACACTTTCCTTTCTTTAAAACCGGGTTGCTATCTGAAATAATAGCAAGCCATGGTTTTAGAATGTAGGTTGGTCTGAAATAGCGCAAGCCATATTTTTAAGACATGTTTTGGAAAGAATATTTACACCTTGAGGCTTCATCTATGGTCCGTGCCATTATTGAATGACATTTCTAAGACCGCATATGTTATCGATACCAGAAGACATGTCTTGAGAAAACATATTTTTGGTATTTTTTAAATTTTCTAATTTTATGGATTTTTGAAGGTTTATATTTTTCTATTTTATTTTGTTGGTTTTCTATTTTTGTATTTGGTTTTTGAAAAATATTTACAAAGATAGATTAGATGATATAGTTAAAGAAGATGATGATCTGATCTGAGAGATAAGGATATCGGCAGCGTCGTAGAAGATAGAAGTCATCATCTCTTAAACATTCACCACCAAAGCTTCTGAGGCTCTTGCATCGAAGAAAGAAATTGAACCATCGAAAGTGAGACTTTGGCGGCTTCCCCAAAACCGAAAATCCTTTAGCGAGCATATTGAAGCTCTATTTCAAGCTTGCCTAAGCCGGTGCAGATAAGCACACCATTATCATAAGTCCCATTTGCTCCTTTTAAGAACGATGTCGAGGATATCCATTGAGGTTATATCATCAAGTAGAAGAACATTAACATATCATCCCACATTTGAATACCTCTTATCAAATTCCTTTTCCTTGAAGTCAGAGGCAATCCATTCAGAAGGTGTCGAGAACACTTCCCGAGTAGTTGAATTGATCGGTCAATCTCTTAGACTAGAGCTCAGAACCGAATACACATACCCGAAGACAAAGAAACATACCATCCAGTAGTGATTAAGTCAATAGCCAAAGAATAACCCGATGTATACTTTCTCTCCCACGAAGAAAGTGTATGAAGCTCAAGAACCAATACCGTACCCAAGAGAATAGCGATAACATTGAAGGCGGTGAATCGATTATCTCGCGGAGACTTCTCTGCGGATTTCAACTCGAAATAAGTGATTATATCTCGAATCGATTAAGCACTCAAGTAAACATTTGGCGTCCCCAATATACACAATCTCTCTCCCACGATGATTGTGATAACATCAAATCATCACACACTTGTGTACCTCTTTCATCTTTAGAAACTACTCTTCCATCACTTCCCCATAGTTGGAATAAGAACACTAAGCGCTTGATGAGTAAAACCTTGAGTTTCTTTGCGGTCATGACATTTGTTTTCCCGGGATATCTTCAATCACTTAGAAGAGTTAAGTTCATCAAGTTTACTAGCCATGAGTCAAACATTGAGTTTCTCTGCGGTAGTAACATTTGTCTTCGGGATATCTTCATTACTTAGAAGTATTAAGTTCATCAAGTTTACAGCGTTTAGGTATGTGTCTCCTTCCACTGGCTGGTTTTGATACTTGATCGGCAACTCATTATAGCAGGTGTACTAGAAATCATTTGAGAAAACATCATTAGCTCATATATAAAGTGAGAATCAATTTCTTTACTTGAGAATGTGAGCAAATCTAATGGGGATTAAATATGACTTTCCTCTCCCCGATTAGTGCTCTCCCTAAACCGACAATCTATTTGATAACGACCCAGTTAAGAAGAAGTCTTTAGATGCGTTAAATGCAACTCGTCTTTAGTCTTCTAACATGTAGCGAGAAAATGTAGAAACGGTATAGACTCAACCATCTTTAAGATTGTCCAGTTGGGGATTAGATAGTTAACATCTTCTTCTCACCTAATGCATTCATTAACTTGTATATAGCAAATCCTAACTCAAATCCCTCCCAATCAAACAAAGACGAGAAAGATGTTCATCAAGAAAAGGCACCATAGCTGAGAAGCACTTTGTCATAAATCTCATTAGTCAGGTAAGAAGATAATAAACCAACGGCTCTTGGAGTTCTTAGATATAATCACTACTATTAATAGTCACTTGATATTTGGCATGGAAAAAGCATGAAAGCATGTTTGTTAAATTAGAAATTCGGTATTAAAAAGAGTCGGTCACCTCAAGTATATGTAATCGTTAGAATGCTCGTAGTCATAGTTATATTTAGTTAAGTAGTATTTTATTAAGTAACACCGTGGAGGACGGACGGGTCTTTACCCACTGTATGCCTGATCCACAGCCCGTTGTGTGGCGTTTTATGTAAGACTATAAATACTCTCTACCTCCCAAGGTAGAGAGTTGGAGCTCATAATAATAGTTTTTCTTTCTCTCACTAAGTTCCCTAAACCTCTAACTTTTTCTCTCTAGAACTCACTTATTATCGCCCTTGTGTTATATGGTTTGATGTGTATGTGAAATCTAATATCCAACAATTGGTATCAAGAGCCATGGTTAGATCATATCTTGCACATCTTTGGATTTCTAGTGGTTTTTAGGTGGTTTTGAGTTTGAAAAAGTTTAGTGGTTTGTGCATCATTTGGTTGATTTCTTGTGTTATACTTTTATGTTTAGAATCATCACAAGTGTTTAGGGTTTTATTTGGTAAGCTTGAATCATCTTGGTTGGGTTGTTTTTGGATTGAAAAGTGATGTTTATGTGGTTTTCTTGCTAGCGACTTGATATACGGATCTCTTTCTTCGTAGCGACTCTTCACAATTTTGTAGCGAGTTACAGTTTTGGAGCTAGCGACTTAGACCTAGCGATTAACGGTACAAGTAGTGGACTCTCCACTACGGTAGCGACAGTGGTAGCGACTTGGTCTGTAGCGAGTTGCTCTTTAGCGACTTGAAGTTTTAGCGACTTGAGTAATTCTTTGCCAAAATTTTGCTAGCGACTTGTTGCTTAGCGAGTTACTACTTAGTGACTTGCATTTGTCTAGCGACTTGGGACTTTAGCGACTTGGGGGTGTAGCGAATTAGGTGTTAGCGACTTGGTGCATTATCTTCTAGCAACTTGGTTGATTTTTGAAGAGGTTTGACCAAAGTTGACTTTTTACGTCAAAACTTCAAACGGCCATAATTTTTGATCCGTAACTCGTTTTCATGAAATACCATCAAAAGCGACGAACTGACCTGAATATTGTGAGGTTTCCCAACGATAGGTAAAGCGAATTTTGAGGCCAAATCCTCTGAAGGAAGTTATTGAGCTTTTAAGATTTTAGATCTAAATTTCTCCATAAAATGGTGCAACAACCAACCCAAATCACAACCAAACAACATCTCTGCTTATCCCACAAACAATCATAAGACCTAATACACAATTGTCTATCGTGTGATCCATGATCATCTTAACACATTCCATTGGTCATTGCTTAACGGTTTGGTCTTGATTTTAGTAAAATCCCTTGAAAGATTCTATTTCTCGGTTTAAATCATAGACTTGTAAAATCCCGTGCAGTCCACCACATCATGTCACTCCTCTTACGACCCGGTGATTTCAGTGCTTAAATTGTATGATCTTTGTGGACAATAATGTTAATGATTGCCTGAGCGATTAAAGATGTTTGAATTAAACAATGAGGATGTGAGATCTTCATGTTCGGAGTACAATGAGAATGAATTGCACCTTCTGAGAATGCCATGCAAATGGAATCAGCATTGAGCCCTATCGGCTACTTCATCGCACCTCATACAGTGTTATCCATGGTGGGGATCGAACATGTAGTGCTCTTTTCCGCCGGGACTTACCTACATTGACAAGAAGCTTGCTGTTGAACTTAGAACATTTAAAGGCGCAACTTACCAATGAAGAGGTTCAAAGGATGGTTCAGTGTAGCTCTTCAAGTAATCTACAAACAATTTGACCATTCATCGGTGGGAATATTACCGATTGATCAACATTTATTTGGAATTTCCTTCAAAAACATATGGGGGAAATTCGAGAATTCATTGAGACATTTAAACTCATGGATAATGTGAAAAAGTACATTGAAGAATACGCTCAAAGAATGGCGTGAATGAGTGTCGGTGCGGTTGAAAGATTGTTGTGATAAGTTGGGTAATGTTTACGTTGAAGTATCGGGTGTTCTTGAATCACGAGAATGTCGATGAAACAAAAATTGATGAGTCGGATAATGCAAAAATGGAATCTTAGTGCTCAAATTCACAAGAGAGAGAGGTGCACAGACACACTGTGCAAGTTAATGCAAAGGAACACTCCATGGAAGCCGGATGTACCCAAGATAGAGATACCCGTCCACGGCTGTGCATGTCAATGCTTTGAGTAAGTTGCATGGATTCTATTTGTACCTAGTGTGCATCTTCTACTCAAAATGATGATTATGGCTGCATGAGTACTGTGCATTTGTGCACGATGATTCCCTACACTTGAGCAAACATATATAAGGATCGGGTTGCCATCTATGAACAGCGTGCTAAGTTTGAGTTAACTACTCGTGGCAGGGAGTTGGATAACCAAATGCGTACAATTATTAGAAAAAGTAATTTTAGAGAAGAGTGTTAAAACAAGAGTTAAACTCCTTACATGAAAAACAAAAGCTGCTAAGCAAAACAAGAACTTCAAGAAAATGTTAAAATGCTTAAGCAAGAATTTAGTGCTAAGGAATCAAAACTTTTGAATGATTTTTCTAATCTAAAAACTTTGAAAAACAAGCTTGAGAATAAGTTGTACATACAAAGGAAATACCATTAATTTGCTCACATGATCACTAAGCATAGAGTTCTAAGTGACAAACATAGTGTTGCCTTAGTTGATGAACCAAACCCTGAGGCTTGTAAAAAGGCTAGAGAGCTCATAAGGTGCTTGTATGATGGTAATGAGATCCTTAAGCCTAGACAAAAACCTAGTTGAGTTGGCCTGGGAAGATAAGAAATGGATGAAGTCACTAGGGAGAAAATGAATAAGAAGCTAGAAGATCACGAGTGTAAAAGAACAAGATAACGATAAAACCCCATGATTACACTAAGGAAAATTGGATATCCTTAAACATGTTTAAGCCTCAGGCTCTATTGACCCCTGAACAAGTGTTGGAAAAGGATATGGACTTGCAAAAAGCAGAAAATCTTGTTGAAAAGAATCCCCCTTGTAGGAAATTCCCTAAAGCGACCGTGTATCCTCCAAATACACCAATGCATTTAGTTCCTAGAACTATTGCCACTAAAAGCAAGACCTTAATCAGTCAATATGTTATTCTTCAACTATTTGTCGATTTTGAGAAAACTTGTAAGAAAAGGATCACACCCACTGGGATAGCTGAAGGGGAAAGGGGTTTTGAGCAAACAAAAGAATGCTATCTAGCTGAGGTCATGCCTTTCTTTAAACAACTAAAAGATCATTTTGAGAGGCTTAAAATGGGGATAAAATCATATTAAAGAAATGGAAAAGGAATTTGATGCAATGATAGTTGAGGTTAGTGACTATGGGCGAGAATTAAAATATAATGAGATTGAGAGGAAGAACTTGCATACCTTGAATGAGAATCTTATTTATGAATGTGTTGCTCAAGATGTGTTTTTCAACGCTACAAATTGTTCCATTAATGCTTCCAAATTTCATGAATTATCGGTTTACTTGAAAGTCTCCCATGATCGTGTCATTGAGCTTGAAAAACTAATTCGAACTAAGCGAGAAAATTGAACGGATGATCACGACAATTTGGTTAAACATTTTCTAAACGGAAGTTGAGCATTTTAATTTACAACTAAAATATCAACATCTTAAAGAAAATGTCAAAACTTCAAATATCAAGACATCCTCGGATGCTCGAGTTTGATGCGAGTTTTTCAAATTAACAAGCGTGATGAAACGATTCAAGCTCGGTGCAACACGATCGAAAGTTGAAAGCCCAAATCTCTCAATTAAAGGGTCAAACGAACAATATGACAGGCTCCCAAATGCCTCCTCCTTTAGATTCTCCGAATTCTCAAACTTTTCATCTTCAAAACTTAGTTGATGCCTTACAAAAGGAAAACAAGAGTTTTCTAGAAGAAAATGAAAAGGTTAAGCGACATTTTAAAGAGTTATATGATTCAATAAAGTCACATTGACCAAAACAACGAAAAATAACGTCTTTACAAAGGAAATTGAGAATCGAGAAGTGAAATGGGAAGCTGGCACTTGTTTTCAATAAGAATGTTGTCTCAAAGTCACCTTAGGCTAAATACATGTGACGATTAAATATATTCCTCCTCATCTTAGGGATAATGAACATGCTTTTCATGAATATTGTGCTCACCTTAAGGATAGTCTAGAATGTCTCAGTGAGATTGTGAAGAGATTTCATTAACAAACCTCTTGATAGTGAAATTAGGTTTGCTTGTCGAGCCAAGCGATCTCAAGAGTTGCTAGAATGTGTAATTGCAACATGTCCCAATTCCTTAACCTTAGGTGCAAAAGCAGCTGTGATGCCTTGTTCTATGCCTAGTTCAGCGGGAATCCGTTCTATGCCTCTTAAGAAAGGAAACACTCTGTGCCTTCAAGTAGTTGATTCTAGATATGTTAGTGCTAAGAAAGTGAGCGTTAGTGTGCACAAAAGCTCAAATCACGTCTTAGAAAGTATACACTAATGTGCCTCCTAGAATTTGAATCGGCACTTCTAGACCGGAATCAGAAAGTAGTGAAGCCATGTAATGTTCCCATCGTTACTTCTAGAGATGTTAAGATTGACACTAAAGTTAGCGGGTCAAAACCTAGAAGCTATGCAAAGAAGGATAGGATTACGCAAACTAAAAGTGATCATGATAAGGAAGTAAAAGAACACCATAGGGACAAGAAGTTTGATTTGAACAAAAAGAATCGTGTTAGTTCTAGTATTAGCTCTAATATTACTAAAATTAATTGAGGCCTTATCTTGTCGCAAAACATGCAAAAATGTTTAATTTCGGTAATCATGATAAATTTGATGTGTTATTTAGAGGTCTAAGATTCATAACCGATTATGAAAGTTTGGAAGCGAAAGCAATTAAGCAATCACGAAACCTACGAGAAGGTTTTACCAATGTAGGATTTCGTGGAAGCCAACAATTCGAATATTCACGAATGGCAAACCTTGCAACTAGATCCACTATGCCTAGAGTAGTGCACATTAAGGTTTGGAAATAGCGGTAGAATAATCCCATTAAGCACAAAATGTCCCTCGACTAAGTTTGATGCTTCTACTAGTTTAGCTCCTAGTGACAATGACATTGCACCTAGGGTTTCTGTTGATTCAAAGATTTTTTGTGCTAACCAAAAGGACCCCATGAGCGTGGGGATCAATGTTTCAATTCTGTCTTAGTCATTGTCCAAAGCGGTCGTACAAGTCGTCCCTTGGTATTTGGATTCGGCTGCTCTAAACATATAACGGGCTCTAAACAATGGCGTCTGTTCACCGGTTCGGGCCTCGTACTTCATCATAATGGTGTCTGCAGATAACACTTCAGGCCCCGTTCTTCAAAGAAAAGAAAAGTGTACGCTCTTTTGTGCGCTTTATCTTCAGCTAAAGAGAAATTCTTCATGTTTATGACCATTCTCATCGACATTCTTCATCAACAAGCTTCATGTTTCTCCCATGCTCATTCAGTTATCAAGTGGATCTACATTCATTAATGTATATTCTTATTCACTTACTAAATCAAAAATGGCAACTTAGGATGCAATTTTTGAGGGGGAGAAGAGTGAATATACTAAATGATGATGGATTTTTGAAAACATGGTTATACGACTT
The DNA here is from genome assembly GCA_910596185.1 of Chrysanthemum makinoi. Classification (NCBI taxonomy): domain Eukaryota; kingdom Viridiplantae; phylum Streptophyta; class Magnoliopsida; order Asterales; family Asteraceae; genus Chrysanthemum; species Chrysanthemum makinoi. The sequence goes on along the minus strand of OU343219.1, from coordinate 80,687,642 downwards.
ATTGTTTGATGACTTTCCTCCAACGCCTAATGTTTCACTCACTAAGGATAAATGGGATTTATTGTTTGGGATTCATTGGTTCAAGATATGTTTGATGAGTATTTACAACCACTAGCGAATATTTGATGATCATCAAAGAATATGTGATTCATGAGTTCAAGATATTTTTGATGATCATCAAAAGTTAACTGAACTACTCAAAAATTCCCAATCTCGGTTATTCCTCAAAGCGTTGATAATGATTATCATAATATTGCGGTTGCACTCATGAATAATGATCCGCTCTTTGGTATTCCTTTGCCAAATATTCACGGATTATTGTTCATGAATAATGATCCACTCTTTGGTATTCCTTTGCCAAATCTTCATGGATTATTATTCCTCTCATCGTGCATGCTATAAATCAACCACATGAACTTCAAGGAAAATGTCTACCTCATCCTCTCGAAGTTATTGGTGTATCCTCCATATCGATCTCTACATGAATACTTTTAGGAAGAATACATTGATGTTGAGGCATCATTTGTTCGGTTCATTCGAGGTGGGTGAATGTACATCGGTTGTATGTTTATTCACATGTTGGGCATTTGACACAAGTTGATTACTTTGAAGTTACTCTTTTATCACTTATTTGAGGTTGAAGTTGACGTTCACAAAGGCGTTATCTTATTTGATAACTTTAGAGCTTAAAATTAGAGTTGAAGTCTTGGGTTATCTAGTTACCGCGGTCGAGGTGGATGGTTGAAGACACGGTTAACTATCACTATTAGGAGTTACTTTGTTTTACTCGATTGTCCAGCGTATATTACGTTGTGGATAATATCAAGAGGTGTTAATGTCTCATACTTTAATTGAGTATTGAGTACTTAAGAGATTTGCTTGGTGCATAAATTCTCGACACCGTTCTTCCAAAATTAGTGCAAGATTAAGATACAAATGCGGGGAATTCGACTTCACTTTCAAGTTTGGTATATCGGGTTTTCTTCAACCGTGGTCACTTCAAATTGTCTACATATGGGTTGATAAAGATAGTCAGAGAGTTTATGTAGCGAGTTGATTCTCACGGGGATTCATTTGGGCTATTTGAGTTCTTCTCACAAGATTTCAAGTTTATGGATATATTATTTTATTTGAGGTGTTGATAGGTTGGAAGAAATGTGAGAAGAATATTTGGAGCGTGAGATGATCTGCTTTTCTATCGACATCTTATATACGGTTTATGATAAAGTGCTTCGGTTATATACAACATGTTCACTTGATCGAGCTAATTGATTATTTGAGTTGACATCCACAGAGATGATTAGTGACTCAACATGTTACATGGATGTCATCGTCTCTACTCTTGTTGGGTACATGTGTACATTATGTGTTGATTAGTTATATGTTATATAGCGGAATGCACTTGGTAAAATGAAGATGTTGATATATTGTTCCCCTAAATAGACAACTGGTCAATCTCGAAGAGTAAGGTGTTCATCGGGGATGCACAATGAGTTCATGTGATCGGTGCGTGTCAGTTAATCGGTTGATAACCAGGAGCGATCAATGTTTCAACTTGTTACCGGTGTTCTCGTGTTCTTGGTCTTTGAGCTTCAATCAATGAGACAGCTTTGTATTCAACTCTACTTCTTAGGGAAATGGTCTTTATTCGATGTTTGTCGGTTTGGGGGTAAGCTACCAAAGATTCAAATTAGAAGGCTCATGTCGAGCGATTTTCTTAGAAGCCTCGAATGCTTTGGTGGCGAAAGTTTAAGATATGTTGATTCCTTTCTTCTAGCGTCTTTGAGCGATATCTTTATCTCGGTACTCATTTCATCATTCTCTTAAACTAATTTATCTCTTGTAAATATTTATTCGAAAAACAAAATACAAAATTATAAAACCTTCAAAAAATCAAATAGAAAAATATAAAACTTTCAAAATCCATAAAAATTTGAAAAATTTGAAAAATCTTCAAAAATTATTGTCAATTTGTCATGCTTTTTCTCGGTTCGTCATATCTCGGTCTTTGTCTTGTCATTCAAAGAATGACACGGGACTTTAGATGTTGTTCGAATTTAAAAAAAAAATCAAAAATCAAAAAATATTTTTGGGAGAAAGAGAAACAATGGCTTATTGTCATTTCAGTGATAACCATTTTCAAAGAAAAGAGAGAGCCATACTTTATCATGTTTTCAAAATTCCATGCTCGATTCTTTAAACATTTATCTGCGAAAACTAACTGCTTTGAAAAATAACTTCGGTCTCTATTTTTGATAATCATCCGGACTTATTTGTCAAAATATCAATCTCTCAATCAACAACCTATGTCATTGATTGAGGGGAGAATGATTTCAATTAAATTAAAAAGTTATTTGGCATTCAATTGTTTTCAAAAGATATTGAGGCATGTTTTATCAATGGAGTTTAAAGTCTTAAAATCCGATCATTATCGGTTAAGCGCTTTCATAATCAAGTCACAATTCTCCTTAAAAGCTTTCAAAATCAATTTAAATCTATAAGAGATCACAAATCTCAAATGATTTGATAATTGTGATGGGGGAGAATGTGTGATTTAAATTGGATTTAAACTGATAATTAGGTAAATGGTTTTATAAGGATGTACAAGCTCTCCTTCCCACATGTGACAAGCGATTTCAAATTTTCCATGCACATGTTGAGGGGGAGCATCTATCTTAAACCTATGATTTGAAGCGTGATAACTTATCTCAAGGTGCAGGTTCCCTCTAGTATGTGCAAAACTCTTTTCAAATCTCGAGGCACATATTGAGGGGAGCAAAATCATGAAAACCTCATCCTTCCCAAAATGCTTTATCTACTTGATTCGATTAGGGAAGTGATGTTGATATTTTTTTGAAAATGGTAATCAAAGGAGTTAATTCTTTCTCTTGCCTCCGTGTGGAAAACTATTTCAAATACTTGATTCACATGTTGAGGGGGAGTTCTTCTTCTAAAAATATCAAAAACAATTCTGGTACAAAATGCTTTGATAAAATATCATAAGTATCTGGATTGATTTTCAAATGGTTTTCAATTGGTTCCTATGGGAGATGAACAATACCAAAAAGACCGACCAACTTTACATTATGTATGGTGATATAAGGGCGATAAGGTTAGGTATGTGTTCCCATGATCCGCCAGAACAGGAGGGATCTACCCGGGGACTATCCACTAGTTAGTGTAGAGTTCTTAGGTATGATGATAAAAGGAGAAAAATGAGTTATGGGAAGAGTGCGGTTGGAGGGCTAGTCTGGAATAAACCCAACAAGGTTCTTGCTATGAAGTCTCGGTTAGCACTGAAGGGGTTGAAGAATGAAAAAGAAATGAATGAGAAAAGGGTGAAAACAAATAGCCCTCCATTTATTCAACCTTAGAAGGCGAAACCGGGTTCAATTCATATGCTCTGAGATGGTAACATCGGTATTGAAGACAAGGCGTCATGGACCCAGTGGCCTTGCGCACTTCAACTTTCAAACCACTCAAGTTCCTCTTAAAAGGACTTGTTTCATTCTCACGGGGAACCGACATTATCTATCAACTTTCTCTTAGAGATTGTTGATATTGAAGAAGGAGACCCTCTTCCTAGTCTCCGATATAGGATCCAAATATGCACAAATTGAGTCTAGTGCCACGAGATCATCAATAAATCTCATTAGGACACTTTCAATGAAGACTCTGTTTCACACAATGTGGAAAGAGAGATTATATCTTGAGTCCTACGCATTATCCTTGTGGTATTGCGAGAACATCTGAGTGATATGCAAACATACTCACAATGAAGATGGAAAGCCTTCCGGAGCCAACATCTAACAAGCTCCTGGTAGGTGGCATGTGAGATCTATTATACAGATCAACCATGTGACAACAAAGCGAAACAATGGGGCGATTCAATCTTTTGAATCAATCACGGTTCAGGTTATGGATTGACGGATACCTTTGAAAAACGGTCTTTGTGCTTTAAAACTCTTTTCATTAGCACGTCGACCGTGTACTAATTTTTCAAATCAAAGGTGTTTTATGATTGATAATTGATTTTCATTAAAACCTTCGTTATATTGCAAAACAATTTCTATTGAGCAATACTCGATTGTTTTTCAAATATCTTTTCATCAATCGTTGGGACGTAAATTATTTGGTTCACTCACTCCGTGTTGTCTTCTTTGAGGCGTTCGGTTTGAAACGACTAGAAGCGTGCGAAACCACTGTCAAGGAAATTCTTGAATTATACGATCCGAGGCGGTACTTGTCTTGATCAGCGAGGAACCGTGGGCGTGTACCTCAATTCATCGAAAGTGATCAAAGACACTTTGGGTAGTCGCTTTATTCTACTGTCTTATGCGGTACACCCACGGCGTTTGCGGTGATCGGAATGAGCGGTCAATCCATAGCCGCATGCTCACCTAACACATTCATCTCAAAAGAAATCATGATTGGTGCATCAATGACTCTGATATTCTAACTCCATGCTTACGCTTTCTGGCTGCGCCAATATCATGAATCAACTAAAGCTTCCGCTACTCTGATGAGAAGATATCATGATCAGAATGTGAGCATGTCGGTCCGAAAGTCACATCATCACATAATACCAACACCACAATGGATGTATCAGAGATTTTCTTTTATCTGATGATCTCAAAACGGCTCACAACATTATTATCCGTGGATCAGGTAAAGACCTCCACTTGGATTAACCAAACATGCAATGAGTGGAATCAATGACTACGAGCTTTTGAGCAAAGTACTACATCAAGAATGCAAGATCAATTGTTAATGTAATATCCGATTGTATTCAATGTCATTTTAGTATATGGTTGAGGTGACCTCCCTTAGGGGAGATTGTTAGGAATTAGAAATTTTCGGTATTAAAGAGTCGGTCACCTCAAGTATATGTAATCGTTAGAATGCTCGTAGTCATAGTTATATTTAGTTAAGTAGTATTTTATTAAGTAACACTGTGGAGGACGGACGGGTCTTTACCCTTTGTATGCACGATCCACACCCGTTGTGTGGCGTTTTATGTAAGACTATAAATACTCTCTTCCTCCCAAGGTAGAGAGTTGGAGCTCATAATAATATTTTCTTTCTCTCACTAAGTTCCCTAAACCTCTAACTTTCTCTCTCTAGAACTCACCGTTATACGCCCACTTTGTGTTATGGTTTGATGTGTATGTGAAATCCAATATCCAACAATGTTGGTGAGAATGGTCATAATAAGAAGATTTCTCTTCTTCCAAAGATAATGTGCACTGAAGCGTACACATTTCTTTTCTTTAGGGAACTAGGCTTGAAGCTGCATTTGTGTTCAAGCGTCATATCTCTCTTTCAACTCTCTTTGGCAAAACTTGTAATCAATCCCATTATCATTCATTAGGCTCTTTGTGTTGTGACTGATGGAGAAAACCGATATGATGAATTTGACCTTGAGTAAACTACCCAGAACTCGTGACTTAAACTTGCACATATGTAACAAAGAGCGGTGCCGTTTCCATTAGCATCTCTAAGTACTCTCTATGTACTCTATGCTCTTCAACCAACCAACCATCAAGTATAAGACGTACATTACCTCTTGAAAATCCACAATTGAATGTGACAGTGAGCACTACAGCGTAACTCCTTAAAGTGATAGTTATTTTGTAGTGGTATGAGCCCAATTCCCCCAGTGGTAAAAGAAAAGGTAAAAGACACCCAACAATAACTAGATTTCCAAGTCTTAGTTTTTGAAAATAAGCTCGAACAAGGATCTCGAAGAATCTTCATCCAACCATCTCAGATACCAGCCGGATACTAAGTACACTACGCCCGTGATATTTCACTTCAACCTCGAATAAATATCTTGAATTGCGTCGTTGTCACATCTTACGGTTAAAAAGTTCAAATCTAGCCTCCATTTACGTTTTAAGTGAACTATGATAATGGTTTCATCCCGACTACGGTTAGAAGCACATAACCGTAAAACCATGTAGTAACCAAAGCGCCATGGCGAATATCCAACCACATCCAATTCATGAAGTACACCCTTTTATCCCTTCTTCGAAGTAGAAACCGTAGCACTAGCATCAGAAAAGATCCTGAAATACACTTTCCTTTCTCTAGGATGGTTCTATGATCACAGGATTTTACAATTCTATGGTTTAAACCGAGAAATAGTTTTTTTCGCGGGATTTTACAAAACCAAGAATAAACCGTAAGATAGATCCGGAAATGCACTTTACAAATACCAGGATATTTCCATTGTCACGGGATTTTCTTTCGCGGGATTTTACAAAAGCAAGACAAAACCGTAAACAATGTCAGCTTGAATGTGTTAAGACAAATTAGGTTTCGGTGAATATCTGTTTTGGTGGAACATGCATTGGTTCTTCAACGATTCTTCTCCACCATGAGCAATTCTATACCCAAATGTAGACAGCTTCACAAACCATACAAAGTCAAGTAGTATATAGTACTTCCCCCTGGAGGTTGACCATAACACATCAAAGTACACGTTTCTCCCCCATGATGGTTTTGAACTTTCGGAGCATCATAACGTCTACGACTATTTGCTACGGCAAGTTCTTGTCCTAAGCAAACATCTTGAAAAATCATGGTGACGATTCTTAGAAAGATTTTGTTTAGGCGTGAAGTATCATTGACATTTTGTGGCGTCGAATATCTCATAGGAATTGCTGAAATTGAACCTCCATTGATTCATCGGCTAATAGTAATGACCACATATGAAGATAACGTCACTTCAATAAAACCGTACACAAACCCCGTAGTCATTTTTCACTTTTTCGCTCAAGCCGTGAATTTATGTATCCTTCCGTGAAAATTATCCATACCAAAAATATACCACTCTTATCTGAATAAATTAAAACTTATGCATCCAAATTGTGAATGATAAGTTTCGGATAACTAACCATTTCAATGATAATTCAGCCCAGTCAAAAAAATGGTCCATGCCAACCATTATGTTTCATTACATAAGCGAAGTAAAGCCCAAACAAAAACCCGATCAAGATTTTGGCACATCGGTCAATCACAAACAAATATACCCGTATAAAATAAGTGACACACTTATTATTATACCCTAACCCTAAAAACACACAGATAAAAACTATGCGCCTACCATCTTATCTCCTCTCACCAAATACTCTTACAAATCTCAGATTCATCTACACATTTCAATCATCATATCCTAAAAAAATCTCAATCACACAACAAATCTGTTAAACACGAACACAACCTCAACCATACTAGATGTCAATTTTGCACCATACGAATCAGGAAATCACTTGAAGGCTTCAAGATCCATGAGGGGTCTAAGGTAGGGTTCTCTTTTGTTCATATTTGTGAGAAGGTTTGGTGTGGTGAGTCTTTTAACGAAACAAGAAAAAGATGTAACATGATTGTTATCAATCTATTGTAAGTTGGTTTCGGATATTAATAAAGCTATGCTTTGAAAAATAATCTGTGATGATTAATTTTGTGGTGAAAACCTTGAACGGTCTTGTCAAGAAAGAGAATCTGAGGTTATTGAATTTTTCGTTATCAGTTTTGAGTCTTGATTGAGTTAGGTTTTCGGATGGAGAGTTAGATAAGGATTAGAGTGAATTGGAATGTGTTGTGGGTAACCATTGTTCGAGTCCGAGACTTTGCATTTCAATATCATTTGAACTAATATGGACCGATGATGTTAGTTATCAAGCGGTTAAGTGATGTATTTTGTTTGGTATTATTGGTCTTAGGTATTGTGGTTGAGGTCAAGCTTACGCATAAGACATCTTTCTTTTCTTACTTTTCTGTGTGGCTTATGCGTAAAAAAAAAGGTCATAGGCGTAAACTAGTTTCTTACGCGTAAGCATAGGCGTAAACCTTATGCGTAAGACCTTATGCGTAAGGCTTATGCGTAAGGCTTATGCGTAAGGCTTATGCGTAAAAACCTTACGCGTAATAATTCCTACGCATAACTTCACAGCTATGCGTAATATCACTGAAGATGCTCCTTATGCGTAGAAAACTAGGGTTTTGACCTTCGTTGACTTTTTCCGATGAGTTTTCCGACCATGTTTTCCGACCATCTTCATAACAAACCCAGAAAAATGCATAAGAAAAGCTTCTTTTTGACCCATTTTATCACAAACCAGCATAAAAAAAAGACATCTTTTGTGCTCTGTTTGACCAAAAAAAAACTGACCAGATGACCATTTTGTTTCACGGATATTGGTACAAAAATATTCATAAAAAAATGATAAGATACACTGTTTGGACAAAGACATGACACAAAGCAAATATGTATACTTGTACGACCACATGACATATTTTTACCAAACTGGATACACAAAGAAACATAAAAACTGTTACCACAGAAGATAATGAAAGAAAAAAACTTTCAGATCCGAAAAACACGGGTAAAAACAGCTTCAAAACATGATCCGAAAAACCACACAAATCAACACAACACAATAACCTTGGCTCTGGTACCATTTGTAGGATCTTACATGTATTGTGTTATGATGATTCGTGTGGTCTTGGATGGTGATGATACAAGAAAGCCATGGTTTTAGAGAGATGAAGAGAGGAGAGGGTGGTTCTAGAGAGATAAACAAAAAGAGAATGTTAGATTAATGAGAAAGCACCACCCCTTCCAAGGATGGAAGGGGTATTTATAGATACGGTAAATCGTCCTCTGTCCGGACTGTGGATCAGGCATACAGTGGGTAAAGACCCGTCCTTCCTCAACGGTGTTGCACTAAGCTAAAACTAAACTAATAAACACGTAAATAACGATATGTCTACGAGCTAACTTATGCTAGATAATAGTTGGGGTGACCGACTCTTCACTATGGATTTTTTGAATCCTAACACAACATTCTCTTGTCTGCCATTCCAGATGGTTATCTTCTAAAATTTCATGATGCTAAAGATGCAAAGCAGCTCTGGGCTGCTCTCAAGACCAGATTTGGAGGGAATGAAGCTTCTAAGAAGATGCACAGAAATCTCCTGAAGCAACAGTTTGAAACTTTTACAGTTGGTGAAAGAGAGAGTCTTGATGCTACATATGATAGGTTTCAAAATCTCCTCAACATGTTGGAGTTATACAATGCAGAAGTATCAGTTGAGGATGCTAATTTGAAGTTTCTAAAGAGTTTTCCATCTACTTGGCATGTGATTGCTACAATGATCAGAGGACAACCAGGTTTGGATGTCATGGACTTTGATGATCTCTACCATCAACTAAAGGTGTATGAGCATGAGATGAATGGTCAAACCAGTTCTAAACCACACAGTATTGCTTTTACGTCATCACGAAAGAAGGCGATTACTTCAACCAAAAGTCTTGCTTCTCCTCAAATCTTGTTTCTCAAAGTACTATTTACACCCCCACCTATCTTGAGCAAGCCCACCAACTACTACTTTGCACTCAGATGAATTTGTGTGCTCCTTCTTTGCACAACAAGCTAGTTTAACTGTCACTTATGAAGAAGATCTAGCACAGATTGAAGAAGATGCACTTGAAGAAATTGATATCCGGTGGCAAGTTGCTATGATCACTGCTAGGATTAAGAAGTATATGAAGAAGACAGGAAAAAGCATTGATTTCAAACCAAAACAGGGAATAACTTTTGACAAATCCAAAATTAAATGCTTCAATTGTCAAAAGACTGGACACTTTGCAAGGGAGTGCAGGTTTGCTAAGTATCAAGCAAACAGTACATCTAAGAAACCAAAGCTTGAGCTCAAAGAAATTCCTATTCTGAAAAAAGGCTTTAGTTGCTCAAGAGAAGTTATCGAAGTTGGAGTGAAGAGTTTGATGATGAACCGTGACTTCTATGTATGGTAGCAGATGGAAGAAGTAGTTGAAGAGTACGTGGAAGAATTGACGGAGCACGCTTTTGATGAGGAACTTGAACATCTGATTTGGAATCGAGAGATTGTCTAGGAGAATTTGATTGGAGCATGGAAAGTGAAGATGATGTTGTTCAACTTGCAATGGTGGCTACTTCACCAAGTTCACCTATCTGAGGTATGCTCAAATTGTCATGATTTGTATCACAAATTACTTGGCAGTTATGTGATTGAAAGAGATAATTATGTTAGGGCTAGGTGCGAGGTAGTACAGGTTACCAAATAACCTTAGAATCTATGGAAGCTAAAATCTTAAAACATGAAAATAATGAAGTAGCTTAGGCTGAAAAATATGCACAACAGGATTATCAGTTAAAACTAAGTGAATGGAAATTAAACTGTAAAATTTGAAATAGAAATTGACTAAGGAAAGAGATGATTTGTTAGCTAAGTTTCTTTGCTTGGGGTGAGTGCAGTCTGTCACATGTTACTTATGTTCAAAAAGCAGAGAGAAGAGCTTACATTAAAAGTGGCTTAGGTTTTGGAATGGACTTTGATAACATAGAAGAGAATCAAGCTGATAATGACCTTGAGGATATAACCACTAGTGATGATGAACTCATTAATTATGTAGACACATCTAGTAATGAGGATTCAATTAGTGAACCACCTCCTGAGTATAAGAAATATAATGGTTATCATGCGGTTCCCCATCGCCTTTGGAAGTCATCAACCCCTAGGCCTGATGTTTCTCGTTTTGGAGTAGACAGTCTAGAGTTTAGAAAAAAGTTACTTGGTCAATCTAGGTCTGAAAACCCCAAAGAGACTACTGAAAACAATGTTCAAGGTCAAGCAGTACCTTCAACTCAAAGTACTGCTCAACAAGCAGTACCTTCAGGAAAACCTTTTCAAAACAGTACTGCTAAACCTTTTTGGGATAACTTTGGTCAAAACAGGTTTAATCATTCACCAAGAAGGCAAAATAGTTTTGGTCATAGACATAGAAGAAATAAATTTGGAAGTATGGGTCAAAAACTGTGTTTTGTGTGTTTTAGTCCTACTCATTTAATCAAGGATTGTGAACATCACTCAAAATACCTTCGCAAATTTCCAAAGAAGCAGTGCACAACCGAAACCTAGAGAGCAAAAACCAGTCTGGAATAATTCAAATAGGGTCAATAACAGAAATTACTCACCAGATCATAGATACCCACACCAGAGAAGACCTTTTTCAAAACCTTAGGTATCTCACGGTACTTTCCAAAGTACTGTTAATTCTGACCGATACTTTCTCAAAGTCTTGCTTTCGGACAAAACAAAGGTCTTGATCACTCTCATTGGAATAGGAACCCTAGAAGATCTCATCATTATCAACCTAGAAGGTATTATAATTCACATAGGGGATCTAGATCATAGGAACCAAGTGTTAAACCAGAATGGGTTAAGAGGGAAATCTTCTGTGAGGGACAAACAATACTTTCAACAAAAAGTGAATCAGATATTTTTGTGATACAAGAAAAAGAGAATGAACTTGTAAAAGAGAGTTGTGTTGAAAAACCAGAAAGTTTTGAAAATCCACATGCTAAAAATCAAAAGATAATTCTGGATCATGTTTTGAAAAACAGTGGAAATTACATACTCAAAGAATTTGAGTTTGTAACTCCACAAGGGGAACACAAGTCTGTAATGGCTTGGGTTCCTAAAGATCACTAACTCTTTTCTTTTTACTGCAGGAAACCGGAAGAGGAGCTTAAAGATCATCTGATTGTAGATAGTGGTTGCTCTGGAAGTATGACATGAGACAAAGAAATCCATGCGATTTTAGAAATATTAGTGGAGGAAGAGTTGCATTTGGGAATGATCCCAATGGAGGAAGGATTCTTTGGAAAAGGAACTATCAAAGCGGTAGTATTGATTTTGAGAATGTTAGATATGTGAAGGAGCTTAAGTTCAACTTATTGGCGATCTCTCAAATCTGTGATAAAAGCATCTGTGTTATTCACGACAGAATGTCTCATCCTTTCCCCTGACTTCAAGCCTGTTGATGATAACTTGGTAGTTCTTAGAGTACCAAGGACAAATGATGTGTATAGCTTAGACATGAAGAGTCTACATTCCTATGGAAGAGCCACATGTTTGGTGGCTAAAGCAACAACTGAAGAGGCACATCAATGGCATAGAAGACTGGGCCATGTTAATTTCAAAAATATCAACAAACTAGTCAAAGGTAATTTAGTTTGAGGTTTACCTTCAAAGACTTACAAAAATGATCATTCATGCTTGGCATGCAAGAAGGGTAAACAACACAAAGCTTCATGCAAGAAGCTTGAGGAGAGGACTATTAGAGAACCTTTGGAGCTATTACATATGGATTTGTTTGGACCTGTCTCTGTGGCAAGTTTAAACAAGAAAAAGTACTGCTTAGTTGTAACAGATGATTGCAGTAGATTCAGTTGGGTATTTTTCTTGGGTTTTAAAGATGATACTTTTGATGCTATTCAGACTCTCATAATAGCACTTGAAAACCAATTGAGACTCAAGGTTAGAGGTATTAGATGTGATAATGGGACTGAATTCAAGAACAAGCTTATGGATGAATTTTGTGCAAACAAAGGCATCAAGAGGGAGTTCAGCATTGCAAGAACACCACAGCAGAATGGTGTTGCAGAGAGGAAGAATAGGACTTTGATTGAAGCAGCCAGAACAATGCTTGCAGATTCTCATCTACCTATTGATAAGGTTTTAAAAGGTACCTTTTTGAGGGGTCATTTAAGCCCTTATTTGATCACTTTTGTATCCGTTATTACTTAATATCGTTCTTTTTCACTTTTTAGGTCTCGTAAAGGCAAATTGCTGTTATAGCACTTATTTGGACGAAAAGGCGCGGATATACAAAGAAAATGGCCAAAGTCAAGAATCGAGGCACTCCAGCTGCTGAAAATACAAGGTGACGGCGTCACTGCTTATCTGCGACGCCGTCGGAGGATTTTGTGACGGGGCAGAAGCCAAAACTCTTATTTTCAAGTGACGACGTCAAGTTATAAAAAGAAGGCCGTCGCCTTCGACGGCCTAGATTCAATCCAGCGGCGTGAAGAAGGACGGCGTCACAATCACAAGGTGACGCCGTCGCAAGTCTAACGTGGCCAAGACAAAACCCTAATGACGGCGACCCGACGGCGTCACAAAACATAAGGTGACGCCGTCGCATGTGTAATCTTATATATAGAATCCGAATTTTTTAGTATTGGTGTGTAGTCTTTTGGAGTAAAAACCTAAACCGAACCAAGGTTATCTTGTACAGTATTTTAGGGTTCCAAACCCTATCTTACACCAAGATAAGTGTTTTACTTCATTAATTCAATTATGTCTTTGATTATTTGTGTGTATGCTTGCATGTTCTCCATGTCCGGCTAATTTACTTGTGTGTTTGCTTAGGGAATATGAAACTTAATTATTGAATATTGATTGGTTGTCTCTTATCTTAGTTGATTAATGATCTAGTAGTGCGATAGGTCATTCGTTGTGTACTTAATGCTTGATTAAATCTTTGTAAACCTTAGAATATAGCTCCTTGAGTAGTTGTAAGCTAAACCATCCAAAGAGTGCCTTAGAGTAAGAGTTTATTATCCCTAGTGGGTTTTGTAGACGAGACCCTTTAGTAAGTTCAAAGAGTTAGGAACATCGCATACCCTCGACTTTAGACACACAACGCAACTAAGAATAAGGACGTGAAAATTCAACCACCAATAGGAGATAATTAAGGAGTAGTAAAGCCTAAGTAAACACATATTTAAACTATCATACGAGCACACAATAATTAGACATAGACTACATACACCTTAGACTAGATAATTAGATAAGTAGAGTAATCAGTAGCAATACCAACCCCCAAATCCAAACCCCGAGATTCGTACCTTTCAATTTCCTAAAAAACATAAAAAGATAAAAAATAATCTTCCTCAACCCCAACCTTAGCATAGTAACTTCTTACTAGCATTCCTATTCCCCTAGAGAACGATATTAATACCCGTGGCTTACCCTAATTACTACACAACAACGATTAGGTTCAATGCCTAGGGTGTTGAAAAACTTTCCGAAAGGAAGTTCCTTTGACCCCGAACGACGCGTGTAGCATTATCAAGTTTTTGGCGCCACTGCCGGGGAATAGAATAGCTAGTTAGTATTCCACCTCGTTTAGGTTTCTTTGCTTGATTCCTATCAAGTAAATTTTTTTCTCATTTTTAGCTTTCTCTTAGTCTATCCCCCTTCTTCGTGACCTTTGTTCGTAATCCCATCACTTTTCATCACGGAAGGTGATAACCACCCACCATTCGTCAACCCACCACCAATTGACCCGCCAAGAGCCCGTACTCTTGGTGAATACTCGAGACCAAGCCACCTAGGCTATAGGAACACCATTGAGCTTACCGACCAAGCCCAAACTACGGCCCTGCGATCCGACACCATCCGGTTGGTGCAAAACGGATGTGCATTCCATGGACTTCGTTCCGAAGATCCAAATCAGCATCTTAGGGATTTCCTTAAAATTTTCGATTCCATCGACCTTGATGCTACTACTCGGGAGACCAGCGCTGCGTCTCTTCCAATTTCTCTGGGACCAAGCTAGTAATTGGCTTGGCGACTTCCCCCGGTTCCATCTCAAGTTGGGATGATCTCACCTCTCGCTTCCTTGCTCAATTTTTCCCACCGGGGAGAACCACTAAACTTAGGAATGACATCTTGATGTTCTAACAACGTCAAAATGAATCTCTCTACGAAGCATGGACTCGATTCAAGGACTTACTTCATAAAGTCCCTCATCACGACATTGATCTTTGGCTCCAAGTCCAAATATTTTATGATCATGTCAACTTCCACACCAAGCGATCCATTGACCAAGCGGCCGGTGGAAAACTTAGTGATCTCACCGCGGAAGAATCATAGGGTATGATAGGTCACTAGTTTTACAACACAAGCAAAATAGAAAGAGATAAAGGCGATTGAACAAAGAAACCAAACACACACACACGTTAAGATGAAATGGTTATGCGTAGATGTGAGTGAAAGAGAATAAATTGAACAACCAACCTTCAAATGAAGGTTTACAAGGGGTATTTATAGGAGGGAAGCTAGGGCAACACTCCTAGTTCCCATCCTTTTCCTTATTGGACTAGGTCTAGGCTTATGGGCCTTCTACATAAGCCTAAGGCTAATAACAAGCATAAATGCCATAATAAGCTAACTATTACATGTTAATCACTAACACTTGATTAAGGTTTAGGAGTGCTTCCAACAATCTCCCCCTAAGTGTTGGTGATGAAAGACTATAAACGGTGAAGGCGTTGATGTAATAGTAGCTTTGACGTCTTCTGACATTCTTCTTTCTTGTGAGAATAATTGCCTTGATTCGAACAATCTCCTCAGTGTAGAGAGATAGTTTTCTTTGAACAGTTTTGCTTTGACGTCATCTTTGTCTTTGTTCTTTGGTCATTGTTCTTTTTGGTGGTAGTGATAGTATGTTGTTGTTGTTATGCGCATCAAATCGCTCAGTCTGCTTCCACTGCCGGTGTCTCCACGTCATTCTTCAACATGCTCATATGCTCTTTGGCGTTGGATTTCATCTTGATGAAGTTCTTTAAGTCTTTAACTTTGTAGATTCTTTGGTTTGACGAAGAATCATTTTGACTTTTGTGTTGCTTTTAGATAGAATTTCCATTAGTGATGATGCTGGCATGAGTATGTGAAGAATCTGCACGATCATTCTGCTCCAGAGCTTCCATAAGAAGAAAACATAAAAACGGTTAGTAATTCTCACAAAGGCCGTTCCTGAGCCGGAGTCCCACAAGTGAGATAACGCGATGTACCAAAGTACACCTCTTTGTTGATGAGTCATTTGAGGTACACGAAGCATCACCTCACGCCTGTAGACCGTTTGAGACCACTAAGCGTAATCCACGGGGAGTTACCGAAGTGACCTGTGTCGGCTGTTTGTTGTTGACACGGTAGGAGGTTCCATTCAATCACTGAGGATCACTGATGTGAACCTCTCATAAATGTTCTCGATAGATTGCTAAGATCTGTGCGGACTCGATAGCATTACCACTGATGTTATTATTGTTGAACATCAAGTGATGAAATGTCAAGTGTACCTAAGAGATCTTTTGATGACTCTCGTGGCTCTAGACTCAATAGTGCATTTTGGTTTTCCTGAGCGGAGACTAGGGAGAGGGTCTCCTTCTTCAATACCAGCAATCTCTAAGAGAAAGCCGATAGATTATGTAGGGTTCCCAGTGAGAATGAAACAAGCTTCTGTAGAGAGAAACTTGAGTGGCCAAGAAGGTTTAGTGCATGCGTCACTGGGTCCATGACGACTTTAATCTTCAATACCGGTGTCATCTAGTGACATCCAGTAGTATATGAATTGAACCCGTTATGCGCCTAAGTTGAATAATCTGGAGGGCTATTTCTTTTCACCCTTCTCTTTGCATTTCTTTTTAATTCTTCAACTCCTTCTTTCTCCAATTCTCATTTTCTCCTTATAATCATACCTAAGGACTTCCAAATTCTAACTATTGGTAGTGTCCTTGGGTAGATCCCTCCGGCTCTGGCGGATCATAGGACGGTTATTCCTAACCTTAATCTCCTTATATCTCCATTGCCATAAAACCATTTCCAAGAAAATCTCTCAAAGGGTTTGTAAATGAAAAACATGTTTGAACCACTGTGAGAGTTTTATCTTTTAGCTGAAATACTCCCCCTCCACATGTGCTTTAGAGTTTTGACGGAAATCTGGACTGTGAGGGAAGAGCGCGCACTTTTGAATTGATCGACTCAAGATAGACAATCCCCCGCAAGACACGGTTACGTTGCATTGTTAAAGAGTTACATTGTCATCTTTTAGGTGACAACTAGCTCTAATAACTATCTTGAAGGTGTAGACAAACCTCGAAGGATTGTCAAACCCGTCAAAGGTCATGTCTACCAAGAGTTTCTCGAATGGTACATTCTACTCGGACAAGTCCTTTGCGAGACACGTTTACACCACTAGCGAACTAGCTTGAAATTATTACCCGTCCCGGACAAGTCTTTTCGAGTTACTAACAGTTTTGGATTACGTCAATTCGTTGGTTAAGTATTTTCACACGAGAAATCAACTAAGATATTTCTTATCACATATTTTCTCCCCCTCAAAAATGGCATATAAAATGTTATTTTTGAAACGTTTGAGAATAAATATGACCATCTCGAGTGTTGCGGGAAGAGTGACACAAAGAACATTTTGTTGAACAAAGTTTAAAGTCAAATACTCCCCCTCAACAAGTGATATAAACGGTTGAGGTTTTGAAAATCTTAGGGGGAAGTACTTGTTCTTTTGAGCAAAACCTTGAAAAGTGAAAGGTTTGATAGGTTTTACTCAAAAATAAGAAGCTTTCGCTCCTGTTATAAGGATTGTGGCGGAAGGCGTACCACAGGGTCCTTTCTTTACAAGAACGGGTTGTACACTGTAATGTGTGCACAAGCCATTGTCATAATAAATCATACATCCAAAGTTATAATGAAAGAAGCAGTTCAAGGGGTACCAGGTAGTCCAAAGATGTTGCCAGAAGTGTGAATCGGGCGTTGAAAGCGGGTGATGTTAATCCTGGGTCGACCTCCAACATAGCTTTCCAATCTTCTGAACTGATCCCTTCGATACAACCGTTCATCAATCATCATGATGATCCTCTTCACATCCCTTCGATCCCGAGAATTCCATCGCTTAGGAGACCCAATCTTCTGATGTATATCCTTCAATCGATAAGCCAATCCGTCCCTAACCATCTTCAAAGTGTGATCTCCAAACTTTTGAAGATCTCTACACGCCATTAAGCAATTTCTTTGAAGTTCACTGCGGTGCCGAATGGTTTTTGATGGCGTATATTGGGAGAGCTGGTTGATGTCGGGAAGATCAAGCTGCGGTGGAGTGAAGTTGACACGGTGCGATAAGATTCTATTGCAAGCTGGAGATCTTCTACACGTTCTTTGATAACTATGCGTCCGATGAAGATGAGCACTGACTTGATGAATTCACGTTGTACTTCAGTGGAGAATTGTCTCATACGAACCTGTACTTTGGCAAGGTACATGTCTTCGATGTCGTTGATAGAAAAATTCTCAAAGTCAGCTTCAGATAATGCATAATCCCTTCGTCTTGCCTTTTGACCACAATCTTCTTGAGAAAAGTGTAGTCCCATTTGGACGAAAGATCAACGTGTTTGATGGCAACGATGCTTTTAGGACTGAACACTTCATGTTGAGATTTCTGAACCTGGCGGCTTCTGTAGTAGATTCTTCGGCGTTCTGGCCAATGATGAATCCCATACATTGCATCACGGTCATACTCTTCCACTGTGTTGGAGAACAAGTGGTTAGATCTTTTCTCGATAGCTATGCAGTTAGAGTATATTGCTGCCGGGAATGGAAGTGTCAAAGATGTAGCGTATTTCCTAGAACCATCGCCACCGTGTAGAAGAAACTCCAAGTCTTTGTTGAAGAAATATCAGAATGGAATTCGAGGCTCATTTGGTTGGCCGATTGTTGGTAGTGGTTTAGACCAGTCGGTGTAATATGGAGGGTTGTCCCGTTTTGTAAAGTCGATGTTTGCTTCTGGGTTGAGCCAATCCATGTTGTTAGACATAGCTCGAGCAATGTTTTCAAGGTGATATTCGACCTCAATGGCACTTTCAGAGCTATCTTTGAACATTTGAAAAGCTTCATTCTTGATTCGCTTCAACTCAGATTTTGTCATCTTCTTTACTTGGAATTTTCCTTGCAGTAATTTAGCATGCTCCAATGTATTACCGTCTACGGATCTTGACCTTGGGGTAGGGAGTGGAATTAACAAGTGTAGAAAACCATTCAAATTCCTATGTTGTATCTTCATCTAGCCATGATAGGGCGTCGCCTTGGCGCCTTCTTCTTTTGTTTCTTAGGCCTAGATGAGGGTTAGTTTTTGTACTTTGTGGGAGAGGGTTGTTGTTGGGGCTCATGGTATTCTTCATCGTCACCACCCGTATACTCAAAGTGGTCACGGTTTTCGAGTGCAGGGTGGTGTCTCCGAATCCTGAGGTTTATCTGCAGAAGAGGAAGGAGGAGATCTTTGTTGAGCAGGAGTCCTTTGTGGTGGAGGCTGCATTGAGTACTAAATGGAAGATGATTCACCATTCTTCTTTGTGCGTTTAGGCTCCTTATCCTTATCTTGATCTTTGTCTTCGTCATCTCTTAAACGTTTAGGCCTTACAGCTTCTTCTCTGAATGATGACTTGAGTTGGTATTCCGGCAATGCTTCAAACAACTTAGCTTCGTGGGAGGCAAACGTTGCAGAGCGTTTTGACATTTGGGCTACAAGCCGGTTCACCAATTCATCATCTGAGAAGATTGTAGTTTCAACGGGATTGATGCTCAAATTCATCGGAGTTGATTTCATTGCTTGCTTGGCTAAATGTAAGAGATTCGGATAAAGTTGTCTGTTATATATTTCCTTTGTCAGTTTCGGAACGACCTCCATTAGGAACTTGTGAGAATATCCTTTTATCATCTCGTCCATGCTTCCTTGAAGATCATCCTTCATAAGCTTCTGTACATACACCCTTTCAACTTTCATCTCGTCTTGCTCATCATGAAGATGTTGTATTTGGTCAGCAAGGAAATTCAACTTTTTGTAGAGAATATCTTTCTTTCTGACTCGTTTTACAGCTTTAACGATTCGATTCTTTGATTGAGAGATCCAAGATGGAGTTGACATCTTTACTAATTTGGATGATGATTTGGTTGATTTCTTTGATGGTGGTGGTGAAGAGTGAGAAGATGAATCCGATGATGATGAGATCTGAGGAGACTCCGGGTCCTTTGGTGGCTCAGAAGTTTCTTCCTTTGAACGTGCAGGATTATCGAGAAGAAACTTATCATACTCAACATCTTCTTCATCTCCAGACTTAGCTGTTTCATCAGCTTTGGCTTTAGCTGCAGCTTCTTCATCAGCTTTTACCTTCTCTACCTTCTCAGATTCGGTTCTTCAAGAGTGTCCTCCACACGTGTTTGTTGTTGTACCAAAGTGGTGGCACCAGATCCTTATCGGGTTGATTAACCGCATCAGGACCTGGTGAAGGTTGAGCTCCACCACTCGACCCTCCGGGGCCACCCATTTGTTCTTGAGCAAATTGTTGTGCTACGTGTTGAAGTCTAACAAATTTGAACTTCTTCCTGTATCGGTTTCCGGTGGCTCTTCATCGAGCTTTCTTCATAAGGCACAAATCTGGAGTCTTCCCTTTTCCTTTGTCAGTTGGAGGACTAGGAGGTTTAGATACCGTTGTAGTGTCATCTTTGGCAGTTTCAGAGTTGAAAGTCTCTTCATCGATGCATTATCCTCCGAGTCGTCGTCCGTTAGCTTTCTCTGCGGTTCAGGCTTAGATACGGGAATAGGAAGCTTCCTTGAGGAACTGTCCTTTTTCTTGGAGGATTCCTCCTTGGGAACATCCTCGACTCTCGGTGCTTGCGCACTTCTGCACTTCCTCTTACGGTTTTCCTTAAAGGCGTACGAAGATTTTTCATCAAGAAACCAACTTTGCCTTCTTTTCGCTACGGATACCTTTTTATGTCTCGAGCTTTTTGATTTCATTAGTCAGAAGGTGATCAGGTAACACCCTGTTTCTTTGTTGACGATTCCTTGATTCTGACTGATAGGGTAGGCTCGATCAACATATCATGATTGTCGGGGTCATTGAGCCTCTTGGGAATATCGGATGAAGTCCAGTGCTCTCTGGATCAACAGTTTTGTGTATCTGACATAGGGAATCTTTGAGCCAAGTTTCTTGAGAAATGACATCATGTCATCCCATACAGATTCTTCAATTCGATGTCTTTTTGTTGATTAATGACCAGAAGATTTGTAGTTCTATGAGCTTGGGATGCTCAGAGCCACTATCACGACCAGAGACAGATTTGGTAATGATCATGTAGAGGGTTCTCCACGGTTGAGGAATGTTTTTAAGTTCCATGTGAGAGTGCTTAGTGATTATTCACGAAGCTTCATCATAGCCAATATCAATCAGAATTTGAGCTGTCTCTTCATAGGTGTGGCATAGAAGTCGGTTGGCTCGATTTCGGGAATTAGAAGAACGACCCGTAGATCGCATGTGTGATGGTGATCTGTTTGTAATTGAGCGTCACAGTCACCGCACTTTGACCTTTGATCCTTTGCATTGAATTCCGGAATTGTTGAATGTAGATCTCTGAACGATAGCGAGTGTGAGAGCATGTTCTGGTAGGGATGATTCCTAAGAATATCCACAGCAATCAAGCAAGAAGACTCTGAGCATGTGAGAGTATCAAAATCAACTCTTAGATTGTTCTTTCCAATCTTCCTTGGATAGCCATTAGGGAAGATATCAGCAATTGTTAGAACCTCAGGTGCATCCACATTCATTAGAGCAGCCATGTCATGATCTGAAATAACATTAGCCAAAAGAACCAACATATTGAAAGACATAATGTTAGTCAACAGAAGGTTTTATTGTCTAATTATTGAACGTATAATGTCAATGGTTGTTATGAGTCCAAAGTCACTTGTATGTCTAATAGTCCAATGACGTCGTGAAACGTTTCGTGAGTTAGTTAACTTTAAATTTTAAAGTTTATGTTATCACTTATTAATCACAACATATAGAACGTTTAAGCTTATTAGTGACATTATTGGTTTCGTGACGTTATGATTTATTTATTTACAAGTTTGCACGCGTAACAATTCATAATGAAGGTTTGATCAAGGATTATGCGTAGAAATTGTAGCTTATGCGTAAACAGGATAAGTATACGCGTAGACGCAAACTTATGCGTAGGAATCTGACTTACGCGTAAGAAATGTTACGCGTAGGAACAGAGTAACCTTATGCGTAGAGCTTACGCTTAGGCGTATATAAAACCTTACGCGTAAGGCTTACTCGTAAGAGTAGACCTTATGCGTAGAGTTACTGTTTACGCATAGCCTTCACAGGATACGCGTAGTCCCTTTGTAGAACCTTACGCGTAATAGTTACGCGTAAGATTTCTCATTCACATAACTTTCTACGCGTAAGGTGATCCTTATGCGTATAGTATAAATGACCTTGATTCTGAGTTTTATGCGTAGCAAGCCTGAAATAAAATCATCACAACATCAATTTTGACTTATACATTCATTCTTAAAACAGATCAGGGCATGAAAGCATGTTAAACAGTTACGCGTAGAAAGTCATACACGTAAGTCAAAAACCCTAAGGTTCATGAATTGCGCATATGATTTCTAGCCATAGGATATGCACCAAAGAGTTTCTGGGAGTTTTAAGAAACATATAGAGTATGTTTATCCAAGTTTTAACATAAAAAATGTCAAGAATAAAAAATACCCAAACCTTATGAATATAAACCCTAAATTCCCATTGATGATTCATTTGAGTTTCTGGGCAAAATCTGGGCTTGAATATGCTCAATTCAACTTGAATACAACCTTATACAACAATCTTTAACACCAAAAACCTTCACATTTGAAAATACCCAAAACGACTCAAGAACCCTAATTTTGAAAAACCATCAATTCGTGTTTCTGGGTGCATTTTGAGGATAAAAATGATATCATTGATGTTATAAAAACGTTTTGACACTATCTTTTTAACCACAAACACATACCAATGATTGTGTGTTCATACGCTTATGCGTAGAACACATAATCACTCATATCTCATAATTTAGCCGTAGGATTTGCATACAAATCAAAACCTTTGCTTGTAATTATGTTAAGATTATGAAAACACTTACAATTTGATGATCAAAAACACAGATTTCTTGAACGAATTATATGCGTAGGATGAAGTTGGTTAAGAGTAATAAATGTGAAGGATAAGTTAGGTGAGGGAGTTTTATTAAAAAGAGTTTGAGCTTTTGGCAGTTTTAGTCCCTCTACCTTTTCCATTTTCATCCAAAAGCCAGATAACTTCCATTTTGGTTACCAAATGATAGATTATAAGAAAGAAAGTTGACGACACTCCCCCTTGACTTAAGAAATAATGAAAGGTTATAAATTTTAGTCCGAGGAGTGTCAGTGAACCAGAAAATTTACCACTATTGATAAAAGAAACAACCAGAATATGATAACATGCAAGTACACGGATGTTTTGAAACAGTTAATTGTTTATTTTCTCCCCCTCAACACTTGATCAGAAAAATACTGAATTTTGAAAGATTATAGTGTTGACGGAAGAAATGTACTTGTAATGTTGAAAGAAGAAAAAAATAGATAGAAGAATATTTTTGTTGTTTTATCAGGTTTTATATTTTTTGTATTTTGTTTTTGAAAAAAATATTTACAAAAGAAATTTTGGTGTTTGACAGGTTTTTAAGACTGTTTTAGGAGGTCATCCAATTCCTCTTGAGTCAAACACCTCATACCAATCCGGTGGACCAACTCATTAAACCTAGCGGGAGGCAAGGCTTTGGTGAGAAGGTCTACCAATTGGTATTCTTACCACACAAAATATAATTCAACGGTACCCTGTTCCATGTGGTCCTTGATGAAATGATATCGAAGATCGATGTGCTTCGATTTCGAGTGTTGAACGAGTTGCGAGATTGCAATAGCACTCGATTGTCGCAGATACATCGGGATTACTGTCAAATCGTAACCATAGTCTTTGAGTTGTGTTCTCATCCAAATGACTTGAGCACAACACGCTGTCATGGCTACATATTCGCCGGTTGAGGACGGCGACGTACAATCCCTTCTTCGATTGCCATGACAACAGTTTATCACCAAGAAATTGTAAAGCTCCTGAAGTACTTTTCCGTGAGTCTAAGCATCCTGCGTGGTTAGCGTCTGAAAAAGCGATTAGTTCAAAACCCGAATCCTTCGGATACCAGATTCCCAAATTAATGGTTCCCTTGATGTATCGGAGGATTCTTTTAGCCTCAGAGAGGTTAGTTTCAGTTGGTCGCGGCCGATACGAGAGCAAAGATATACGGCAAAGACAATATCAGTCCTGCTAGCTGTTAGATACATGAGAGACCCAATAATACTACGGTATGTCCACCAATTTCCCATGTAAATCAGCGTCTAGCTTCTTGGTATGAGCCATTGGTGTGGCATAGGTGTCACAGGTTTGCATTCTAAATTTGTGTAACAATTCAAGGGCATATTTGGACTGACTCAAGAAAATACCACGGGGTGATTGATGAACTTGCAGTCCTAGAAAGAACGTAAGTTCACCCAACATGGACATTTCAAAAAATTTCTTCATTAGTTTTGCAAAAGCGATTGAGTACTTTTTATGTGTAGACCCAAAAATGATGTCATCCACGTAAATTTGAACAATTAAGATATGTTCCCCGTGATATTGTATGTAAAGAGTAGGGTCAACCGAACCTTTGGTGAAATTATTGGCAATTAGGAAAGATGATAGCTTATCGTACCATGCTCGAGGAGCTTGTTTGAGACCATCTGAGCTTTGTTCAGTTTGTAGACATGTTTCGGGAAGCGGATCAAAGAATCCTTCGGTTGGTGACATAAACCGTTTCTTTAAGTTGTCCATTTAGAACGCAGGTTTTGACATCCATCTGAAAGACCGTCATATTCATATGAGCATGAGCGCGAAATATCCGAACGACCTCAAGACGAGCAACGGAGAAAAAGATTCTTCAAAGTCAATACCCTCTTCTGGCGATAACCCTTAGCCTTTCCTTGACATCAATTTGTTTTCCAAATCCATTTGAGACCAATGACGTAGACCCTGTTGGTCTTTCAACCAGTTCCCATACTTCAAGACGTTTGAATTGGTTGAGTTCTTCTTGCATGGATTCAATCAAGTTGTCTTTTGTCATTGCGTCTTTGATGTTTTTAGGTTGATTGGCGACGGTGAGTGCATAAATGCAATGTTCACCATCTGAGTGAAGCGTTGTCTCGTAACGCGGTTGATTCGGGTTGCCAATAATATTTTCCCGAGGATGGTCTTTTGTCCATCTATGTGTGGAGGGTTGATGTTGGTATACATTGTGCAGATTCTGAGGATTCAAATTGCTTGTTGAAGATTCGCGACATCAGTGCAGCGTCTCATTAGCAAACGGGTTAAAGAACTCATTTGGATCAAAATCTGCAGGTGGGGGTATTTCATTCAGAACATCATCAGCCGGTTCATCATTGTTGGAGCGGTTTGTTCAACTGTTGTGTTGGAGTCAACTGGTGGTGCTTCTTCAACCGTAGTTGTTGTAGCAGGTGTATCAGGTATATGAGTAGTATCGGGTTGAGCGGTGGAAACAGCGGATACACCAGGAGCACGTTCATCAATATCGTCACGAACGGAGAGCAAATAGCCTTTCCATTTGTTGACGAGTGCGAGGGCTTGTTTCGGTGATGATGGGGTTTGGGGAAAGTTTAAGCGGTTGTGACCGGGTTCTAAGCTATTATGCTCAGAAGCCATTTCCGTAAGTTCATCAAAATGAGCATGAATCGTTTCCATAACCTCCTTTGTTTGACGATTCCAGATTCGGAAACCTTTAGAGTTATCACAATATCCAATAAAGACTCCAATGTCAGCTTTGGCTTTGAGCTTTCGAAAGTCATCACGATCATTATTCGGATAGCAAAGAGATCCAAATACATGAAAGTGTTTGAGATTCGGTTTTCTGTTGTGGACAAGCTCGAATGGCGTTTTGTTGTGGCGTTTTGTGATTATAGAACGGTTTTGAGTATAGCATGCAGTAGATACAGCTTCGGCCCACACGTAATATGGGAGTTTGGCATTGATTAACATTGTTCTTGCAGCTTCCATTAACGTTCGGTTTCGTCTTTAAACCACACCGTTTTGTTCTGGTGTGCGTGCAATAGATGTCTGATGCTGAATTCCCACTTTCTCATAAAATTCACGAAGAGTTTTGTTTACAAATTCAGTGCCTCATGTCTGTTACGATTTGTCGAAGCGATGTTTCGTAGGCTGAACTTGTATTTTCGTGAGAAAGGTGATGATCATCTGTGGAGCTTGATCTTTGCTTCGAAGAAAGTAGACCCAAGTCCAGCGTGAATAGTCATCAACAATTACTAAGATGTAGCGTTTGCCATTGATCGTTTGCACGCGCATCGGGCCACACAAATCCATGTGAAGAAGATGAAGCACATGCTGAGAGCTGTGTTCCGCCTTTGAAGGAAAATGAGCACGAGTGCTTTTCCCTTATTCTCAAGCTGAGCAAAGGTGATCTTTAGAATACCGAAATCGTGGGAGTCCTTCAACTAGTTTGTGTCGAGCAAGGTTGGTGATGGTTTGAAAGTTTAGATGTGATAGACGACGGTGCCATAGCCAGGATTTTGTTGATGTTGCCTTTGAAAGTAAGCAAATAGGAGATGAAGCAACCATGTCTTGCATAGAGATAGTGTAAAGACTTGAATTACGCGATCCAGACATAAGGTCGTTTCCTTGTAGATCACGAATGAAACAAGATTTCTCCCTGAAAGCAACCTCCAAATCACCATCACAGAACTGACCTACTAAAAACAGATTGTGACCGAAGCCTTCCACATAATAAACCCTGCTAATTTCGATGTTCCCATTGATATAGTCTCCGTAGCCCATGATAGCTGCGAAGTGATCATTCCGAATCGGCAGTGCCAATGAACTTTGCAATAAAGTTTGATAACATTTAAGGTTTCTGTCATGTGTCGGGAACATCCGCTATCAACAATCCAGAGAATGATCGTATCACTGCATTACACACAGGCGACACGGATGGAATAGAAGTAGATGTGGAACCCGAAATGTTAGAGGGTTCCGGAGCAGGTATAGTAGATATACACACATCAATAGCTTTAGGTATCCATTTAAATCCTAGTGTGTTATATATCCATTTCCGCCATCTCCAACTAGTATTTGCTTTAGTCTTAGTGAATGCACTAGGTGGTACTACATTCCTAGGGGTTGAAACTGGAGCTACGAGGGGACGACAATGCGTTTCATAGAATCTAAAGAGGCGGTCTACCAAGCACAGACTTAGAAAGATTAGTGGGCCTAGAGGTATTCCGGTTCTTAGGATTCCTTAAGCGAGAGATGATAGCTTTAGCAACACATTTGTCATGACAATCAGAATTCATACTTTTACGACAAATATCACAAGGTGCATCGGTGAATATCAAAAGTGCTTAAAGGTTTAGCATTCGTTACATCACTATTTCTATTACATTTGCCTGACGCAATATCTATAGTGGAAGCAACGTGAGTCTTATTCATAGTCCTAGGGTGTTCTTCTACTTTAGCATTCCTTATTGATCTTTTCTTAGGTCGCAACTTCCAATTATTCGATGTAGTGCTCTAGGAACGTGAAGTGCGGACGTTTGGAAAAACGCAACTATTCTGTTTCGGTAGAAGGAAGCACGTTAGCAACTTGTGATTTGGCAGTAGGGATTCTAGGTTCACGATTACTAAGTGTTTCTGGGGCTATTCTCTTAATCACGGTAGGCGGAAGTTGTTCATACTTTCCTAACATTTCTCTTAACTTGAAGATAGTGTGAATCAGATCTTGATTTTCAGACCGAATATTTCCGGCAAAATGCATAACTTCTTTAGTGTGTGCAAGATAATGATCAAGTTCATTTGATGCTTCATCACGAGTCTTTTGAGTAAATCAAATATGACACCATATTCCTTTTTAACTTTTACAAGTTCTTGTTCATATTTTGAGATTTGACACTTAAAAACACGTTTTGATCATCCAGTTGCTCAATTTTTGGATTAGAAGTTTTGTCATGGCTGGGCGATTTTGTGTTGAAAAACAAGTTGTTGATCATGAATATCTTTTTGACACCAATTAAGGCGGCGTATTGCATTTGAAAGTTCGTTTGACAATCGTTTATTTTCAACTTTTAAGGACTCGATCTGAAGCACATTATCGGTGTTCTCAACATTTACCACAGAATCAACAGTATCAGAAGAGATATAATCAAATGCATATGACAAAGAATTCAATAACACAGCATTATGGACATCGGCACAGATGACATCTTCCAAGAGTCGATCAACATCTTTTCTCAACAGTTTCTTTTTACGTTTAGTATTAGAAATAGATGTTTTTGTTTTCTCGAAAACGACCTTCATCAATCCAAGTTCCTTATGAAAGTCCCTTTCCAATGCACAACTTTTCAAATTTTTAACATTTGGTAAAAGATTTTTCTGAAAAATATCTCTTTGTTCTCGCTAGAGCGATTGAAAATGTTGAACTTTGATTTCAGAATGATATTCTATCTCATGTTGTAAAGTTTTGAGGTCAACCATGAAAAGGTCAAAATATCGAAGAATTTTGCGATTTTCAGGTTTTGAGTTTACTTCACTGATGGAAGGTAAAGGACCATAAGTTTGTGCATAATCTGGTTTGGGATGGTCATTAGAAGACTCGGGCGTTTTATGATAATCCTTGGTGTGTTAGAAGAATCCGTTGGTGTGACGAAAGTGACCGCTTTTGAATAGTTAAAAGGTTTGTTGTAAACAACATTTTCTAATTTTGATCGACTGTCATCTTCAGCATCTAATTCCTCTTGACGATGATATTCAACAACACTCATATGAGTTATCAATTTTATATTATGCTGGAAACTTGAAAGCTTAGGTTTTATGTCGGAAGATTTGGTCCATAGCCATTTGGATTTGGTTTTAAAGTAAACTTTTCAATAGCCGTGACCGACTCACCATGTTTGTAAACAACAGTTTTAAACTCTTTAAGTTTGTTTTGCAAGCCGATGATTTCTTCAAGATGATCATCTATTCGTTTCGTTGAATGCTTTTTGTATGCAGAGAACTGTTTTTGACAAGTTAACAACTGAGCCTTAGCTTTTTGAGTTTCCAAGGTGAGAGCGTTAATTTGCTTTTTATATTCATGTTTGGTTGTTCTATTTCGGACAACAAAGCATTCTTGAACGGCTAGATCACGCATCTGTCTCTCTAAATATTGTTCGTTTTGATGAGATTTGGCAAAGGCCGCTTCAAAACCTTTCACGTTTTTCTTGAGTTTTGAAAAAGTTGAGTTGCTTTTGTAAACATTCAAATCCTTGGTTAACAGTGCATTTTTACTTTTCAAGTCCGATTAATGCGACATTCTTCCACTATGGTTTGTTGGTCTTGTATTAAACGAGCAAGATTTGGATGAGGCAAAAGTTCGGCGTGTTCAACGTGAGTCACACATGATCATTCTTGAGATCCTCAAGTATAACAGTCAATTTGATTATCAAGGGAAACCATTTGGTCATCTTGATCGTCAAATATAACTACGGGGTCAAGTTGAAAATCGTCGGAATGAGATGTGGACGATTCATTGAACATTCGAGCCTTGCCGGATCGGATGTTGGCGGAGATATTAGATGAGAGATGAATATGGTTTGTTGGTACTTGAGACAAGCCATCAGTGTCATACACTGGGCTGTGTCACTCATGTGTAACTCATGCATATTAGCCATCAACATAACATTTGCATTGGCACAAATCCTCCATATCATCATCGAGCGCATTTGCCATAAAGCTCGTTCTTTGTGAGAGTTCCACCAGCTTCATCCTTAAGAGCCAAAAGAAGAGCCTCTTTGTGATAAGCTGCCCCTTGTCCCGGCTTTGGGCATGCATTAGCCAGTGTCCCTTCTCATTGCAGTTGTAGCATCGAAGACCATTCAACCCATTTTTGAGCATTTCCTGTTCTACCACTTGAGTCTATTGTTATTCCTACCCACAACATTAAACCCTTGACCACCGCCCATCGGCGACCATAAACGATTAGAACTTCAACTCGTCCATTGTTCACAATAGCTTGATTCCTTGTGTTAGATGAGGCGAATCTGATTGTTGGATTTGTTGGTATAACGGCTTAAAGCATTAGGAATCATAGAAAATCCTTGTTGCAATGCTTGACGGATCATTCCTCATAGCTTCACGACAAGTGCTTAGCATTGTTGTTGTTGTATGGAACCAATTGAGTTTGTTGAGATTGAGGTTGTGAAGGATCATATGGTGTGATTGTAGCAGTTGGTTGAGTTGCTGGTTGAGGAGAATAACTGTTTTGAGCATATAAAGAAAGTTGTTGATTTTCCGGTTGTGAAGGTGAAGCAATTTGAGCACGGAGAATCCTTTCTCGATCAACTTCCTTTTCATGAGGCTTCAAGTAATCATACAACAATCCGTATGTAGAATGATGCATGTTCTTCGCTTGACGGAGAAAATGACATACTTCTCCCATTCAGGACCAAGACTACTCAGGAACTTAGTATTAACGGAAATTCTTGGCATGATGATGTTGTTTTTATCCAAATCATTTATGATGTCTGAGAATCGATGATGATAATACTCAAGTGTCTCTCGGGTTCAATCATGAAGTGTTCATAAGCCAAGTAAATTTTGGATTCCATATCCTCTTGATTGAGTGCGGATCCTTCCATAAGAAGATGAATATGTTCCCACATTTCCTTTGCAGTCTTTTGAGCATCAACACTTTGAAGAATTGGGTTAGGTAATCCTAAAAGGATATATTGCATTGCAAGCTCATCAGCTTCATAGTGTAGAAGTTCCTCTACATTTAGGTCGGCAACAGTAGCAATGTTTGATTGTTTATCTCTTGGTGTATTAGCATTTGGATCGTCGGGTACAATGATAGTTGGCATTTGAAATGGACCTTCCAAGATAACCTTCTTTAAGAACTTTCCATGTGGCTTCTTCAGATCACAAAACCTAAAGAACCTAATCACCCATTGATCGTAGTTTCCTGGAGTGAGCATTGGAGGTCTATCAAGTGATCCAGCCTCATGAATTGATTGTTGGCTGCTTAAAGCTTCACACATCTTTGCAAACCAAGTGGGTTCCTTCATAGTGTTCGTTGATGGATGTTGATTGAAGTCATTTGTGTAGGGTTGAACTCGAAGACTTGGTGGTGGTTGAGTCAATTGAGGTTGTGGAATTGCGGCAAGTTGTGGAGTATGTTGTTGATTAAATTGTTGTTGATAAATTGCTTGTTGTTGATTCCATTGTTGATGTTGTGGAGTTAGTTGTTGTTGTTGACGTTGATAATAAGTGTAAGGGAAATAGTTAGAGTATGGTGGTTGTGACATGTTGAAAACTTGTGTTGGTAAAAAATGGATCTTTGTAGTCGAATGAACCTTTGTTGATGAAGTATCCTGAGGGTTACGCGTAGTTTTAGCTTACGCGTAAGTAGGGTAAAGGCACTAAAGTTATGCATAGACACAAAGTTTGGCGTAGGATTACCTTATGCGTAAGACTAGGCTTAGGCGTAAGATGAATCTTATGCGTAGGATTTCTACGCGTAAGCTTTATGCTTATGCGTAAGTTTAGGGTTTTATCCCAAATGATCTTTTACACTATCACAGTGCAAAAGATATCCAAAGTCGGCGTGTTTTCAGGGCTTATCCAAGCAAGAAACCACGGAGTAAACCACGAAACTGAAGATCAAACCAAGGATAAAGTTACGCGTAAAACTAGGGTTTTCATACGCATAGCTTTACTCGTAAATTTTATTTTGCCCAAAGTTGTTTCTAAACCAGATTTTTGTTATGGAATAGCTTCAATATCACCAAAATAACACAAAAGTGTGAAACTTGATGAGCCAAAACTCCTAAAACGGGTTACGCGTAACTGAAACCTTCAAACAAAAAACAAGCTTAAAAATGTAGATCCACGCGTAAAGTTTGAAACTTTTTGCCAAAAACAGTTATTTTAACACCTTAAAACATTGAAAGTACAAGAATCTTGGATTGAAAAGTGTAAAAAATACGTTTTTAAGTGAATCAAAGATGGAACCTCTTTTACGCGTAAGACCAAAAACCTTCAAAACAACAAAATAACGATTCACCCAACTATTTGGCGATTGATACCACTGATAGGTCGCTAGTTTTACAACACAAGCAACATAGAAAGAGATAAAGGCGATTGAACATATAAACCAAACACACACACACGTTAAGATGAAACGGTTATGCGTAGATGTGAGTGAAATAGAATAAATTGAACAACCAACCTTCAAATGAAGGTTTACAAGGGGTATTTATAGGAGGGAAGCTAGGGCAACACTCCTAGTTCCCATCCTTTTCCTTATTGGACTAGGCCTAGGCTTATGGGCCTTCTACATAAGCCTTAGGCTAATAACAAGTATAAAGGCCATAATAAGATAACTATTACATGTTAATCACTAACACTTGATTAAGGTTTAGGAGTGCTTCCAACAGGGTATAATAGAGGACCTTGCTCTCTATGACAACGAAAGTTGGAATGACCCCCGTGAGCTGTCCAAAACCGTTAAGGTAATCTCTTTGCCTCCCATTGACTCACAACCTTCCGACCGTAGGATGATCGAACTTGAAGATCAAGTTAAATTCCTAATGAGTTCCTACAAAAACCCTAATTCTTCACGCCATGTGAACAAAGTCTCTTCCTCGTGTGAGCCATTTTGTGATCCTCATAACACGCGCACTAGCACCCGATCCCCCGAACATGCTTCCGTTGACTACGCATCCTCACGTATTAATGGAACGGGAGGAAGATTCCCTACAATACCCGGACCTAGGAATTTCAATGAAACCCGAGAAGCATGGAAGGGCAAGCCCGACTTCTATTGGGGACAAACCAAGGAATTCACTTCCAATGATTTTTCATGGCCCCCATCCCAAGGTCCTAACCAACAAAACATTGAAGGGATGTTGCACAACCTAGTTGCAACCCAAGAAGCCCAAATGGCTAAGCTCTCGGACCGCTTTAACCAACAACAAGCCGAAATGGATTGGAAGATAGACAACCTTTTGAAAGCCATAACCAATAGTGATAGGAAGGTTAGTGCTATCTCAACTCCCGAGCCTTCTGGTGTAGAGATTAAGGACCCAAGTAAGCTAGCTAAGCACGTTCAATTCGTCAATACCATCGCCTTAGTGAAACCTAATGGAACAAATGACGAAGAGGACCATACACTTGAGAATAATGAAACAACCGAGGAAGTAGGTGAAGTAGATAATGACTATTTCAATAAGTTTCCTATGGAAGAAGAGCTAACTCACCACCCTCACTTAGTACGTGACCTCTGTCACATGTATGTTAGGAAAAGCCCTAGAATCAAGTTTGGGAACCCTTGGAATCTTAACATACCATGTTCCATAGGACACCTTTTCATGGCAAAGGCGTACATTGACCGCAAATCCCCGATCAACATAATGACTAGCACCTACTACAATTGGGTAGTGAAGAAGCCGATTCCAACTAGGCAAGACCCCAATGATCCTAGTGTTAGTTGCAATTTTCTTGGTAGAGTTAAGGGATTGCCTGTTTATGTAGGTAGTTTCACGTTTCCTACGAACTTCATAATTGTGGATGATATTAGCACGACCATAGACCCTAGCTTGTCTCACGTTATTCTAGGAAAACCTTTCATAGAAAACACTGGGATGACCTATGATCCTTCGTTAGGAGTAGTGCGATTCAAGGATGAGACCGATGACATAGCTTACCAAATGCCGTTTAAGATTGAGAAGTTTTCATCACTCTCTAATGATGAAAAGGAACTTAAATTGTCGGTCTATTATAGGAATGATGAGGATAGGGAAAAAGGAGTAGATTATGTTATGGCTAAGATTTTCGGATTCTATAAGGATTGTTTAAACCTCGGACCGAAATATAGGACCCAATGGGGAGAAGACGAACTCTTAGAGAAGTGCATCATAGGGCACTTCTACAACATGGAATCCCCCGATAGAGACCGTCATGAGGAAGGAGATGACGGTAATGAAGTCGCGTGGGGCACGACTACGAGTCTAGCTACAAGACTCTTAAATAAAGAAAAGCGCTTCGTGGGAGGCAACCCATGCTTAATTGTTTGCTTGTTAGTGTCATATGTCTTTTATTGATTGTTTATTCTCATGTTTAAATTTGTAAAAATGATTTATTTTGTTTTTTAACCTCGTCTTAATTGCATATAAAGGTATTTTACATAAGGGATAAGTGTAGGGAGGATTACACACGTTTTCAAAAGAAATGTAAACATGAGAATAACAATTAACTAAAAAATATATATGTGTGTTTGTTCGAGTCAAATGCTTGTATCGAGTCATAATGGATGTTTTGCAGAAATTTTTCTAGATTCTAAAGATGTAAATTTTACAGAATTGTTTTTCAGAAAATCGCAGACAGTTTTTGTCAGGATAACTTGTGCGTCGGGATTGCAACTGACGTCAGGAAGGAGTAAAAACATCAGATTACTTTTTTTTTCTCGTTTTTTGAGCCACTTATAAATTTTTGGAATTTTCCAGGTCTTAATTTTCCAGAAATTTTGTAAATATCCATTCCACAAGCATTATATCCTAGTTTAAATCGAGTCTTATATATATTATTACCGCCGATTTTACGCGAAGGTTTCGTTTGTTTTCTTCAAATGTGCAGGTTTAATTTATCAAGAAGAAGTTACATAAGATTGGAAGGAGCTTTTCACGCATAAATCCTTCTTGGAAAAGATTTAACCACTACTTTACACGGATCCTACCGAGCTAATCAGGGGAGTATTAGTTTCTTTCGTTTTAATTACCTTCCATTATCATAACTTTGATACTTTCGGGGAACATTGGGGACAATGTTCTATTTAAGTGTAGGGAGGGAAAATAAAACGGGAACTTTGAAACTATGCTTATCCTTGATTATTTGCTTTGTCCAATTGTATTTGTGTAATAAACCATGAGAAAATGTCAGTTAGGGTAATTTTGGCACCAAATTTTTAATTTTTCATGACATATAGGAGTGGGCCATTAGTTTTAACAAAAGTGTCTCACGGATAGGAAGTTGCATGACTAGCACAAAAACCCTTTACCACCTAAATTCCACCAAAAATGTGAGGATCGCCCTTAGATTAGTAGGAATTAAAGCATTCATCTTTAATGCTTAGAGTGTGAACCGGTAGTATATTAGATTCTAGAACTTGTTTTGTGATGCATTCCGAGATCGCTAGTAAGACTACACTTGTGTAGTTAGGAATAACTAAATGATAAGAGGCATTAGGATAACTCTTGTTTGATACTCGTAATATAATTACTTCTTCCACATCGGTTGAGTAATTCCCCCACACCCTTTGCGTTGTACTCATCTTTAGTACACGATACCCCTAGTTAACCCCTCAGAGCCTATCCTTTTCGCGGTTCTCGTGATGTTTCGGTTTTTTCCGGAATATTAATGAAGAGCATTGTTTACACCCCACCCCCAAATATACACCCAAATCGCCTTAGCCTACCCTTTATGCACTCACTTTTAGTGCATTTTTGTTATCACCCTAAACCCTTAGTTCAATTATCTGGTTGCTTGCATGAGTTGCTAAGTCGAGTCATATCTTTTGTACACAGTTTTGGGATGATTGGGATTCATGGGAAAAGTTAAAGTTTATGAAATGACGGGAAGGGAACGTTAAATTCAAATTCCCTTTGTTTGCGTAATAATGTACCCCAAGTGTTTTGATCTTTTCAATTCGGGTCAAATTAGTGTTCGAGTAATAAAAACTCAAGTGTAGGGATGTGCCTATAAATCCCATCATTTTGATGTTACCGTAGAGGATGGTAGAGTAAAAGTGTATGAAAAAAAAAATCGAAAAAAAAATAGAAAAAGAGAAAAGAAAAAAAATAGAGTGAAAAAAAGGGCTACCATCCTACATCTATCCTTTAAATTTATGTTTGTTTATTTCAGTTAGCTAAAGTCTAGAGTGTCGAGTCTTGGCTTAGCAATG
Organism: Chrysanthemum makinoi; assembly: GCA_910596185.1. Classification (NCBI taxonomy): domain Eukaryota; kingdom Viridiplantae; phylum Streptophyta; class Magnoliopsida; order Asterales; family Asteraceae; genus Chrysanthemum; species Chrysanthemum makinoi. The sequence goes on along the minus strand of OU343219.1, from coordinate 80,652,035 downwards.
CCATTCTTCGTATGCATTTAACATAGAGATTTTTGACTTGCCACCGCTAAAAAGCCTATCCCACCAAACCCTTTGTTTCCCTACCGTAAGCCTAACGTTACAACCCTTTAAAGACCTCTTTGATAGTCTTTTCTAGGTGCTTACACCAAAGCGATGGAGGTTTGATCTATTCTCAAGCCTATGGTAATCTATGTACTAGGACCGGTTAATGAGTGTTTATCTTCCATTTCCAACTTGTTATATTTCATATACACCGAGAGATGTGAGTATCCAAACACCCCATGTGAGGTGCTAGTATGTAATTTCCGTGCTTGTTATGACTTCTGCGGGGCTTATATGTGTTGTGGACTGTTTTAAACCAATGCTTCATGACCCTAACTTATAAATTAATTGGCTAAAAGCACATTTGCTTGAGGACAAGCAAATACCAAGTGTAGGGATATTTGATAAGGTTTTAAAAGGTACCTTTTTGAGGGGTCATTTAAGCCCTTATTTGATCACTTTTGTATCCGTTATTACTTAATATCGTTCTTTTTCACTTTTTAGGTCTCGTGAAGGCAAATTGCCGTAATAGCACTTATTTGGACGAAAAGGCGCGGATATATGAAGAAAATGGCCAAAGTCAAGAATCGAGGCACTCAGTGCTGAAAATACAAGGTGACGGCGTCACTGCTTATCTGCGACGCCGTCGGAGGATTTTGTGACGGGACAGAAGCCAAAACTCTTATTTTCAAGTGACGACGTCAAGTTATAAATGAGAAGGCCGTCGCAACTTCGGGCGTTCTAGATTCAATCCAGCGGCGTCAAAATTTGAAGAGGGGCGTCACAATCACAAAAGGTGACGCCGTCGCAAGTCTAACGTGTCCAAGACGAAACCCTAATGACGGCGACCCGACGACGTCACAAAACATAAGGTGACGCCATCGCATGTGTAATCTTATATATAGAATCCGAATTTTTCAGTATTGGTGTGTAGTCTTTTGGAGTAAGAACCTTAACCGAACCAAGGCTGTCTTGTACAGTATTTTAGGGTTCCAAACCCTATCTTACACCAAGATAACTGTTTTACTTCATTAATTCAATTATGTCTTTGATTATTTGTGTGTATGCTTGCATGTTCTCCATGTCCATCTAATTTACTTGTGTGTTTGCTTAGGGAGTATGAAACTTAATAATTGAATATTGATTGGTTGTCTCTTATCTTAGTTGATTAATGATCTAGTAGTGCGATAGGTCATTCGTTGTGTACTTAATGCTTGATTAAATCTTTGTGAACCTTAGAATATAGCTCATTGAGTAGTTGTAAGCTAAACCATCCAAAGAGTGCCTTAGAGTAAGAGTTTATTATCCCTAGTGGGTTTTGTAGATGAGACCCTTTGGTAAGTTCAAAGAGTTAGGGAACATACGCATACCCTACGACTTTAGACACACAACGCAACTAAGAATAAGGACATGACAATTCAACCACCAATAGGAGATAATTAAGGAGTAGTAAAACCTAAGTAAACACATCTTTAAACTATCATACGAGCACACAATAATTAGACATAGACTACATACACCTTAGACTAGATAATTAGATACGTAGAGTAATCGGTAGCAATACCAACCCCCAAATCCAAACCCTGAGATTCGTACCTTTCAATTTCCTAAAAAACATAAAAAGATAAAAAATAATCTTCCTCAACCCCAACCTTAGCGTAGTAACTTCTTACTAGCATTCCTATTCCCCTAGAGAACGATATTAATACCCGTGGCTTACCCTAATTACTACACTACAACGATTAGGTTCACTACCTAGGGTGTTGAAAAACTTGCTCGACGAAAAGGAAGTTCCTTTGACCCCCGAACGACGCATGTAGCGTTATCACCTATTCAATTCTGGGCTGAAGCTGTAAGTACTGCTTGCTATGTACTTAACAGAGTTTCAGTCACCAAACCATAGATGAAGACACCTTATGAGTTGCTGATGGGCAACACACCCAATATTCGTTTTATGAAGCCTTTTGGTTGCCCTCTCACTATTTTAAACACAATTGATAATCTGGGGAAGTTTGATGGAAAGTCAGAAGAAGGATATTTATTGGGTTATTGTACAAACAGTAAGGGATTTAGAGTGTACAATAGAGTCACTAAGAAGGTTCAAGATTGTCTTCATGTTGAGTTTTTAAAAGATCAAGTTAATGAGAAAGGTAAAGGTCCTGATTGGATGTTTGATCTTGAAGTTTTAACTCCTTCCATGAACTATGTACCTGTTAGAGAAGCAAATCAACCTGTGCACAATGGAGACGATTTACAATATGTTGTTCACGAAGTGCATATTAGACCTGATGCTGTCTCTAATGAAGATCCTGTTAGTCCAGAGCAAAGTACTGATGTTCCAAAGCAAAGTACTGATGCTCCTAAGCAAAGTACTGTTGCACCACAATCCTCATTATCTGCTGAGGATCAATCTATTCAAGAGGAACTTAATCAGATGCTTCTTCAAGATGTTTTAGAACATTCTTACACTAATGAACAAAGAAGAGCTTATGAAGAGTCGAAGAAGAAGAACAAGACTGCAGAGTACTCTCACAGTACTTTGGACAGTACTTTTGAACAAAATACTGCTTTGCACAGCGATTGATAGTACTTTAGATGATTTGGATGATCCTACCATGCCTGGATTAGAGGAAACTGATGATGAGTTTGAAGATGAAGGTATTTTCTTAGATTCTAATAAAGATGCTGATGTTACCAATTTGGAGGATACTTATGGAGTTCCACAGTCTCCAAGCTTAAGAATTCATAAGAATCATCCTTCTGATCAAATCATTGGTCCTTCTACGTCTGGAGTGATGACTAGACACAAAGCTAAGACTTTTTCAACACCTCACAATGCTTTACTTAGCTTTGTGTATAAACAAAACAGGATGAATCATAAGGATCATCAAACCTGTCTATTTACTTGTTTTATCTCTCAAGAGGAACCCAAGAATATTGCTCAAGCTTTGACTAAAGAAAGCTGGGTTGAAGCTATGCAGGAAGAACTTCTTCAATTTAAACTTCAAGAAGTTTGGGTTTTATGTGATCTTCTAGATGGGAAGAGAGTTATTGGAACCAGATGGGTTTTCAGAGTCAAAAGAGATGAAAGAGGTAATGTTATCAAGAACAAGGCAAGGTTAGTAGCACAAGGCTACAGACAAGAGGAAGGAGTAGACTATGATGAAGTGTTTGCTCCTGTAGCAAGGATATAAGCTATTAGAATATTTCTTGCTTTTGCTTCTTATATGGGATTTCAGGTTTAGCAGATGGATGTCAAAAGTGCCTTTTTATATGGAAAGATTACAGAGGAAGTTTATGTCGAACAACCTCCTGGTTTTAAAGATCATAAACATCCAAAAAAATTCTACAAGGTGGTTAAGGCTCTTTATGGCCTTCATCAGGCACCTAGAGCTTGGTATGAGAGACTCTCTACATTCTTATTTCTACATGGCTATAGAAGGGGAGCTATTGACAAGACTTTGTTTATCAAGAGAGACAAGAAGGATATCATGTTAGTTCAAGTCTATGTTGATGATATCATCTTTGGGGCTACCAAACAGTTCATGGTTAAGGAGTTTGAAGGTTGATGAGAAGGAATTTCAAATGAGTTCAATGGGAGAGTTAACATTCTTTTTGGGACTTCAAGTTAAACAGTCAAAGGAAGGAATTTTCATAAGTCAAGACAAGTATGTTACAGACATACTTAAGAAGTTCAATTTTGATGATATGAAGATTGTTACTACACCTATTAAATCAATCAATTCATTGGGCAAAGATGAAGATGGACAACCTGTTGAAGTCAAGTTATACAGATCAATGATTGGCTCTCTTATGTATCTTACTGCATCAAGGCCTGATATCATGTTTGCAGTTTGTTTATTTGCAAGATATCAAGTCTCACCAAAGATCTCTCACATGAATGCAGTGAAGAGAATTTTTTGTTATTTGAAACAACAACCTAAGTTGGGGTTGTGGTATCCAAAAGAGTCACATTTTCACTTAGAAGCTTTTTCAGATAGTGATTATGCAGGTGATAACTATGATAGAAGATCAACAACTGGTGGATGCCAATATCTTGGAAGAAGATTAGTCTCCTGGCAATGTAAGAAACAAACAATTGCAGCAACATCCTCTACTGAAGCTGAATATGTAGCTGCTGCAAGCTGTTGTGGACAAGTTTTGTGGATGCAAAATCAACTCTTGGACTATGGGTTCAATTTCAAGAATAATCCTATCAATATTGATAATGAGAGTACCATTTGTATTGTGAATAATCCAGTTTATCATTCCAAGACCAAGCACATACAGATTAGGCATCACTTTATTAGAGATTGCTATGAGCACAGGCTCATTAATGTGGTTAAGGTTCACACAGATGCTAATGTAGCTGACTTACTCACCAAAGGCTTTGATGTTTCAAGATTTAATCAATTGGTGGTGAGCATTGGCATGATTAACTACTGAGCTACATTTAAGGGGAGGACTATTTAGTATTAGTATAGTCCTGTGCATTGCTTGAGGGGAGGATATTTATGTGTACGTAGCTTATACAGAGGAATTTGGAAAAGTACTGTTATTTATGAAAGTACTGCTTGGGAAAGTACTGCATACGTGGAAAGTACTGTTTATCTTATTAACGTACTGTTCCAACGGTAATATTGAGGGATAATTTATTCTAACGGTAACTTTGGTATTTATGGCCGTGGTTTTTTAAATCTCATCTATAAATAACTGCTTTTCGCTTTTCTCTCATCACCTCAATAATATTCGATTATATCTCTTATTGTGCTCACATATTCAACAATGGAGAATCTTCCTACAGTTTCAAAGCACAATATGGCGGCTAATTTAGATAAGACTGACGTGAATGCCCTTTTTCATGATATCATTGATTATCTTACTGGATCGCCAATCATTTATGCTCTTTTAGTAGAGCCGGATATAATTGAGCCCTGGATTCAAGATTTTTGGGCTACTGCTATGGAAAATATGGAAAATGATGAATTTTATATTAGAGCTACAGTTGCTGGAAGAACTGTGAAGATTACTGAAGCCTCTATTAGAGAAGACTTGTTGTTTAATGATGAAGATGGGGTTATTCGGTTTGATAAACAGTTGATTTGGGATATTTTTGGACATATTGGTTATGAGTGGTCTTTAAATGAACAAACATTTAGAAACCAACTCTTTTGCCCTCAATGGAAGTTTTTAGTACACGTGTTGCTTCACTGTATTAGTGCAAAAAGTACTTCTTGGGAGCAATTTTGATCAAATATAGCATCTGCTATTGTGGGCTTGGCTACAGACCGTGTTTTTAATTTCTCAAGGCTCATTCTTGATGGAATGCTTTCCCACATCACTCATGGTTCAAAATGGCTAATGTATCCAAGGTTTGTTCAAGTATTCCTCAATAAACAACTTTCTGATGTTCCTAAGCCAACAGATCTTTTAACTGTTGTGGTTCAACAAGCCAAAATTTTCACCTTTATGGCTAGGAAGAGTGATCAATTCACTGGAAGGGATACTCCCTTAACTACTTCTATGATGGAAGTTGTTCAGGCTGTTAGAGCTGCTGAAGAAGATGAAGCTTCAAGGTATTGCATCTGCAAGTCGCACCTGCAAGTCTGCATCTGCAGTACGCTTCTCAACAAGCTGCATCTCAAGAAGGTACTGCATCTCCACAAGGTACTGCTTCCCCAAGTACTGAAGTTCAAGAAGATGTTGCAGTTTCACCTTCTCAATCTCCACAAAGATCTGTTCCTGCTTCTCAATCAGAGGAACATTCACCAATTCAAGGAGATGATTCACATACCATACCCCCTGAAGAATTAGCATTGGATAATTATGTTTTGACAAGGGAGTTGGTTAAGTTGAAAAAGACTACTCAGGCTCAAGCTAAGCAGATAAAGAAATTGAAACTCAAGTTTAGACGGCTAAAGAATTTTGTTTGGCCTTTGGTTCAACATCATCGTATTTGGGTCAAATCAAAGAAGAAAGAGCAAAGGCATTCTAAGAAAAGCAAACACCAAAAGGTTCACCAACAATCTTTTGTCCAATTGGGGAGGAATTTAGAAGAAGAGAATTTGAAAGAAGATGTTAAGGAGAATGAACCTGAAGGTACTGAAGAACATGAAAAGTCTGAAGAACAGATAATTCAAGATACTGAAGAGCAAGTTCAAGTTCAAGTTCAAAGTACTGATGATCAAGGTACTGAAGATCAAAGTACTGCTTTTCAACAAGGATCTTACAGGCAAGAATTGTTAACACCAAGGTTGTTGAACTTTGAAAAGGAAGTTGGTCCTTCAACAACTGTAAATGAAGAAGTTGTTGGTCCCTCAATTGTTATACAAGAGGAGGAAGCTACACTTAAACCCATCCATACTGCAAGTGATGATGAGTTCATTGCTGTAATTTTGCAAGATTTATCACAACCAAGTGGTGGTGTTACTGTTTCTGAAGTTGCAGAGGAACAACCAAGAGCTTCTCAACCTACAATTGATCGTAAAGATAAAGAAAAGGGTGTTCTGGTAGAAACTAAGAAGAAAAAGTTAACTTTGGCAGAGCTTAGAGCAATTGAAGTTTCTAGGAATGAAGCTGCAGCTAGAAAAGTACAAGAAGAACTTAATGCTGAAGTAGTGGCTGAAGTTACTAATGAAGAGGCAATTAATGAAGAAGCAGCTAGGAAAAAACAAGAAGAATTGGATGTCAAGTCTGAACCATTACAGTCACCTACTCCTGTTAGATTTATGCCAAGAAGACCTAATAAAGCTAGAGACAGAAATGCTATGATGGCTTATCTTAAAAGTCAAGGGTATAAAGGATTGCAAAGGTTTAATTATTTTGAGATGAAAAGATTGTATGATGCTGCTATAGAAGCTTATAAGAAACATGTTGAAAGCATCAAAGATTTTAGAGATGAAGCTACTTGGACTGAAGCAGAAAGGAAGAAGAGTTTAAAAATAAAAAGGAAAAATGAAGTTAAAGATGTTCAGTTCTCAAAGAAATAAAAAGTTGAGTTAAGATCTGAGACTAGGGATGAACTAAGAAATTATCTCAGAGTAGTATATTTTGAATATTCCAAAGAAGATGCTGACATGAAGATGAACAAATCTCAGATTAGTGCTTTTGAAGTTGTGAAATCCAAAGAAGGAGATTATCTGATATTTCATAAAGAAGATGAAAGTTTCAGAGTATTCAACAGATTATGGGATTTATTGCACATTATAGATAGAGTGGGTCTATTCTATTTATATCATGTGGTGAAAGCTTACTATGAACATAATCCATTAGAAGGGATTGGTTTAGTTTTACTTGGAGATCTCACAACTACATGGGAAACTGAAGAACAAAGCACTGATGATATTTGGAAGAATCAAGAGAATTGGGAAATTGTTAGCTGGAGATTCTTTGAAGAATCTGGTGTTCATGTTTTAGAGCTGGAAAATGGAACAATGATACACATGTTTGCAAATAGAATATACCCTCTTACAGTTGAGCTTATGAGGAGGATGCTAGAGCATGGAATGGAAGTAGAAGAGGATAATGAAATTGCTTGCATGGTTATCAATCTATTTATCAACTGGACTACTATTGCTGATGAGGATGACTGACTGGTATGAATCTTATTTGAATAAATTATTTTTGATAAATCAGTACTTTATTCAAAGTACTGCTGATCAAACAGTACTTTCATCAAAGTGCTGCTTGCAGCTTTTTAACCAGTTAAGTGCTTTTTGAAAGAAACCTTTTTGTTAAGTAACAAATATTTTGAAATAAAGGTTGAATAAAATAAATGGTTTTTGAGATGGCAACATCAATAGGTCATCAATCCACCATGGTTACAAAAGGATTGGCTAATCCATGAGCAAACGGCTCTGGTAAAGATATTTCAAATCCGTTTTTAGTTGACAACTTGCTAATAAGTTGTATGGTAATCAACTCACCATATCAGTTAATGTGAAGAGTTGGCTAGCCCACAAGAGAATGGCTTGTGGTAAAGGCTGTGGAAAAACCATTATTGGTAATTAGTTCACCATTAGATAAAAGAACTAACTAGTCCAGAAGGGTACAGCTTTTGGTAAAGACAACTCAAATCTGTTGATAGCTGATGATTTACTAAAAATCATATGGTTATCAATGTACCATGGTCTTACACACCAAAACATTTGGCTACTCCAGAGTTAATGGCTTTGGTAAAGAGATCTTAATCCATTAAATTTTCAATGATTCACCTCTCACAGGAGTTAACACACCTGGAAGTGATGAGAATAGTATGCAACTTAAATTGAATTAATGTACAAATTGTCATATGTTGCGTGGTTGTTTGAAAAGATGGAGCTTGCTGGATGATGCTGTAAAAGAATAATTCTAGAGATACTTTGACAAGCACAGACACGACAAGAAATACAATCCAAAGACTAAGAAACAACCTGTCCTTAAAGATGAAGCTGTTAAAGATAAATTCACAAAGGAACTTGAAGTCTGTTAGGAATTAGAAAACTCCATAGTGAAGTATCGGTCACCCCAAATGTAATCTAGCATAAGTCAGCTCATAGACATTACGTTATTTACTAGTTACTTAGTTAGCTTTTTAGTTTAGTACTAAACCGTGGAGGAAGGACGGGTCTTTACCCATTGTATACCTGATCCACAGGCCGTCAGGAGGTCGTTCATTTTGTAACCTATAAATACCCTCTACCTTGCAAGGTAGAGGGTTGGATGTTCTTTCTAATCTAACCTTACATGAGTTTCTCTTTCTAGAATATCCCACTTTCTCTCTCTCTTAAATCATCTATACGCTTAAAGTGTTAATGTTATGATGTGTATGTGAAATCCAATATGTTACAAATGGTATCAGAGCGCCATGGTTAGATCATCTCTTACATATCTTTGGATTTCTAGTGGTTTTTAGGTGGTTTTTGAGTTTGAAAAAGTTTAGAGGTTTTTGCATCATTTGGTTGATTTCTAGTGTTAAAGTTTCGATTTTGATTGTACTTTTATGTTTAGAATCATCACAAGTGTTTAGGTTTTGATTTTGAAGGCTTAAATCATCGTGGTTAGGTTGTTTTTGGATTGAAAAGTGGTGTTTATGTGTTTTTCTAGCTAGCGACTTGAGCCACGGATAATTTATCTTGCTAGCGACTTGCTTTGTTATTGGGTAGCGAGTTGTAGTTGAAGTTCTTAGCGAGTTGAGTTAGCGACTTATCTATTGAGACAAGCCCAAAAAACAGTACACTTAGTGGATTCTCCACTACGAGTAGCAACTTGGTGAAAGTTAGCGACTTGTACTTAAGTTTCTTAGCGACTTGGTGTTAGCGATTTGGTGCTTAGCGAGTTGCTCTTTAGCGACTTGACTACATAGCGACTCGGTGCTTAGCGACTTGCTGTCAAAATTTTGCTAGCGACTTGGTGCTTAGCGAGTTGTTATCTCGTGACTTGACTGTGTCTTAGCGACTTGATTTAGTTTTTCTTAGCGACTTGGTTGACTCTGTCTGTAATACGGTTTTCTCTTGATTTAGTAAAATCCCATGAAAGAATCTATTTCCCAGTTTAATCATAGAGCTATAATACCCTGTTTAATCTGTAAACATGTCTACCAAAGTTCCCACAATCATCTCCACTGTGGCTGAGGTCGTTCATGCAAAAGATACTCGTCAACCCAGAATGTCTTACATAACTGATCCTTTAATCACCAAAGTACTTGAACTCTATGATACCTCACAGAACAATGAAACTGGTTGCATGTCTGTATGTCCAACCTTGATTGATTCATCAAAGTGTGATCAAAACTCCTCACCATCTGAGTCAAACCTCAATGAACCACATGTGTCAATGAACAATGATGCAAAGCAAATGGAGTACAACATTTAGCCCTTTCAACTACTTCATCAGCATCTCAAACTACTCTTATCTACTACTATGGATCGAACAAGCAGTGCTATCCTTCGTCAGGACTTTCCCACTTTGACCAGAACTGTGTTACTCAACTTAGAACAAATGAGGTGTCAAATTACCAATGAACAGTTCTCAACTGATAAATCTAATGCAGCTCTTCAAGTAATCTTCAATCAATTTCAGCCACTTATCTGGGGGGAATATTCCTCAGATTTTGATGATGACTTGACTGGAATCTCATTCAAAAAACACACTGGAATGGAAATCCATGAGTTCAGAAACACCTTTATTCAACTTATGGGTAATGTGGAAATATATATTAAGGAAGCTGCTAAAGAGAATGACAAGCTAAATGAAATGAATGGGTGTCAAGTGATGCCATGGGAAGATTTTGATAGGTCATGCAATGGATCAGTTAAACCAATGAATGATACCAAATGTAGAAGTTCAGTTGCAATTAAAGATGATGTAGACAACTGTACTGATCTCAATGACTCAGTGTCAGAAAAGGTTTCATGTGATGAGGTACGCTTAACTAGTCAGAGTAATTCATATGTTAATAAACCTGATTCTGATTCTGACCTTAATATTGTGAAATCGATCTTGGTTGAGCCTGAATCTAAAACTGTTAAAGCTAATGACATGATTGAAAAAAGGGTATATGATGAACTTTCAAACAAATACTCATTTCTTGAAAAACATTGTATTTCGTTGGAAATTGAAATACAACAAAAGGATGAACGCTTTTATGCAAAATTTTTTTGCATTAATCAGGAATTTCTAGAATTTTGAGAATTTTTTGAAATTAATCAATTAAAAACCCAGATTCGGGACACAGACTCAACCATATGCAATCTGAAATTACTACTCTCAAATGTGCAGAATTATAACTGTCATGAGATGAGTGATACACTTGAATCTAGAAATGCTGAGCTTGCTCTTTGTGTGTCCAACCTGTTAAGAGAAAATGAATCATTAAGAAAGAACTTAGAGGAGACAAATTCCAAGTTGATCAATCAATCTAACATCTTGTTGAATGACATTAATGCCTTCAAAGCCCAAATTCAGGATAAGTGCTTCAATATTGTTGCCTTAAAAAATGAGCTTAGGAAATCTAGTGGAAATAGGGTGAACACTAAGTTTGAAAAACCATCAACTTTGGGAAAGTCAACTGTTCAGAACCACTCTAAGCATACAGTAGTTAAGCAGCCCAATGCCTTTAGAACTGAAAGATTTAAACCTTCGAAATCAAGGCGTGCCTCCCAAGTTGATGAGAATGTTGTTTTGACAAAACCAGTCACTTCATTACTTCGTTCCGATATTATGAATCTCAAACCCCAGGTTAATTTTGAATGCTCAAAGATCAGAAGTACTAGAAGTATTACTAGTTCTCATAAGAAACATCAATTGGCTGATCAATCCCCTAAGAAACAAACAAATCACAAAAGGACCAATAGTCAAAACAGGGTAGTGCACACATACAAAACTACCAGTAGCTGCTTCAAATGGATTCCCACTGGCAGATTATTTAAGTCTACAGGATCCAAATAGACTTACATGCCTACATCTTGTCTTAAGTGGATGCCCACAGGAAAACTCTTCAAGTATATTGAGCCTAAAGGGATCTCTAATAATGATACGACTATATCAAACTGTGATACACCCAATAGTGAGATTACTCATATCACTAACCCATCCAATTGCAATTCTACATGTGTTTCTAGTACAATGTGCTCTCAGTCTTTTTCAAGTACAATGCTCAATTCAATCAGGAACTTAATGACTTGGCGTCCATCAGAAATGAATATAGCTCACTCAGGAGCTATAGCATGCCAGAATTGATATACCTCATACTTTGACTCCTATTCATCTTGAATCAGGACTCGCTCATTCATATCTGTGTTCGCTCTTACATATATGTGTACAAATTTCCAAAAAAAAAAAAATTAAAATTATTTGTCATTCTTTTAATTCATAATGTTTAAAAATTATTTTCTTTTCATTCAAACTAATAAAGGATATATCCTTTGTTATCGATAACATCTACGATCCTAGAAATGTCATTCAATAATGGCACGGGTTCATAGATGAAGTTCGAACAAATGATATATTCTTATAACGGGTGAGGTTAATTCAATCAATGGTCTTTGGTGACATTGATTGAGGGGGAGAATGTTTCAAGTTATCTTGCTTATTTCTCGCAGTGTTGGTTATGTTTTGTGATCAAATGTAGGTTGTTAGTGTGTTTATCCATTATGTTAGTTTGCTTATCTTATTATGTTATCTCGTTATGCTATCTGTGCTATTTTGCAATCTGATAAGTTCATGAAACTAATGAGTCTGTAACACATAATGTGACAAGATAGCAACCTACTTTTTAAAGTCTTAGCAACTTGGTTTGGTAAATTTGAGGATAGAGACTTGCTTTGAAAAGTCTTAGCGACTTATTATGATTCTAGGATAGCGAGTTGCTAATCACTCACAAAACTACAGGGACTAAATATGACAACTTGTTAATCTTGACTTAACCCCTCCCTATACCATTAGCGACTTACCATTTGTTTTGTTTATTCAAAAATTTAAAACTCTATATTTCTCTCTTTCTCTCTCGTAAATTGTTCAAGTTAGCGACTTAAGAGTGGTATGATTCGCATCTTTCCCTCTCTGCTCTATATTATATGTCGTAGATGCTTGACTAACACAACCTTTTACATAGATCCCACCGAGCATTTATTCCGTATCACTTGATTCCCACATAGGTTTGCTAATGAATGTGCTCTAATGGAACCATTTTGCTTGTGTATTATGGTCATTCTGGTGTTATTGGAATGTATTAATGGTGTTTGTATTGCGTCAATAGGGTGTCGATAAATGCGTTGAGTTTGTTGTTGTTTTTCGATTGTAAGTGTGTTAAATATTATGTTGTAACCATTCTATATTGCCTGGTAAGTGTGCCCATGGATTGGTGTTGCATGATTGGTTGGTTAGTAATGATTGGCTGTTGCGTATAATGTGTTCTTGATAGCGACTTAGTAATGTTCATGTTAGCGAGTTAGTGTACAAATTCATTGTGGCGAGTTGTTGCTTTTAAGTGCGCTCAAGTTAGCGACTTAGTAAATGTAGCGACTTAGTGAACTGATTATTAGTGACTTTTGTAGCGACTTAGCAGTATTGCTGTTGGTGGCGACTTGTCTTTACAAGTTAGCGAGTTAGTAAAGTTAGCGTCTTAGTAAAACTGATTTGTAGAGACTTAGCAAGATTGTGTTGGTGGCTTAATTTGTCTTTACATGTTAGCGAGTTAGTAAAGTTAGCGACTTAGTGAAACTGATTTGTAGCGACTTAGCAAAATTACTGTTGATGGCGACTTGTATTTACAAGTTAGCGTCTTAGTAAGTTTTCATGTAACGACTTAGCTTGGTTTAGCAACTTGTACATTTAAGATTAGCAACTTAATTGGTTTAGTTTTCATAAGGCGACTAGGGTTATTAAAATGTTTTAAGGCAACTTGCTAGGATAATCTTATGCTTACAATTCTGATCTGGATTTCTGTAGAAACTTGTATTGACAACTTACTTTTGTGATCTGCTATAACATTTCGTTGAGCAAATTGTAACGTGGATTATCTTGTAGCAACATAATATCACAACTTGTTTCATACAAACTGTTATATCATTTCCACACTTGTATCTTGTCTCATGATGTTATTTCCTAGCAAATATGCTTTGTAAAAATTTTAATTTCAAAACAACTCGTCTCGTGAAATCTATATCAAATGGAGACCTTATCCTTATACTATCGCTTATGCCACTCAATCATTCACTATTTGCTTATGGGAACCCTGTCTGAACTTCTAAGTTTGTGTGTTTATGTCATAAGAATGTGTTCAATGTTGTCTTGACTAACCACATATAATCTAATGTGTTCCTAATCACTGTTGTTGGTTGTGTGTATCTTCAGATCTTCAATGGCTAACACTACCTCATCTAAAAACATTACTTCTTTTGCTCCACCCAATGTTCTCTCAGACGAAGAAATTCTTCCTAAAAGTCAATGGGCAGAAATTGGAAAAAGTAACTGTTATGTGGATCTACAAAAGTTGCAACAAAATCCTATCCTCAAAGTGGCTATTGATATCCTCAAAAACACTAACTTCTTTGGTGCCCTAACAAAGCAATGCACAATTTCCACCATTTACATACAAACATCTGAACACCCTTGAATGGAACAAAATCACAGCAAAATATTCCTGTAAACTGGATAATAGGGAATTTGAGATAAATCCTGATATTCTTAGCAAGGCTCTAGGAATCACTCCCTGCAACCCCAACATACGATATGTACCTCCACCTAGTGGACTTCGATCTAATAGTCTTTCTTATTGGTTTGGGGTACCGCACTAGCATTACAAGGGCTTCCATCATCACTCGGACACATGTATCAACCCCGAGAGCAATGACAACAGTTCTCAACTTGTGCTTATCGGCAAAACATCGGGTTTGATAAAGTGAGAATTCCCATCTTGAAAATTCTATGGAGTATTGTCAATGGTGTGAATGTGAATGAAGCGATCGGGAAGAATTTTCGCTATCAATGAACACATCCATATCTGATAGAACAAACTTTCAAAATAAAGCTCAGGGACGAAAGAGACTCAACAAACTTGTGACTCCTAGCATCAGATTTTCGAAGCTTGTTATCCAGTACCTGCAACAGACTCACAACTTCAACCCTAGGATTGAATCATAACTACACAATGCTGAGGATGAATTTGTTCTGGGCAATCTCAAATATATTCCCAGTGTTGCCAATAAAGAGATCTTTGGACTACCAATTCCTGATTCTCTCCTCACTGAAGATATTAAGAAGACGGATCATTTCAAACTGTTCAAGAAAAGGGCTTCCAGATCCAGTGATGAAGTTTATGTCTCTCCCACTCAACCACAACCCAAAGTGCTAAGTCCTGGTTCGGCTCAAAGACTTCAAGGACTTCATATGCTGCTCTTCTAAAAAGAGGACGTGAAAAGTCACAAACTTATGACGTAGAACCATCCGAGAGAAAAGAAAGAAGAAGGAAGGGGAAAAAGTAAACGTTGAGGAAACTAAGGTCTCCGTGGGTGATATGAGGTTGATGATGAAGATGGCCGCTCTGCAACTTGGAATCAAGCAAAGTCTAGAAATTCAGAACGTGAGTACACCAATTGGAGGTATTGTGTTCGTGAGAACGCACGAGCCGAGCCATTCAACTCCAATCACTCAAGACAAAGGAAAAGGGATTGTTAGTGTTGATACTGAACAAGCCGCACACATGCTTCTAACAATCTCATCTTCTCCAGCAGGTACCACCAATCAATATGAACTGAAGAGAAAAACTGAATCCTCTTCAGCCAATATGGGTTTGTGAAAGTGCCTGAAACTTTAAAAGAACCTCCTGCATCAAGTGATACCCACCGATCGGAATGTTGATGACTTGTTGTATAAAGACTCCAGAGAATCTTGAGTCAAGATCTGATGAGACCATGCACTTGGATGAACCAAATCTATCTACCGGTTCTCTATCTTCATTGAAGAACCTAGATACAGACATCACTTTCGGTGATCAATTCTTAAATGACAAACCCATAGATGCTGAGTCTTCTAAGCAAGATAATGATAAAGAAGATGCACAATCCATGTTTATTGTCAATATTCAAAGAAGACACATCAACCATTCCCCTATGTCAGAAATCTTCACTTGCAACCGCACTTCCACCTCCCAAACCTGCTCAAGCAACCGCGACGCCCACCTGAATCTGCAAAGAATCTATCCCTTGAACCAGTGGTTACAGTTCTTTGAAATGGAAACTCCACCAGCTTCATTGCCTAAAATACTTACATCTGATCAATTGCTCGACAAAGCAGTAAAAAGAATTGAAGCTCTTGAGAGACAACTACCTAAATCTGTTGATTCCCTTGTGGATCGTCTCTATAGGTTGGAACACCTCAACTTTGATGAAGGGGTTGCAGACGCTATTGAAGGTGAAGTTAAGGATGCGGTGGAATGGGCAATGGAAGCACCATTACTTAGACGGTTCAAAGATCTACCTATTCTTATGATGTATTTCAGATAAGATGTATGAAGTCTGATGAACATAAGCATGAGGTCCATAGAAACTATATGAGGCTCTCAAGAATCAATTAAGCACGACAATCATGAACAGTTTTGATAGACATTGGAGAAAGAGAAGCAAAGAAGAAAAGGAGGACCATAGTATTGGAAACATTGCGTAAAGGCCTAAGATCCTCCTCCACCTCCACCTCCAACTGGGGTGCCGAACTTCCAGGTGGGGATCTTCTAAGACAACCTCTACACCTCTACCACCACCATCATCACCGCCAAAGCCTCCCAATCAACCCAGCCATCGGAAATCAAGGAACACGTAAGAAATCAGCAGCTTTGACTACAATTGATTCAAGATTCACTTCTACACCTCTATCCATGAAGATCAATTGTTTCATGAGGTGTCGATGTTATGACGTAATCGACCATGACGATGATGATGCTTCCACCGTGTTTATTCCCAAGCCGTCAAGATGATTGGTTTGATACTTACATATCGAACGACTAATCCATCCGAGTTGCACCTTCAAAGACACCATTGAGGTTGGCTCATCAAGAGAGAGATCATACTCGGAACCCTCGTGGTCCATCTCTCAGATGACACGATGATCACAACAACGGGCTTCAACCATTTCTACCAACTATGAAACCCCAGAGGAAGACTCTCTTCTTCATGCTACTAGTGATATGGGCAACCATTAAGTGGTTCTGGAACGAAGGGAATCTCGCCAATCACTCCAAAGGACCTTGAAGGACAAGCTTTGAAATTGTAAAGGTCTTTCATGATGCCCATCATTCTCAATATCGATGGAAGAGTGCCACAAGATGCTATGATCAAGTCGCGAGCGATTAGTCGTTTCAATGTGAACAAGCCCTTCCTCCGTGGTGAACCCGACAAATGACCATTCACAATCAGAATTCTTCTTCAACCGAGACTTGATTATTTGTGTGCTCGCTTTGAAAGGACCGCTCTATCAATTTCAAAGATGAAAGTTGCAACCTACTCTAATCAGGGACTTGAACAAATGGTTCCCGATCTACCGGCTGACAATCTAACAAAAGTATGACATGAAGCCTCATATAGTATCTTCCTGGTGGTACAAAAGAGGAAATTCTACATCGAGAGACATAATGCCGATAAAAACCGAAAGATGTTCGATCCAAGCTGCAAATATTAAGTGTTGTACGAGTAGAGGTATTCCCAATCTATGGCTATAAGTATTTGAAGAAGATCATCCTTAAAAGAGCACTGAAAGAATATGTTATTGAAGAAACGACTTCAAACATCTCACGCCAAATGACTTCAAGATCTCTATCTCTTGAATCTCCAAGGACACCTTGAACATTTTCCTGTTCGTGAGAAAAACTCTCTCTCGGTCAACCTTTGGATCGAGGGTTATCATTCAAAAGGGTTGAGGACTTTCATAGGATGGAAAGCTACCGACTCGGTCAACTTAACAAGGCCACAATGGGATGCCTTAGGAAATGAATTTCGTCATGACTATAGAGTGGTTGACACACCCGAGCCATCCTCTTCCACGAGCAGATATGTGACTCGCATCTTTGATGAGATTGTGCGAGCTCTACAAATTCGATGATGGTACTCTCAAGATGATCGAAGAAGAATCAACACCGTGAGTGAAAGAAATCAGAGTTGATTTAAGCCGTGAAACAAGACTAAATTCCGAACTGATGATGACTTAAAGCGGTGTGAAGATTTCATTGCTGCAATCAGGCGAAGACTCAAGACTCGAAGGATCTTTCACAGCCTTGAAAGTTTTGTTGGTGGTAGACTTCGTGATGGTCATTACAAACTATTTCAAAGAACTGAATGAGGACATCTTCTGGAAGTAGTTTCTGTTCTGTATTATAATGTGTGTAATGTGGTGTACAAACTATGAACAACTATAATGCTTGTAATAGCGTTAGGTTATGTCCTGTGGTTTCCCTTTGTGTCTAAAAAGGGAACTTCAGTGTTGTCTACTTTTGATCATATAAAATTGGACACATTTTTCTCCAACAAATGTTATATCCCATACATATTTAAATCACTTGAGATCCAAAGTCTCAAAGGATTTGAAATTTTTGATCGATGGAGAAAATGTGATATAAATATGAAAGATGTTAAAAGATGACCATTTTAAGTGCATACTGCTCTCTAATATGTGCTAAACAATTTTCAAATCTTGAAGCATATATTCAGGGGGAGCATTTCAAAACAAATTCAAACCTTCAGGGTACAAAGTTTTCCATGCTGATACATATGGTACCTTGATTGTGTGTTAAATGGTTTCTAAATGTTTGGTGATCATGGTTGTACTTCATAGAACTTCCCTCTAATATGTGCAAAATTCTTTCAAAATTCGAGGCACATATTGAGGGGGATCAAACTTTTGAAAACCTCATCCTTCCTCAAAATGTTTTATCTACTCAAATTGATTGGGAAGTGATGATGATCATTTTAGAAAATGTTAATCAAAAGATTGGACCTTTCACTCTTAATCTAACGATTTCAAAGATCTCTTGCCTCCATGTGCTAAACAATTTCTAAATTTTATGCATATGTTGAGGGGGAGCATTTCTAAAATATCAAAACAATTAAGATACAAAATGCTTTGATTCTATATCATAAGTATCTTGATTGATTTTTCAAATGGTTTTCAATTGGTTCCCATAGCAGATGAACGATACCAAAAAGACAGACCAACTTTACTTTATGTATGGTGATATAAGGATGATAAGGTTAGGTTGAGGTCCCATGATCCACCAGAACCGGAGGGATCTACCCAGGGACAATCCACTAGATAGTGTAGAAGTCCTTAGGTATGATGAAAAAAGGAGAAAAGTGAGATATGGGAAGAGTGCGGACTAAGATTGAGCTAGTACTGGAACAAACCCAACAAGGTTCTAGTTATGAAGTCTCAGTAAGCACTGAAGGGGTTGAAGTATGAAAAAGAATTAAATGAGAAAAAGGGTGAAAAGAAATAGCCCTCCATTTATTCAACCTTAGGGCAGAAACCGGGTTCAGTACATATGCGAATGGTGGTTACTAAGGTAACACTGGTATTGAAGACAAGACGTCATGGACCCAGTGACGCACTACACTAACTTCCCAAGCTACTCAAGTTCCTCTTAAAAGGGTTTGTTTCATTCTCACGGGGAACCGACATAATCTATCAACTTTCTCTTAGAGATAGTTGGTATTGAAGAAGGAGACCCTCTCCCTAGTCTCCGGCATAGGAACCAAATGTGCACAATTGAGTCTAGAGCCATGAGATCATCAATAAATCTCATTAGGACACTGTCAATGAAGGCTCAAAATTTCACACAATGTGGAATGTGAGAATGTATTTTGAGAATTCCTACGCACTATCCTTGTGGTATTGCCAAGACTTGATTGTGACATATGGACCTCATCAGTGGAGCGATTCAAAATTGAATCAATCCAGGTCCAAGAAAATGGATTGACGGATACCTTTGAAAAAACGGTCATTGCGCTTAAAAACTCTTTTCTCTAGCACATCGACTGTGTACAAATATTTCAAAGTAAAAGGTGTTTATGATTGATAAATGATTTTCGTTAAAACCTTCGTTGTATTGCAAAAACAATTTCTATTGAGCAATACACGATTGTTTTTCAAATCTCTTTTTATCAATCAGTGAATCTCTATTCGCTGATTCACTCACTCCGTGTTGTCTTCTTTGAGACGCTCCGGTTTGAGAACGGCTAGAGCATCTGCGAAACCCTGTCAAGGAGATTCTTCGAATTCTACGATCACAGGCAATACTTGTCGATCAACGGGAATCGTGGGCCGTACCTCAATTCAACGAACATGATCAAAGACACTTTCGTACTCTTTATTGCTAATCGCCTTATGCGGTACACCCCGACGCTTGCACGATGAATGGAGCGGTCAATCCATAAGCCGCATGCTCACACAACACATTCATATATAAAGATATCATGATTGGTGCATCAATGACTCTGATATTTTCACTCCATGTTTCTGCTACGCCAATATCATGAATCAACGAAAGCTTCCGCTACTCTGATAAGAAGAAATCATGATCCAAAATGTGAGCATGTCGGTCCAAATGTCACAACATCATATGCTGGAAACACAACAATGGGTGATGCTGAGATCCGCAGTGGCTGATGATCTCTAGTAATGCTCAAAAGGTCATCATGGTGGATCAGCTCAATTACCTCCACGAAACATGCATCGTAGTTGAACAATGATGAAATCAACACAGAAACACATAGTTTGAATACTTTAATGAAGAAAAGTCTGCGAGCTCAAGACTAAAGTTTAAATAGAATGCTAGGATTCAAAATGTAAAACATGGGGTGACCTCCCTTAGGGGGAGATTGTTAGGAATTAGAAAATTCCATAGTGAAGTATCGGTCAACCCAAATGAAATCTAGCATAAGTCAGCTCGTAGACATTACGTTATTTACTAGTTACTTAGTTAGCTTTTTAGTTTAGTACTACATGGAGGAAGGACGGTCTTTACCCATGTATACGATGCCACAGTGCCGTCAGAGGTCGCTTATTTTGTAACCTATAAATACCCTCTACCTTGCAAGGTAGAGGGTTGGATGTTCTTTCTAATCTAACCTTACATGAGTTTCTCTTTCTAGAATATCCCACTTTCTCGCTCTCTTAAATCATCTATACGCTTAAAGTGTTAATGTTATGATGTGTATGTGAAATCCAATAAATTACAAAGTCAAGCTTGTAAAATTCAAGTTAGGGGAGGATTGTTGGGATATGAAAGTGCTGAAGATTGACAAAGTACTGAAGATTGATAAAGTACTGGAAAAGTCAAAGAGTCAAAGTACTGCTAAAGATAAAGTCAAAGTACTGCACATGAAAGTCAAAGTACTGCAAGAACAAAGAACTGTTATATTTGTTTATAGAAAGTATTGTAACTCTAGAATATTCTCAGATAGATTACTTGTCGTACAAGGATACAATTTGTAAACCGACTAGGGTTATCCTTGAGCCTATAAAAGGACCCCTAGATTGGTATTAGACGTTCGAGTTCATAAGTCTTAGAGAACGATTGCTTACA
Organism: Chrysanthemum makinoi; assembly: GCA_910596185.1. Lineage (NCBI taxonomy): Eukaryota > Viridiplantae > Streptophyta > Magnoliopsida > Asterales > Asteraceae > Chrysanthemum > Chrysanthemum makinoi. The sequence goes on along the minus strand of OU343219.1, from coordinate 80,630,944 downwards.
AGTTATTATTTAGAGTTTTAGAGAAGTTCGATATTTTTAGAGTTGTTAAAGTTAATAAGCAGATTTAGAGTTAATAATAAAAGTTATTCTTCTTAGCTTTGTTAAGTAAATTTCGTATACTTAATAGAGTTTATTCAGTGTTTCTTTGTTAATAACTTAGGATTTATCCGAGGTTGTTAAACCTTAAACAAGTTATTTAAGTTAGTTTGGTTAGAGTACATCGATCCAACAACAAGTCGCTAAGACCTAAGTCGATGAACACAAGTCGCTAAAGCACCAAATCGCTAAGCGGACAAGTCGCTAAAGAGCAACTCGCTAAGTGTCCAAGTCGCTAATGTCAAGTCACTGAGAACAATAAGTACAAGTCGCTAGAATAAATGAAAGCAAGTCGCTAACCCCACCAAGTCGCTAGCCGTAGTGGAGAATCCACTAACTTGTACTGTTTCTCGGCTTGTCTCAATAGACAAGTCGCTACGACTAACACTACAACTCGTTAGAAATTACTGAAGCAAGTCGCTACGAAGAAATTCACAATGAGACTCAAGTCGCTACCTTGAAAAACTTCAAAAACACATTTTTCAATCCAAAACAAGCCCAACCACAGTGATTAAAGCTTTCCAAATCAAAACCAAGCACTTATAATGATTCTAAACACAAAAGTACACTCAAAATTTAAACTTTAACACAAGAGATGATCAAAATGATGCAAAAACCACTAAACTTTTTCGAACTAAAAAACCATCTAAAACCACTAGAAATCCATGGATATATAAAAGAGATGATCAAACCATGGCTCTGATACCATTTGTAACATATTGGATTTCACAAACACATCAAACCATGATCACAAGAGGTGTACACAATGATGTTTTAGAGAGAGAAATAGTTAGAGGTTTGGGAAATTAGTGAGAGAAAGTGAAAATCTTATTATGAGCTCCAACTCTCTACCTTGGGAGGTAGAGAGTATTTATAGTCTTACACAAATCGCCACCTACGGGCTGTGGATCAGGCATACAGTGGGTAAAGACCCGTCCGTCCTCCACGGTGTTAGTTAACTAAATACTACTTAACTTTAAATAACCACGACTATGAGCTTTCTAATGAATACATATACTTGAGGTGACCGACACTTTAACAACTGGATTTACTAAATCTTAACATTGTGTACTTGCGATGTTTATTTTTCAGTTAAAATTGAAACGGAAAAATATTTTTGGTTTTTATAAGATTTTATATTTTTTGTATTTTGTTTTTGAAATATATTTACAAAAGATGTTTTGGTGTTTGACTTTTCAAGTGAGTTTTAAAAATTCATCCAGTTCTTCTAGAGTCAAACACCTCATACCAATTCGGTGAACCAAGCCAGTAAATCTTGTGGGAGGCAAGGCTTTGGTGAAAAGGTCCGCCAATTGATGTTCTGTACCTACAAAGTATAATTCCACCGTTCCCTTTTCCACGTGCTCTTTTATGAAATGGTATCGAAGATCGATGTGCTTTGACTTTGAGTGTTGAACTGTGTTGCACGAGATCGCAATATTTGTCACAGTATACCGGAATCTTGTTGAATACATAACCATAATCCTTGAGTCGTGTTCTCATCCATATGACTTGAGCAAAACACACAGACATGGCTAAATATTATGCTTCTGTTGATGACAACGATGTACATTCTTGTTTCTTTGATTGCCATTACACCATTTTATCACCAAGGAATTGTAAACCTCCGGAAGTACTTTTACGTGTATCTAAGCATCCTGCAAGGTCAGCATCTGAAAAGCTATTAGTTCAAAACCAGAATCCTTTGAATACCAGATCCCTAAATTAATGGTTGCCTTGATGTATCAGATGATTCTTTTAGCCTTTGAGAGGTGTTTTTCAGTTGGTCTTGACTGATAACGGGAGCAAAGATATACAGCAAATACTATATCGGGTCTACTGGCTGTTAGATATATGAGAGACCCAATAATACTATGGTATTTGGTAGGTTCAACTAATTTTCCATGTAAATCAACGTCCAGTTTGTTGGTATGTGCCATTGGTGTATTATAGGTATCACAGGTTTGCATTCCATGTTTATTCAAAATTTCAGGAGCATATTTGGACTGACTGAGGAAAATACCTCGGGGTGATTGATGAAATTGTAGTCCTAAGAAGAACGTAAGTTCACCCATCATTGACATTTCAAAATTTGTTTTCATTAGTCTTGAAAAAGTGTTTGAGTACTTTTTGTGGGTAGAACCAAAGATGATATCATCCACATTAATCTGAACAATTAAAATGTGTGCCCCGTGATATTGAATAAGCAGTGTTGGGTCGACTAATCTTTTGATAAATTATTGGTAAGCAAGAAGGATTACAATTTATCATACCACGCCCGAGAGGCTTGTTTGAGACATACACTTTCTCCTTAAGTTTACCATTTAGAAATGCAGTTTTGACATCCATTTAGTAGACGGTGATATTCATGTGAGCCGCGAATGCTAGAAAAATTCGTACAGCCTCAAGTCTAGCAACCGGCGCAAATGAACTTCAAAGTCGATACCCACTTCCTGTTTGTAACCCTTAGCCACCAGGCGTGACTTGTTTCGAATAACCGTTCCGTCAGCATCTAACTTATTCTTCCAAATTCATTTTAGACCAATGACGTAGACCCCTGTCGGTCTTTCAACCAATTCCCATACTTCTAATCATTTGAACTGGTTCAGATTTTCTTGCATGGATTCAATCCAGTTGTCATGAGTCATTGCATCCTTAATGTTTTTGGGTTCAGTTTTGACTGACAGTGAGTGCATATATATGCAATTTTCTCCATCAGTCTAAAGGCGTTGTCTAGTTACGACTGGTTGGTTTGGGTTGCCAATAATGTTAACAAGAGGATGATCTTTGGTTCATCGGTGTGTGAAAGGTTGGTGTTGGTATACATTGTGCAGATTAGGTGGATTCAGATGGCTGGTAGAAGATTTAGCTACATCTGAATTTGCCGTTTCTAATGAGAAAGGGTTGACAAATGCATTGCCATCATAATCTGCAGGTGCAGGTACATTGTGGTTTAGAGGATCATCAGTTGGGTCAGTGTTATGAGAAGCGGTTTGTTCATCTGTTGTTGGAGATTCAACCGGGGGTGCATCAGCAACAATTATTGTTGTATCAGGTATTGGAGTATTATCAGGTTGAGCAGCGAAAACAGTTGATACATCTGGAGCACGTTGATCAAAGTATTCATTGAACAGAGGAGCAAATAATGTTTCCATCTGACGACGAGTGAGTTGAAAGGGTTGGTCAGCAGATGATTGAGGGAAGTTTAGACGGTTATGTCCGGGTTCTAAGCTAATTTGCTCAGAAGCCATTCTGTGAGCTCATCAAAATTAACATGAATAGTCTCCATAATTTCCTTTGTACGAAAATTCCAGATCCGGTATCCTTTTGAGTTTTCACAGTATCCAACAAAGAATCCAATATCAGCTTTGTCCTTGAGCTTTCCAAAGTCATCAAGATCATTATTTGGATAACAAAGAGCACCAAATACATGAAAGTGTTTTAGGTACGGTTTTCGGTTATGGATAAACTCATAAGGTGTTTTCTTGTGTCGTTTAGTTATCATAGAACGGTTCTGAGTGTAGCATGCAGTTGACACGGCTTCTGCCCATAAGTAATTTGGAAGTTTTGTATTTATCAACATCGTACTTGTAGCTTCTACTAACGTACGGTTTCGTCTTTTGATAACTTCATTTTGTTCTGGTGTTCTTGCAATTGATGTCTGATGCTCAATTCCTACTTTCTCATAATATTCCCGAAGAGTTTGGTTCACAAATTCAGTTCCTCTGTCTGTTCTGACTTGTCTAACCGTGTTGCGGAGCTGAACTTAAATTTTTGTAAGAAAGGTGATGATCATTGGTGGAGCTTGATATTTACTTCGTAGAAAATAAACCCAAGTCCATCTGGAGTAGTCATCAACGATTACGAGAATGTAGCGTTTTCCATATATCGTCTACACACGCATCGGGCCACACAAATCCATGTGAAGAAGATGAAGGATATGCTGAGTGTTGTCTTCAACCTTCGAATGAAAATGAGCACGAGTGCTTTTTCCTTGTTCACAAGTTGAGCATAAGTGGTCTTTTGAATACCGAAACCTTGGAAGACCTTCAACTAGTTTGTGTCGTGCAAGATCAGTTATGGTTTTAAAGCTCAAATGTGAAAGTCTTCTGTGCCACAACCATGATTTTGTAGATGTTGCTTTAGAGAGTAGACAAATGGGAGATGAAGCGACCATGTATTGCATTGAGATAGTGTAAAGGCTTGACGAGCGGGATCCTGACATGAGATTGTTTCCTTGTAGATCACGGATGAAACAAGTTTTCTCCTGAAAAGCAACTTCCAAATCACCATCACAAAATTGACCGACTAAGAAAAGATTGTGTCCAAGACCTTCCACATAGTAAACTCTGCTAATTTCAATGTTCCCATTGATGTAATCTCCATAGCCCATGATAGCTGCAAAGTGATCATTCCCGAACTTGACAATACCAATGAACTTTGAAACAAAGTTTGATAGAAGTTTGAGGTTGGCTGTCATGTGCCGGGAACAACCGCTATCAACAATCCAGAGAAAGATTTGTATCACCTATAATACACACAGACGACTCATAAGGTGGAATAGAGGTAGAGGTGGAACCCGAAGAGTTAGATGGTTCCGATACAGTTACAAATGAAACACACATGTTAATAATTTTGGGTAACCATTTAAATCCAGGTGTATTTTGTAACCATCTCTGCCAAGTCCAACTAGTTTGTGCTTTGGTCTTAGTGAATGCACTAGGTGATATTTTCTTCCTATGAGGTGATGATGGAGCTATGGGTACATCAATGATTTTCTCAGAAACTATAGAAGGTGGTTTACCTAGCAAAGACTTAGAAGCATTAGTGGGCCTAGAGGTAATGCCATTCCTATGTTTTCGTTTACGAGACAAGATAGATTATCATGACAACCAGAAAACATGCTTTTACGACAAACAATACAAGATGCTTCAAACATAACATTCAAAGTACTCAAAGATTCAACATTCGTTACATCACTTTTGCTATTACATTTGTCTAACGCAATATCTAAAGTAGGTGCAACATGTGTTTTATTCAAATTCCTAACATGATCTTCTACTTCAGAGGCTTTTAGTGGTCTTCTCTTACATTGCAACTTCTTATTCTTCTTGTCAGTGCTCTTAAGCTGTGAAGTGTTAATGCTAGGATTAGAAGTAACCACTCCTGTAGAAGTGGAAGGAATCACATTAGTATCTTGAGGTTTGTCAGTGGGCTTCCTAGTGTCAATTTTAAACATTCCAGGTGCAAGGACATTTGTGTTACTAGACTTATCATTCTCATATTTCACCAACTTCTCTTTCAACTCTATGATAGTGTGTAATAAATCTTGATTTTCAGAGTGAAGTTTCCATTAACACTTAATACTTCACGAGTGTACACAAGATGATCATCAAGATCTTTTGACGCTTTAGCATGTGTCTTTTTGAGCAATTTAAATATGACACCATATTCTGTTTTGACTTTAGCAATTTCTTGTTCATATTTGAAAATCTGACACTTTAAAGATGCGTTCTCATCATCCAGTCGTTCGAGTTTTGGTTCAAAAGGTTTTTCACTCGACTGGTTGAATTTGTTTTGCAAAGCAAGTTCTCGATTAATACAGTCATTTTGACACCATTGAAGACGACGTGTTACTTCCGAAAGTTCATTTAACAAACGCTCATTTTCAGCTTTCAAAGTTTTGATTTGAGACACATTATCAACAATATCAACATTATTAACAGTATAAACAGCAATATTATCACAAGCAGAGGCAGTAGTGTAATACAACACAATTGATATAGTATCAACACATATAACATCTTCCAAGAGTCGATCAACATGATTTCGAAATTTTTTATTCTTCTTTTTGGTTTTCAAAATTCAGGCCTCTGTTTCATTGAAAATTGTTTTCATTTGTCCTATTTATTTCTGAAGATCCCGTTCCCAATATGTTGCACACATACGTAAATTTCAAACATGTGATAAAAGCAGTTTTTGAAAAATATTTCTTTGGTCTCTGGCATAAGCTGATTGAAAAGTCATAGGTTTTATTTCCGAATTACGTTCAATTTCATGTTCCAAAATTTTAATGTCACACATGAATGTATCAAAATATTAAGAATTTGACATCTTTTGGGTAATGGTGTGATTTCACTCAAAGAAGGTAAAGGACCATTAACTTGTGCAACTGATTTGACGGGACCGGCGTCAGAAGAGGACTCATTAATATGTATGATAACCCAAGGTGTATTTGTTTTATCCTGTTGTGGAACAAAAGATATGAGAGGTCTTTTTGAGTAATAAAAAGGTTTGTTATATTCAACATTTTTCGTTTTCAATCGACTCTCATCTTCTGCATCCCATTCCTCTTCACGATTATATTCAACAACACGCACAATAGATTCATCAAGCATATGTTTGACATTATACAACTTTGGATTTTCCTTGAATGCTCAATGGAGAAAATGTGGTTTGTTATCAGCAAGATCTGGCCCATAATCCAAGGTATATTTGTTTTATCCTGTTGTGGAACAAAAGATATGAGAGGTCTTTTTGAGTAATAAAAAGGTTTGTTATATTCAACATTTTTCGTTTTCAATCGACTCTCATCTTCTGCATCCCATTCCTCTTCACGATTATATTCAACAACACGCACAATAGATTCATCAAGCATATGTTTGACATTATACAACTTTGGATTTGCGTTGAATGCTCTATGGAAAAAACGTGGTTTGTTATCAACAAGATCTAGCCATATCCATCTAGATTTGGCTTAAATGTGAACTTTTCAGTTCATGTGATAGACTCACCATGCTTATAGACAATATTATGAAACTCTTTGAGTTTGTTTTGAAAATCGACAATTTCATCAAGATAGAGTGTTGGGTTCGTTATTTTGAGTTGATAATGGCAAAACTAATAAGCTGCAATTTGACAAGAATGAAACGTGAAGGACTAAATATGACAAAGGTGGAATCTTCTAATTATAGAAAATTACAGGAAAATCTTCTTATTGTTTATGTTTATTTAGTCATTAATTCCCTGTAACCCTAGTATCTCTAGTTTATAAAGAGATACAGGGAATACGTTTTAGTGTGTGTCAAGATGTGAACACGATTAGTAAAGGTGTGTGTGTGTGTACAGGCGTTAGGGGACGCCTTGGGTATTGGTTAGTCGACTAGTGTTTAGCCTCAAGGATCCATGATTCCTTGTTATAGATAGATAACACGTACTATCATTGATCAAGATAGTATTGGGGCTGTTGATTGTGTTTGCAATAGAGTAGAGATGATGACGAAGCAACCTTGTAGCAATAACAATTATGTTTTGATGTATTCCGCTGTGTATTATTGTTAAATGTTATTGTGATCCTAGATAAGGTCTGAAAAACCTCGAGCATCGATTCTAACAAGTGGTTTCAGAGCCAGGTTGCTCTTGATATCTGGGATTTCGCAAGGTTTCTTGAAGAAGAAGAAAAATTCGAATTTGGAAAATTTTCGTAATGCTTCTGCAGGTCAGTTTTCAAGAGGCGATAAATTTGTCGTTAACCGTTGGATCGGCCTGTAATTTTGGCTGGAGCTTGTCTATATACCCATATAACTTTTCACTGGAGGGATCGTTGATTCGAGCCTTTATGTGAAAGTTATAGGTTGCCGAAGTTGGCTGCAGAAACAGGTTTACCAATTCGAAATTTTTGAAGTTTTTAGGGTTTGTTTTAAACTTTATTTACTTTTGAAACCCTAATACCATGTGATTATTCTGATTAGTCAAGGTTTATATCTGATTGGTATTTCATTGGTACTTCATTAAAGTGGGTTAGTGTGAGCTTGCAACTATTGGAACATATTTGATCGTGAGTGTTTCAAAGAGATTGAAGGCTACTGGTTGAATTAACGAGAGATGGATTTTGTAATTTTCGTGAAGCAATAAGGAGTGGAGATATTATGGTTTATGCTACTGATACGTTTCTACTACTACCTACTGATTTTTATTGCTCAGTTATAAATCTTGTTGCTACAAAAGCTCATTAGTGCTGCTGATTTGAGACAGATTAGCAACAATTTAGTGATAGATTTTGTGTCACTAATTGCTATGGGAGGAAGGAGAAGTAGTTTTGTGCCAGTTTTTGCAAAAACTTTGTGACACTTTTAAAAGTGTTATCTGGATACTTAAAAAAAAGTTATCCTTAACATTGTTTGTACTGTTGAGCTTGTCCGAGATGTATGTTAGTACTCCTAATGGTGACCGATATCGGATGACAATGCATTTTGGTTCTTGGACAGGAGTACGTGATAAAATTGGATGACACACACTGTTTGGATTTGAGGGGAAGCATGTTAATCGTGATTTGGTTACGAAGAGTTAATACTTCTAGCTTTAAAAAATTAATACTCTTGGCTTTGGAAGTTAATACTCTTAGATTTCGAAGTTAATACTTTTAGTGGAAGTTAATACTCTTAGTACATTTTTAGTACTCTTGTACAGATAATGCGTGGATTTTGGTCTTAAATGTTCATGGCTCGTTCTTTTGCATAATTGATTACTTAAGAAAGGCGTTTATCACCTATTTGAAGATGAAGTGGAATTATTTGGGTTTGTGTTTTATCATACCTTTTAGCAGGAGGTAACTTGTTCATACGTTCATGTGACAACGAATTGACGAATAGTAGATGAAGTTTTTCGTCAAGAGATTGCGGTCTCCCTATACTATTAGGTATACATTCGATGTCAACTTTAGTGCAAGATATAAGACACAGGTTTGGACTGTTCTATTTCAAAGATCAAGTTGGTTATACTTGGTTTTCTTCATCAGTAATCATTACATAGAGCCTACATTATGTACATGGTTAACATATGGGTTTCAGGGGAAGCTTAATGTTTAAATGTTTAACCATTTATATGCTACATCGAGGTGAAGGTTTTTACTATTGCTGATTGGTATTTGTACTGCTCGTTTGGATTTCTTTTGCCTTAATTTCATTTTTAGCAAGCTTTTTGGTGTTCATTCCTGGAGGGTAACTTGAGGCATTAGAAAGATGGATTAGTCGTATGATATTGGTTGGTGGTTTTGAAGATCAACGTTGCTTCTACTTAGCTTCTCCTAGTGGATAATGGAAAAAAGGGGAAGAAGAGTCTACTTGAAGATTTGCAACTTGAAGATCCTTGATGTATATCATGACTTAAGGGGAAGTTTCATTCATCGTGTAGTTTTGCAATTATCAACTAGGGGAAGATTATTGGGTTCGTTATTTTGAGTTGATAATGGCAAAACTAATAAGCTGCAATGTGACAAGAATAAAACGTGAAGGACTAAATATGACAAAGGTGGAATCTTCTAATTATAGAAGATTACAGGAAAATCTTCTTATTATTTATGTTTATTTCGTCATTAATTCCCTGTAACCCTAGTATATCTAGTTTATAAAGAGATACAGGGAATACGTTTTAGTGTGTGTCAAGATGTGAACACCATTAGTAAAGGTATGTGTGTGTACAGGCTTTAGGGGACGCCTTGGGTGTTGGTTAGTTGACTAGTGTTTAGCCTCAAGGATCCATGATTCCTTGTTATAGATAGATAACACGTACTATCAATGATCAAGATAGTATTGGGGCTGTTGATTGTGTTTGTAATAGAGTATAGATGATGACGAAGAAACCTTGTGGCAATAACAATTATGTTTTGATGTATTCCACTGCGTATTATTGTTAAATGTTATTGTGATCCTAGATAAGGTCTAAACAACCTCGAGCATCGATTCTAACAAGTGTTTTCAGAGCCAGGTTGCTCTTGATATCTGGGATTTCGCAAGGTTTCTTGAAGAAGAAGAAAAATTTGAATTTGGAAAATTTTCGTAATGCTTCTGCAGGTCAGTTTTCAAGAGGCGATAACTTTGTCGTTAACTGTTGGATCGGGCTGTAATTTTGGCTGGAGCTTCTCTATATACCCATCTAACTTTTCACTGGAGGGATCGTCGATTCGAGCCTTTATGTGAAAGTTAGAGGCTGCCGAAGTTGGCTGCGTAAAACAGGTTTACCAATTCGAAATTTTTGAAGTTTTTAGGGTTTTGTTTTAAACTTTATTTACTTTTGAAACCCCTAATACCATGTGATTATTCTGATTAGTCGAGGTTTATATCTGATTGGTACTTCATTGATTACCTCGTATATAATTTAAAGTGGGTTAGTGTGAGCTTGCAACTATTGGAACATATTTGATCGTGAGTGTTTCAAAGAGATTGAAGGCTACTGGTTGAATTAACGAGAGATGGATTTTGTAATTTTCATGAAGCAATAAGGAGTGGAGATATTATGGTTTATGTTACTGATACGTTTCTACTACTACCTACTGATTGGTATTACTCAGTTATAAATCTTGATGCTATAAAAGCTCATTAGTGCTGCTGATTTGAGACAGATTAGCAACAGTTTAGTGACAGATTTTGTCACTATTTGCCATGGGAGGAAGGAGAAGCAGTTTTGTGACAGTTTTTGCAACAACTTTGTGACACTTTTAAAAGTGTCATCTGGATACTAAAAAAAATCCTTAACATTGTTTGTACTATTAAGCTTGTCCGAGATGTATTTTAGTACTCCTAATGGTGACCGATATCGGATGACAATGCATTTTGGTTCTTGGACAGGAGTAGGTGACGAAGTTGGATGACACATACTATTTGGATTTGAGGGGAAGCATGTTAATAGTGATTTGGTTACGAAGATTTAATACTTCTAGCTTTAAAAAATTAATACTCTTGGCTTTGGAAGTTAATACTCTTAGCTTTCGAAGTTAATACTTTTAGTGGAATTTAATACTCTTAGTACATTTTTAGTACTCTTGTACAGTACATGCATGGATTTTTGGTCTTAACAGGTTCATGGCTCGTTCGTTTTGCATAATTGATTACGAAGAAAGGCGTTTATCACCTATTTGAAGATGATGTGGAATTATTTGGGTTTGTGTTTTATCATACCTTTTAGCAGGAGGTAACTTGTTCGTACGTTCATGTGACAACGAATTGACGAATAGTAGATGAAGTTTTTCGTCAAGAGATTGCGGTCTCCCTAAACTATTGGGTATATGTTCGATGTCATCTTTAGTGCAAGATATAAGACATAGGTTTGGATTGTTCTACTTCAGCATCAAGTTGGTTATACTTGGTTTTCTTCATCAGTAATCATTACATAGAGCTTACATTCTGCACATGGTTAACATATGGGTTTCAGGGGAAGCTTAATGTTTAAATGTTTAACCATTTATATGCTACATCGAGGTGAAGGTTTTCACTATTGCTGTTTGGTATTTGTACTGCTGGTTTGGATTTCTTTTGCTTTAATTTTATTTTTAGCAAGCTTTTTGGTGTTCATTCATGGAGGGTATCTTGAGGCATTAGAAAGATGGATTAGTCGTATGATATTGGTTCGTGGTTTTGAAGATCAAAGTCGCTTCTACTTAGCTTCTCCTAGTGGATAATGGAAAAAAGGGGAAGAAGAGTCTACTTGAAGATTTGCAACTTGAAGATCCTTGATGTATAGCATGAGTTAAGGGGAAGTTTCATTCATCGTGTAGTTTTGCAATTATCAACTAGGGGAAGATTGTTGGGTTCGTTATTTTGAGTTGATAATGGCAAAACTAATAAGCTGCAATGTGACAAGAATGAACCGTGAAGGACTAAATATGACAAAGGTGGAATCTTCTAATTATAGAAGATTGCAGGAAAATCTTCTTATTGTTTATGTTTATTTAGTCATTGATTCCCTGTAACCCTAGTATCTCTAGTTTATAAAGAGATACAGGGAATACGTTTTAGTGTGTGTCAAGATGTGAACACCATTAGTAAAGGTATGTGTGTGTACAGGCGTTAGGGGACGCCTTGGGTATTGGTTAGTCGACTAGTGTTTAGCCTCAAGGATCCATGATTCCTTGTTATAGATAGATAACACGTACTATCAATGATCAAAATAGTATTGGGGCTGTTGATTATGTTTGTAATAGAGTAAAGATGATGACGAAGAAACCTTGTAGCAATAACAATTATGTTTTGATGTATTCCGCTGTGTATTATTGTTAAATGTTATTGTGATCCTAGATAATGTCTAAACAACCTCGAGCATCGATTCTAACATAGAGATCTATCCATTTCCTTGAAGTTTGTTTGAATTCTGAAAACTCTTTTTGACACGAAGACAACTGAAGCTTGGCTTTTTGAGTTTCCGAAGTAAGAGTGTCAACGTGTTGTTTATAAAAGACGATTTACCAAATTTACCAATAACGCATACGAGGAAGTGCACTCGTCCGTTATAGCAAGATTTTCAAGGTAAGTCGGGATCGTTCACAGGGATTTGAGTGAATCTTATTAACAAGTCTAAATCAACTAAGGCAATCCAAAATCATGTAACAACGAAAATAGATATAATGAAATTCAGATGATTAAAAACTACACTTGCTTAAACTAGTTTCTTATCCTTGATTAGTATGATTGTGTTAACCTCTTAACATGTTGGTTATGATAATTAGTTGGTGTACTAATCTATTGCTCTTACAAGTTAAACCTTCGTCAAGATTTTAGTTCATAAAAACAAGCATTAAGTTTAACCAATCAATTCAAGATCAATTCAAGTTTCATAAGTTTACTTTCACAAACTTAAACACAAAAACATCCATTTGCTTTATCAAATTTGCTTAAGAAATGGTCAATACAAAAGGTAACCGATTATGGACAAAAGGTTACAATTGATTGTAAACACCTAATCTTACGACCTTTTAGATGTTTCCAATCAATCCAACTTGATAATCAAAAAGCGTTCTTATTACAACCACACTTTAGTTTCTTTGTTTAATCAAGAATAATGAGTAAAAACAATCATCCATAGACAAAATGATTATAACTAGTTGAATAACAATAAGTTCTTTCGACCTCTACGATTACTATCAACTAGTCAAACTTGATTAACAAATGTCACTATGAAACTTTAGCACAATTGGATCTTAGAATCAACTTGAAATTGAATTAAAACATGTTAACACAATAAAAAACTAATCACATGATAATCAACATCATTTAAGCAAGTGTATAAAGTAACTAGCCACTCATAGCAAACATAAACATAAACTCAGAACTTTGAACATTAGAAAATATGATTAAGAGTCTTACAATGCTTAGAATAAGATTACAAATGGTGAAGTAATGATTACCAAAGTATTAGGGTAGACTCCTTGGGGTTTTTGAACGGCAAATTGGGGTTTTGAAATAGGTCTTCCAATCGGATCGGTCGCATGACCAGCCGATCCGGTTGGTCTTCTAGGAATACCCCAACCGAATCAGTTGCGGGTGGCAACCGACCGGTTGGTCCGACTTCACAGGTACTTCTGACCATAATCCAGCCGATCCGGTTGCGGGTGCAACCGATTCGGCTGGTCTTCTTGAGTGACGGAAAATCGACCTTTAACTTTATTCTGGCTTGTAGAGCTTGTTTTTTCAATCATCTTGGTCTTCTATGATACTTGATATGCTGATTTCTGCTTGACATGCTTCACTGAGACGAAAATCTTCCTTTTATTGAACATTCTTTTACTTTTCCTTACGTTTCCCTGCAATTGGTTATAAATACTAGACAAACATATTTTGATGCGATTAAGTACTAAAATCATATAAATATAACCAAATAACATATACAAAAGCACACATAACGCTACTGAAAACATGTACAATCTGAGCGTTATCAAATTCCCCCACACTTAAATTTTGCTTGCCCTCTAGCAAATCTTGATAAAATATCCACTCGTACGAAATCATGATTACAAAAAATATGATGCAAATCCACCAAGTACAAGTACGAGAGAAGATTCATCAATTTAGCTTTTAAGGGCGAAACTTCTATATGTTTGAAAATATCCAATGATTTTCTTGCATGATTAACATTTCAAAAACACCTCACGAAAAAGGAACGAAATATAATTCACTCAATCACTCAATTTTTAGTGGAGTAATAAGATAAATCACACTCATTGCTCAGCCATGATTAGATTATTACCATAAGCTTGTACAAGAAACAAAACTCCACCTACGTGGCGTGAGCACCAAGCAAAAACATCTAAAGAGGACTTTTATTTGGGTTATAATGTTAAGGCTTAGGGTTAAGGGTATGGATAAGGCATGGGAATGTTTAATGAAATTGGTGTTGAAAGAAAAATAGAATCAAGTCTAATACCCATGTTGCTAGTTACCAAACAATCCGCAAACCAATAAATGATTATAACTTCATTTTATTTTCTTCGGATTTCCACAAGTCTTCGCTTTGATTCACCATAACAAATGTTCTTCGAACATAGCACATTGGCTAATACATTCACATTTTTTTATTTTTATTTTTTTTGTTTTTTTATTTTTATTTTTTTAAACATCCTTGAAATGGCTCACACAACTAACAAGGTGCGGTTACTCATAATCATTTAAACAATCTTCTCCTACCAGGTGATTAGCAACCAACCGTTTGAACATTGACAAGGGTTAGGCTAAGGTTTAAAGTGTAAAATCTTTTTGTATTTTCTGGATTTATCAAAAACGAAAAGAATGGCTCAGAGGGTGTAACTAGGGGTATCTAGCGCTAGAGATGAGTGCTACAAATGGGTCCATGTAGGTGGTTAACTAACCGATGTGGCTAGCTAATATATCATAATATGAAAAATGGAAGGCCATTTGGGTTAATTCCTAAGTTGCCTCTTTATCACACGAATTCACTTATATCGCACAAATGCAATCTCACTGCGATCTAGTAATGATTTACAAGTACAAGTTCTAGAATAAATAAAATATCCGGCACACTCATGGCAAAAGATTCAAGCATAAAAGATGTATGCTTAATATAGAACAGGCTTAAATCCTCACAATTTTAGTGGTAAGGGCTATAATTTGTGCTAGCAAATGTTATCGATCCCAGAATGGATTGCAATATTAATCGGAACACATCTCAAATTTTTAAGTATTACCAGTTTTACCAGTGGTTTGATCCAGTTATTCTAATATATTATCCTAAAAACGTGAAAATAACTAGATCACAAGGGCAAACAAAATTTTAAATTTAAGCTTAAAAACTCTAATTTTCTTATTCACCCCCCCCCCCACACACACTTAAGTTAAACATTGTCCTCAATGTGAAAAACGAACTTCAAAGTATAGAAATAGGGAAATAGAGATAAAACCAGATATTCGAATGAGTTTGTCAGCTTAATTTTATTTTGATCCAAGCGTCCACTAGAGTAATCATTACCTGCACAAAATCTTATATACAAACAAAAAGAGTTTTATTAAGATGTGGCACCCCCGCCCCCCCACACTTAAGTTCAACCAAAGGTTTAAACTTTGGGGCGTGATCAGAGAAAATCAAATTTGAAACACACGGGTTGCCTCCCGAGAAGCGCTTGTTTTATTAACGAATCATCAGCCTAACTCAAATCTTCCCAAATTTACTTGGCCACATTTGCAGCCTTGAACATCTTGAAAAGTTCGGGGACATACATGAATTCTTGACTAGTTGCATCAATATCGCTCCAAATGAACTCAGCGGATGGTTTCCAAGGAACACTTTGTGGGATTCTTCCTGGAAAAGGTGCTACGAAGGTGATGGCTTCGAATTCATTTTCAGGTGAAACTGTCTCAACTGATATTTCATTCATTTGCTCCTTATCGTAGTATAATTTGATTCGGTGCCCATTAACGATGAAACTTCCACCCTATTTTTCATAAAGTTCGACATATCTGGATGGATATCCATGTTTAACGATATATGGGCCAAACCATCTTGGATGTAGTTTAGAAGCTTTGAATTTAAATTTAATTTTGAAAAGCAGAACTTTATCTCCGGCTTTGAATTCTTTTCGAATTCGCAGCTGTTTTTCGTGATAAGCTTTTGTTCTGGCCTTATACAGTTTGGAATTTTCATAAGCTTGGAGTCTTAATTCGTCGAATTCGTGCAATTGCAAAAATCTCTTTTCTCCAGCTATTTTGAGATCGGTGTTACAGTTTCTAAGAGCCCAGTAAGCACGGTGTTCAACTTCGAACGACAAATGACAAGTTTTTCCATACAGGAGTCTGTAAGGAGTTGTGCCAATAGGAGTTTTGTAAGCCGTACGAAACGCCCACAGAGCATCGTCAAGTTTCTTCGACCACACTGAAGGATTGTCCTTCACTATTTTTTCGAGTATTCTTTTAAGAGCTCTGTTGGTGTTTTCAACTTGGCCACTGGTTTGTGGGTGATAAGCTGTCACGAATCGATGATGAACCCCATATATTTTCATGGTTTTCTCCATTTGTCGGTTACAAAAATGGGTTCCTCGATCGCTTATCAAGGCTTTCGGGATTCCATAACGAGCGAAAAGCTTTTTGAGAAAATTAACGACAACACGAGCATCGTTTGTTGGTAAAGCTTCGGCTTCCACCAATTTGGACACATAATCTAAAGCAACGAGAATGTATTCGTATTTGTGGGATTTAGGAAATGGTCCCATGAAATCAATTCCCCAAATATCGAATATTTCACACACTTGAATGTTTGTCAATGGCATTTCGTCTCTGCGTGAAAGGTTGGTGGTTCTTTGGCAAGCATCACAGTTTTAGACAAGTGTATACGCTTCTTTGAATATTGTTGGCGAATAGAATCCAGCATCAAAAACTTTTTTAGCTGTGGTGGAAGGACCATAATGTCCCCCAGTTAGGCCATGATGACATTCATTAAGAATCTTGCGGGTTTCGGAACCAAAAACACATCTTCGGATCATTCCATCAGGGCACATTTTGAAAAGATAAGGTTCTTCCCAAAAGTAGTGTTTAAGTTCCGAAAAGAATTTGCTCCTTTGAGCGTACGTTAATCCTTTTCTGAGAATTCCTCCAACGAGATAGTTCTCAAAGTCAGCAAACCATGGATCGTCGTTTCCATAAACCGTCATGAGGGTTTCATCAGGGAAGTAATCATCGATTTTTTCTTCCTTCAACTCCTCTAGATAGGGATTTTGAAGACGTGATAAATGATCAGTGGCTAGATTTTATGCTCCTTTCTTATCTTTGATTTCGATTTCAAATTCTTGGAGTAGCATAATCCATCAGATGAGACGCGGTTTAGCATCTTGCTTGGTGAACAGATATTTGAGTGCCGAGTGATCGGTGAACACGACTGTTTTTGAGAGTACGAGGTAGGATCGGAATTTGTCGAATGCGAAAACTACGGCTAGTAGTTCTTTTTCTGTGACTATATAATTTTGATGAGCATTATTCAGTGTTTTGCTAGCAAAATATATGGGCCGAAAGTGTTTTCCTTCTCGTTGGCCTAAGACTGCTCCAACAGTAAAATCGCTTGCATCGCACATAAGCTCGAAGGGTAGTGACCAATTAGGTGAAACCATGATCGAATCACTAGTCAGTTGAGATTTCAACGTTCCGAATGCTTTTATGCAATCGGCATTGAAGTCAAAGACAGAATCTTTCTCAAGAAGTTTTGTCATCGGACGGGATATTTTTGAAAAATGTTTGATAAATCGGCGGTAGAAACCGGCATGTCCTAGAAAACTTCTAATGGCTTTAAAGTTAGTCGGTGGTGGAAGTTTCGTGACAACGTCGATTTTTGCTTTATCTACTTCCATGCCTGCACTGGAGATTTTGTGGCCAAGCACAATTCCTTCGGTCACCATAAAGTGACATTTTTCACAGTTGAGGACAAGATGTGCAGCTTCGCGTCTTTCGAGCATTTTATCAAGATTGGAAAGACAAGCTTCAAATGAGTTTCCGAAAACTGAAAAGTCATCCATGAAAACTTCCATGGAGGTTTCAAGCATGTCTTGGAATATGGCTATCATACACCTTTGAAAAGTTGCAGGTGCATTACAAAGACCAAAACGCATACGTTGATATGCGTAGGTTCTAAAAGGACAAGTGAAAGTGGTCTTTTCTTGATCATTAGGATTGATTGGAATTTGAAAGTATCCTAAAAATCCATCGAGGAAACAAAAGAATTTATTCCCTGCATATTCTTTCAAGCATTTGATGCATGAACGGGAGTGGAAAATGATCTTTTCTGGTGGCTTTATTTAATTTACGATAATCAATAGAAACGCGCCAACCAGTGACAGTTCTAGTAGGAACTAGCTCATTTTGTTCATTAGTCACAACCGTCATTCCTCCTTTCTTAGGAACACAGTGAACGGGACTCACCCAAGGACTATCCTCGATTGGGTAAATGATACCAGCATCGAGAAGTTTGATGATTTCATTTTTGACAACTTCTTTCATGTTGGGATTTAGTCAACGTTGATGTTCCACAATAGGTTTAATCCCATCTTCGAAATTGATTTTGTGTTTGCAGAAATTGGGACTAATTCCTGGGATATCAGATGTTTTCCAAGCGAAAGCTTGTTTATGATTTTTGAGGACAGAAACTAAACTTTCTTTCTCCTTGGCCTCGAGTAATGAAGATATGACTACTGGAAGAAGTGAGTTTTCCTCCAGGTAAGCATATTCAAGATGATCAGGGAGAGGTTTGAGCACGAGATCTGTTGGTGGTTCTTCCAGAGAAGATTTTATTCTCATATAGTCATCGAAAGTTATTTCTTCAAAATTCTCTTCCTCCTCCGTGTTATCTCCTTCGAACTCTACTTTCATAAAATCAACAAACTCTTTGTCAAGGTCTGTTTCATTGATTTTTTCGGAAGTAGTCATGAATGGATCAGATTCGTTAAGTAATGCATCCAATTCTTCGTCAATGACTTCATCGATAACATTGATGTTGAAAAAAGTGTCATCACTGGAACGTGGATAGCGCATTGCTTTATCGATCAGAAAGGTGATTCGATCTTCTCCAACTACAAGGTTGAGTTCTTTTAATTTCCTTTCACTTTGATGATTGCATCAGCGGTATTTAGGAAAGGTCTTCCTAAGATGAGTGGGACTTTACTATCTTCTTCCATCTGTAGGATTACAAAGTCCACGGGAAAAATGAATTTACCAACTTGATCGAGCATATTCTCAGCAATTCCAACAGGATATTGATAAGAATGATTTGCTAATAAAATACTCATATTTGTCGGTGATGGATCTAAGCACACACCTTGTGTTAGTGATATTTTGAGTTATATTAATAAGCACGCGGAATATACTTAATAATACTTAGAAGACAGATTATATGATATAATGTAAGTAAGAACAATAAACACAAAGCTTCAATATTATTAAGAAATAATACGAGTGATCTTGGTTATCACTAGGGTTACACCTTGAAGCTTATATGAATGATACGTTCTCTAAGCAATGACCTAGGATCTCCTTTTATAGCATAAGGAGTCCTTTACAAGATAAGTATAAACCTAAAAATATAGAATATACACAAGATCTTTTCTATACTTATCAATACATGGATACTTATCAATTATCCTAACAGCAGTGGTAATATTTGTACTGGCAGTGGTAATGAGTTTCCACTGCTAGTGTAATCTTTAGCAGTGTTAACCACAAGACTATCAGTGGTAACTGTTATCTTTATTCCCAACAATCCTCCCCTAAACTTATGATTTCTCTGCAAATCAATAAGTTTCTTCAATCTTCATTATCTGCAACGATTTAGGGAATTCTTTCAAACACTTCATCTTCTTCTCAATGCTTGAATAGCTCTTGAACATTGATCTTGAAGCCTGAGTAACAATGCTCTGACCTTCTCACTATCTTCATGAACTCTTATAGTAGTACATAGCATCACAGTGAGAGTTCCAGCTCTGAGTGGATATTCTTTCTCAGCAAGCATTAATGCATCTACTCCATTTGCTGTAGAAACATGATGAACTTCAGATGAATCATAATAGAACCATTTAGTACCAGGACATGAACATGAGAATCTCCAAAAATCATCATTAACATCTGGTTCATAGAGCCTCCTAAGATTAACCTATAACTGCATCTCCTTCATATCTTTGAGATCTTCAGCATCAAACCTTTCTTGAACTAATTTCCATAATGTTTCAAGATCATCTCTGTCACAAGCTTTGATGAGATCTTCAAATTGAATGAATGATGAAGTTTCACCACCTAGCCTTGTAATTTTCCATGTTGGAGCAAAGTTGCTAGCAGTAAACACTTCCGAGTCAATGATAGGATATCTGACTTGCAGTGGTTCAGGGTAAAAGTCTTCTTCTTCTATCACAATCATTTTAGTCAGTTGTTCTTCAGTGAATTTCTCAGTTGGAATTTCTTGTTCTTCAGCAAACTTTGTCTTCTTAAATGTCTGAGATTCACTATCTTTGGCCTTTCTCTTCAAATTAGGATACATTCTTGCTTCTTTTTCAGATTCCATTGGAATAAAATCTTTATCTTGTCTTTGAATTCTATAGTAGGTACTTTCAACTTTATCATCAGGCATTCCTTTGAATTGATGTCTTTTCCAGCCACCAACCTTGCAACAATAATCTTTCATCATTGAAATCAATTGTGCCTTTGTTGGTTGTCTTGGTTTCTTTTAGCCCTTCTTGACTGAAACAATAGCATCTTGAAGTGCTTGATTATTCTTCATCTGAATAAAGTCCTTTAACTGTGCTGTTCTTTGATCTTCAATTAAAGACTTATCAGCCACGAGTTCAATTGCTTTCTTCTTGATCACTGGATCATTTGCAATCAAGAAATCAATTTCTTCTTCAGTAGGTACATAGCTGAACTCTGGAGTCTTCTCTCTGAATCTTGTAGGTGGAACAGTGGAAAGTGGATCTTCTATTCTATCCAGCCTTTTAGCCTCCATAAAGCTTGCAATCTCCAATTCTTCAAGCTTTTTCTTTTCAGCAACTTCAACTTCATAAATTTTTCTTGCAACTTCAGCATCATGAGCAATCTGAACTTGTTCTTTCTTTGAAACCTTTCTTCTTGTTTGCTCCTTCCTTTGCATAACAGCTTTACCTTTGTCTTTATTCTTGTTAGGTCACCATATTAGTAACACAAGCATCAATATGTAGAAATAGAGATAGGATGATCGGTTGCAGACGTTATCACACACACGAATATAAATGAAGAATAGTTATGCGTAAAGTGAAAGATAAAATGAACAACCAACCCTCAAGTGAGGGTTTACAAGAGTATTTATAGGGCAAGGAGCTAGGGCAACACTACTAGCAACCTTACCTTCTTATGGGCTTGGGCCAAGGCTCATGGGCTTTCTACATAAGCCTTGGCATGATAACTAACATAAAAGCCATAATTAAGCTAACTATTACATATTAATTACTAACACTTGAATTCTAGTTTAGGAGTGATTCCAACAATCTCCCCCTAAGTGTTAGTGATTGATAATATAAATGTTGTAGGTGCTGATGTAATAGTAGCTTTGACGTCTTCTGACATTCTTCTTTCTTGTGAGAGGAAATGTCTTGATTCGAACAATCTCCCCAGTGTAGAGAAATTGTTTCCTTTGAAGTATTCTGCTTTGACGTCATCATTTACTTTGTTCTTTGTGATGGTAGTGATAGTATGTTGTGGTTGTCTGCATCAGGTCTGCTTCGTTGCTCCAGTGTCTCCACGTCTTTCTCCAACATGCTCACACGCTCTTCAACGTTGGATTTCAGTGTTGATGTAGTTCTCTAAGTCTTTAAACTTTGTAGATTCTTTGCTGATGAAGAATCATTCTGACTTTGTGTTGCCTTTGATCATGTGACAACTTCATATATGATGTGGTTGGTATGAGCATGTGGAGAATCAGCACGATCTTTTCTACCCGCAAGCATCCATAAGAAGAAAACATAAAACATGGGTTAGAAATAATCGAGCGCTTACAAGTTTGAACTTTGAGAGTGTTAACAGCATAGTGTGAAAACACAACTCTAATTCTCACAAAGGCTGTTCCTGAACTGAAGTCCCACAAGTGAGATAACGCGATGTACCGAAGTACATCTACAGTTCAGATGAGTCGCTGAGGTACACCGATGCATCACCCCACGACTGTAGACCGTTTAAGACACACTAAGCGTAATCCACGGGGAGTTACTGAAGTGACCTGCTGTCAGGGTTGTTTGATGTTGACCCTGGCAGGGGTTTCCATTCAATCACTGAGGATCACAATTGTGAACCTCTCATAAATGATCTCTACAGATTGCTAAGATCTGTGAAGGACTCGATAATGAATCACTTGCGTTCTTATTGTTGAACGACTAGCGATGAATTGTCAAGTGTACCTAAGAGATCTTTTGATGAATCTCGTGGCTCTAGACTCAATAGTGCGCTTTGGTTTTCCTGAGCGGAGACTAAGGAGAGGGTCTCCTTTTTCAATACCAGCAATCTCTAAGAGAAAGCCGATAGTTTACGTAGGGTTCCCAGTGAAAATGAAACAAGCTTCTGTTGAGAGAAACTTGAGTGGCTAAGAAGGTTTAGTGCATGCGTCACTGGGTCCATGACGACTTTGATCTTCAATACCGGTGTCATCAAGTGACAACCAGTAGCATATGAATTGAACCCGGTGTCTGCCCTAAGTTGAATAATCTGGAGGGCTATATCTTTTCACCCTTTTCTTTACTTTTCTTTTTAATTCTTCAACTCCTTTCTCCGATTCTCATTTTCTCCTTTTTATAATCATACCTAAGGACATCTAATTCTAACTATTGGTGGTGTCCTTGGGTAGATCCCTCCGGCTCTGGCGGATCATACGACGGTTATTCCTAACCTTAGTCACCTTATAACACCATGACTAACCTATGTTGCCACAAAACCATTTTCATTGAAAATCTCTCAAAGTATTTATAAGTAATAAACATTTTGTAATAATTCGAGAGTGTAATATTTTTGCAGAAATACTCCCCCTCCACACGTGCTTAAGTGTTTTGATAGAAGTCTGCACGGTGAGAGAAGAGCGCACACTTTTGAATTGATCAACTCATGATAGACAATCCTCCGCGAGACACGGTTACGTTGCATAGTTAAAGAGTTACATTGTCTGATTTTAGGTGACAACTAGCTCTAATAACTACCTTGAAGGTGTGGATAACCTCGAAAGGTTGTCAAACCCATCAAAGTTCATGTCTACCAAGAGTTTCTCGAATGGTACATTCTACCCCGGACAAGTCCTTTGCGAGACATGTTTACATCGCTAGCGAACTAGCTTGAAATTATTACCCGTCCCGGACAAGTCTTTTTGATTTACTAACATTTTAGAGTTCGTCAATTCGTTGGTTAAGTCTATTCACACGATGATTCTCTTGCAAGTTACAACATATTTCTTATCACATAATTTTTCTCCCCCTCAAAAATGGCCTATAAATGTTATTTTTGATGAAATTTGTTATCAAATATGTCCATTTCGAGTTTTGCGAGAAGATTACTTCGAAGAACATTTTGTGAACAAAGTTTTTAATCAAATACTCCCCCTCAACAAGTGATATAAGCTTTTGAGGTTTTGACAAAATCTTAAGGGGAAGTACTTGTTCTTTTGAGCAAAACTTTGAAAAAATGAAAGTTTTGATAAGTTTTACTCAAAAGTAAGAAGCTTTCGCTCCTTTTATAGGATTGTGGCACTGAAGCGTACCACAGGGTCCTTTCATTACAAGAACGGGTTATACACTGTTATGTGTGCACAAGCCATTGTTAAACCACACATCCAAATAGTTAATGAATGAAACAGATCAACGGGTACCAGGAGTCTCAGGTATTCCAGCAATAACTCCAGGAATGCGTACTGGACGTTGATAGCCTATGAGAGAAATGCTGGGATGACCACCTACGAAACTCTCCAACGTTCTGAACTGGTCCCTTCTGAACAACCTTTCATCAATGCGAGTGATGATCCTCTTAACATCCCTTTTCTCCATCGAATTCCATCTCTTCTTTGACCCTATGCCTTCATGTATCTCCCTTAACCAATAAGCTAAACCATCCCTTACACTCTTCAGTGTATGATCCCCAAACTTATGAAGCTCTCTACACGCCATCAAGCAGTTGTGGTGTAGTTCACTATGGTAGACTACGCCAAACGGTTTGCTGATGAGAGTGTATTGAGGAAGGTGGTTGATGTTAGGAAGGTCTAGCTGAGGTCTGGTGAGGTTGACATGTGTTTGATATGATTCCACGGCAAGTTGTAAGTCTTCTACACGTTCCTGGATCACTATGCTTCTGATGAAGATGAGCAAGGACTTGATGTATTCACGTTGGATTTCTGTCGAGAAGTGTCTCATTCTTCCCTGTACCTTGGCAAGATACAGATCTTCAATGTCGTTGAGAGAAAATTTCTGAAAGTCCGCTTCATAGAAAACATAGTCCTCTTCGTCTTGTCTTTTGACCATGATTTTCTTAAGAAATGTGTAGTCCCATTTTGACGAGAGAGTTACATGCTTAACAAAGAACGATCCCTTTATCACTATACACTTCGTGTTTTGACTTTTGAACCTGGCAGCTTTTGTAGTAGATTCTTCGGCGTTCCGGCCAATGAAGAATCCCATACATTGCATCTAGGTCATACTTTTCCACGCTGTTGGCAAACATGTGAGTATCTTTTTCTTCGATGGCTATGCAGTTGGAGTAAGTTACTGCCGGGAACAGAAGTGTAAGTGATGTAGCGTATTTATTTGACACATCGCTACCATGTAGAAGGAATTCCAGGTC
This sequence comes from Chrysanthemum makinoi, assembly GCA_910596185.1. Taxonomy (NCBI): domain Eukaryota; kingdom Viridiplantae; phylum Streptophyta; class Magnoliopsida; order Asterales; family Asteraceae; genus Chrysanthemum; species Chrysanthemum makinoi. The sequence continues at coordinate 80,606,258 of OU343219.1, read as the reverse complement.
ATTGTTGAAGAAATAATGGAATGGAATCTTTGGTTGATCTGGTTGGCCAATTGTAGGTAGAGGTCTTGTCCAGTCAGTGTAGTATGGAGCTTTGTCTTTTCGTGTGAAGTCAATGTTAGCTTCAGGGTTGAGCCAATCGATGTTGTTAGACATGGGTCGTGCTATGTTTTCAAGATGGTACACAACTTCAATAGCACTTTCAGAGCTGTCTTTGAGCAGTTGAAAAGCTTCATTTTTTATGCATTTTAACTCTGACTCGGTCATCTTCTTCACCCGAAACTTTTTTTGAAGTAACTTAGCATGCTCCAATGTTCGACCATCTACCATTTCTTGACCTTCCGGTAGTGAGGGAGTAGCATCAACAAGTGTAGAAAACCAGTCGTATTCAGCGGTGTCATCTTCGTCTAGCCATGAGACAACATCTGTCTTTGTCTTCTTCTTCTTCATCTTTGGCTTAGATGAGGACTCTGGTTCATTTGTTGTGGTGGGAGAGGTGGGTTGTTGTCGGGGATCAGGTATATCTTCATCGTCACCACCAGTGTACTAGAAGTGATCACCGGTTTTCTCTGTATCAGGTGGTAACTCAGAGTCCTGAGGTTTTTCAGTTGTAGCAGAACTTGGTGGAGAGCTTCCATCAGTTGGAGTCCTTTGTGGTGGTGGAGGCATGGAGGATGACTCACCAGTTTTCTTCGGACGTTTAGTCTCTATATCTTTGTCCTTATGCTTATCATCATCGTCTCTTGGACGCTTAGGCCTTTCAGCTTGCTCCTTGCATGAAATCTTGAGTTGATATTCCAGTAATGCCTCAAGTAGTTTACTTTCGTCAGAGGTGAAAGTTGCAGATCGTTGAGACAATTGTAGCACCAGCTTGGAAATCAACTCTGCATCAGAGAGAACTGCAGGCTCAATTGGATTGATCGTCATTGTTACCGAGGTGGTTTGCATTGTTTGCTTGACCAATTTCATGAGATTTGGATAGAGCCGTTTGGTGAACATCTCCCTTGTAACTCCAGGAACAGTGTCGAGAAGAAACTTGTGAGTATATTCTATTGTTTTCTGCTCCATTTCATTTTGGAAATCTCCTTTAATAAACTTCTGGATATGCTCCCTTTCTTTCAATAACTCGTTTATCCCGTTTTGAAGAAAGTTGATTCTGTCAGCGAGTTGATTCAGCTTTTTGTTGGTCATGTCTTTCTTCCTGACTTGCTTGACAGCATTGACAATCTTTGTCCTAGCTAGGGATATCCAAGAGTCGGTTGGTTTCTTCACTGACTTGGATGTGGATCTGGTTGTGCCTTTGGATGGTGGAGGTGAAGAGTGAGAAGACGAGTCTGATGATGATGAGACATGAGGAGACTCAGGATCCTTTGGTGGTTCAGAAGTTTCTTCTTTTGAGCGTGCTGGACTATCTAGAAGAAAATCATCATAATTAACTTCGTCATCCTTTCCAGACTTGGCCAATTCTTCTGCCTTAATCTTGGCTTCCTCATCAGCTTTAGCTTGAGCTTCCATTTCTGCTTTTGACTTAGTTGCAGCTTCAACATCTTCATCAGCTTTTTCTTTCTCAGACTTCTCCTTTTCTGGTTCCTCAAATTCATAAGTGATGGTATCCTCCAGTTGCCGTTGTTGTTGTTCGTGGGTGGTGGTACCAGTTTCCTTATCGGGTTGATTAACCGCATCAGAAACTGGTGTAGATAGTGCACCACCACTTGACCCTCCGGGGCCACGAATTTGTTGCTCTACGAATTCTTTGGCAACGTGTTGGAGTCGGATGTTCTTCACCTTTTTCCTGTAGTCTTTGTCTAGTTGCTCTTCTTCTGAACTCTCTTCTTCTGGCTCTGGCACTGGAGTTTTCCCTTTGCCTTTATCAGCTTTTGGACTAGGAGGTTTTGTAACTGTTTGAGTGTCATCGATTGGAGTTTCAGAGTAAAAGACCTCTTCATCCGTATTAGTGTCCTCTGAGTCCTCGTCCAATAGCTTTTGTTGCGGTTCAGGTTTGGGAATAGGAATGGCTTCCTTAGAGGGAATTTTTCTTTTGAGAACATGATTTCTCTTAGGATACTTCCTCGTACTCTCAGTACTCGAGATACTTCCTGCACTGCCTCTCCTGGTTTTCCTAGTAGGTGTACCAGCGGACTTTTCATCAAGGAAACCTACTTTGCCTGCTTCGACTGCTACCAGATATCGTTTGTATGAATACATGTGTTTGATATCATCAGTAATAAGATAATCTGGCAGCACTGCACCTTGTTTCTTTGTTGTAGAGTCCTTAAATCTGACAGTGAGTGTGGGCTCATACAACACGGAGTGTTTTTTGGGGTCATCGAGTCTCAAGGGAATATCAGGGTTATACCCTAGAGCTTTTTGGATCAACAGTTTGGTGTATCGGATATATGGGATCTTGGTGCCAAGCTTTTTAAGGAAAGTCATCATGTCGTCCCATATCAGAGCTTCAACTTCAATGTCTTTCTTGTTGACCAAAGCCCAAAATATTTGTAGTTCCATGAGCTTGGGATGCTCATGACCACTATCATGTCCAGAAACAGATTTTGCAATCATTATGTAGAGGGTTCTCCATGGTTGGGGAATGTTCTTGAGATCAACAGATGAGTGCTTTGTGATAACCCCGGTAGCTTCATCATAGCCGATGTCGACCATGAATTGGAGAACGACCTCTTCAGTTGGAGTGGCATTGAATTGAGTAGGTTCGATGACAGGAATGAGAAGAATGGCCTTCAAATCTGCTGGTGTGATGGTGACTTGTTTGTTGTTAAGCGTCACCGTCACAACATTTCGACCTTTGATCTTTTGCATTGTATGCCAAAATTGGTGAATGTAAATCTCTGGTACAGTAGCAGAGTTTGTGAACATGTTCCGATAAGGGTGAGACTTTAGAATATCCGCAGCAATTTGGCATGAAGAGTCAGAACAAGAGAAGGTATCAAAATCAACTTTGAGGTTGTTCTTTCCGATCTTCATTGGATAACCATGAGGGAAGATATCTTCAACAGTGAGAACGTTTGGTGCTTCCACATTTTGCATTTGAGCGTCCATGTCGTGATCTGAAAGATATTTAGCCAAAAGAACCAACATATCGAAAGACATTACGTTAGTCAACAGTTGATTTTATTGTCTATTATTTGAATGTGATATGTCGATGATTGTTACGAGTCCAATGTCACTTGTTAGTCCAATAGTCCAAAGATGTCGTGATAAGTTTCGTGAGTTGGTTAACTTTGAGTTTTAAAGTCCAAGTTTTCACTTATTTTTTTCACAACTTATTAAACATTTAAGCTTATTAGTGACATTTTGGTTTCGTGGCGTTATGATTTATTTATTTACAAGTTTGCACGTGTAACAATTCATAATTTTGGTTAAAACTAGGCTTAGGCGTAGATTTTGCAAGCTTATGCGTAAACAGGAGTGATTATACGCGTAAACGTAAGCTCATGCGTAGGTTCTTGACTTACGCGTAAGAAATATTACGCGTGGGAAAAGAGGGCCTTAGGTGTAAAGCTTACGCGTAAGCGTATATGGAACCTTACGCGTAAGGCTTACTCGTAAGAGTGAACCTTGTGCGTAGAGGTACTGTTTACGCATATCCTTCACATGATACGCGTAGTCCCCATTGTAGAACCTTACGCGTAAAGGTTACGTGTAATATTTCTCTTACGCATAACATTCTACGCGTAAGGTGATCCTTATACGTAGATGTTCAAGTAACCTTGATTCTGAATTATTCACGCGTAGAAACCTGAAATAAATTCATCATAACACCAATATTAACACCTACATTCAGTCCTTATCAGTTTTAGACACGAATACTCAATCAAACAGTTACGCGTATAGTTTCTTATGCGTAAGACTTAACCCCTAAATATTCAAGAATTACGAGTAAGCGATTTAACCATGGAAAATGCACCAAGATTTTTCTGGGATGTCTAGGAAGCCTATTGAGTTGTTTTATCCAAGTTTTAACACAAAAGAACTTGTGAATCAAAAGTACCTAATTCTCAAGAACATAAACCCTAAATCACCATTGAGGTTTCTGGGAACGTTCTAAGCCTAGATACAATCAATTAATCATGAAAACAACAATACACACCCATCCTTTTATCCAGAAACTCCCAAATATGAAGACACCCAATTTTACGCTTAAGAACCCTAATTTGAAAATCGTATAATTCATGTTTCTGGGTGAATTTGTTTGTTGAAAACGTTTATGGTATGAACATTTGAGCATTTTAACATGATTTTTAACATCACAAACACACAAATGTAGACTTTGTGTTCATAGCTTACGCGTAGAACATAAAAGTCACTCAAACACGAATTTTAACCGTTGGATTTTCAAACTAATCAAAACCCTTGTTTGTTTTAACACATAGATTGATAAAACACTTACAGATTTGCGATCAAAAACACGGATTTGATGATTGATTCTTAGCCATAGGTTTTGTTAGTTGAGTAATAAATGAGTATGAGTAAATGTGTTTGGAAAGTTAGGTGGAATGTTTTGTTATAAAAAACTTTGAACTTTTGACACTTTCAGTCCCTCTCCACCTTAACCATTTACATATAACGCGCATAACTTCCATTTTGGTTACCAAACGAATGATATTTGGAAAGACACATGACGACACTCCCCCTCGACTTAAGAAATAATGAAATTTTATAAATTTGAGTTCGAGGAGTGTCAGTAAACCAGAAATGTGACCACCATATTTAAAGAAACAACTGGGATGAGGTAACATGCAAGTACAAGGTTTTATGAAACCGAAAAATATTTTCTTTCTCCCCCTCAACACTTGATTGAAAAAAAAATACTCAATTTTGAAAGATTAGAGTGTTGACAGAAGATTTGTACTTGTCATGTTAAAAGAAATATAGATAGAAGAATATTTTTGAATTTTATCAGATTTTATATTTTTGTATTTTATTTTTGAAATGTAGATCAGTGATGAGTATGGTTTGTTCGGGTACCTGAGACAAGCCATTAGTGTCATACACTGGGCCTGTGTCACTCATGTGGAGAGCTTACATTTGTGCAATCAATATCACTGCTTCATTAGCCTGCAAGTCCTCCATATCATCATCTGAGTCTGCATCTGCCATAAAGCTCTGTTCTTTGTTTGTGAGGGTTCCACCAGCTTCATCCTTAAGAGCCAAAAGTAAAGCCTCTTTGTGATAAGCACTGCCTCTAGTCCTCGGCTTTGGGCATGCATTAGCCAGGTGACCCTTCTCATTACAATTGTAGCAACGAAGACCATTTATCCCATTCTGAGCATTCCCCTGTTCAACCACTTGAGCTCTCTGTTGTTGTGGAGCACCCATGTTATTCCTTCCCATAGCATTAAACCCTTGTCCACCTCCCATCTGACGACCATAACCACGATTCTAAACTTCAACACGTCCATTGTTCACAACAGCCTGATTCCTTGTGTTTGATGAGGAACGAATGCGATTGTTGGATTTGTTTATATAACGGCCAAGGGCTTTAGCAATCATAACAAATCCTTATTGCAATGCATCGAAAGCATCGGAGTCCTCATTAGCTTCACTGTAAGGTACTTGATCATTGTTGTTGTTGTATGGAACCAATTGAGTTTGTTGAGATTGTTGCTGTGACAGATCATATGGTGTAATTGTTGCAGTTGGTTGAGGAGCGGGTTGAGGAGGATAACTAGTTTGAGCCCACAAAGCAAGTTGTTGATTGTCCAGAAGTGACGTTGGAGCCGAGAGTCCACGGATAGCCCTTTCTTTGTCAACTTCTTTTTGGTGAGGCTTCAAATAGTCGTACAACAATCCGTATGTAGCATGATGAAGATTCTTAGCTTGACGGATGAAAATGACATACTTCTCCCAATCAGGACCAAGACTACTTAGGAACTTAGTATTGGCTGCAATTCTTGGCATGATGATGTTGTGTTTATCCAAATCATTGATGATGTCTGAGAATCGATGATGATAAGACTCTAATGTCTCTCCTGGTTCAATCATGAAGTGTTCATAGGCCAAGTAAATTTTGGATTCCATATCCTCTTTATTGAGTTCAGTGCCCTCCATGAGAAGATGAATATGTTCCCACATTGCTTTTGCAGCCTTTTGAGCATCAACACTTCAATGGATTGGATTGGGTAATCCTAAAAGGATATATTGCATTTCTAGCTCATCAGCTTCGAAATGTAGAAGTTCATCACCAGAAAGGTCAGCAACAGTTGCAATGTTTGTGAGATCATCTCTTGGTGGAATAGCATTTGGATCACCGGGTGTAACGACCATAGGCATCTGAAATGGACCTTCCAAGATGACTTTCTTTAAGAACTTTCCATGTGGCTTCTTTAGATCACAAAACCTAAAGAACCTAATTACCCATTGATTATAGTTTCCGGGAGTGAGCATTGGAGGTATATCAAGTGATCCTGCTTCATGAATGGATTGTTGGCTACTTAAAGCTTCACACATCTTTGCAAACCAAGATGGTTCCTTCATAGTATTCCTGGATGGATGTTGATTGTAAACGTGTGTGTAAGGTTGTACTTGAAGACTAGGTGGTGGTTGAACCATTTGTGGTTGAATTGCTCCTTGTTGTGGATAATGTTGTTGATTAAATTGTTGTTGATAAATTTGTTGTTGTTGATTGAATTGTTGATGTTGTGGACTAAGTTGTTTTTGTTGTTGTTGATTACGTGTAAGGAAAGTAGTTAGAGTATGGTGGTTGAGACATGTTAAAAACTTTTGTTGTAAAATGGATCTTTGTAGTCGAATGAAATGTTGTTGATGAAGTGTCCTTAAGCGTAGAAACCAAGTTGAGGCAAAGTAATGCTTAGACGTAAAAAACACCAAGCTTACGCGTAAAAGCAATAGTTACGCGTTGATACGCTTACGCAGTGCGTTCGGGGTCAAAGGAAATTCCTTTTCGTCGAGCAAGTTTTTCAACACCCTAGGCAGTGAACCTAATCGTTGTAGTGTAGTATTAGGGTAAGCCACGAGAATTGATATCGTTCTCTAAGGGAATAGGAATGCTAGTGAGAGGTTATTACGCTAAGGTTGGGGTTGAGGAAGATTTTTTTTTATCTTTTTATATTTTTTTAGGAAATGGAAAGGTACGAATCTCGGGGTTTGGATTTGGGGGGTTGGTATTTCTACTGATTACTTCTACTATCTAATTATCGAATTAACTAAGGTGAGGGTAGTATATGTCTAATTATTGTGTGCTCGTATGGTGGTTTAAAGATGTGTATACTTAGGTTTTATTACTCCTTAATTATCTCCTATTGATGGTTGAATTGTCACGTCCTTATTATTAATCGCGTTGTGTGTCTAAGGTCGTAGGGTATGCGTTTGTCCCTAACTCTTTGAAACTACCAAAGGTTATCGCCTACAAAGTCTCTAGGATTTATCAACTTTAACTCTAAGGTACTCTTCGGATGGTTTAGCCTACAACAACTCTAGGTGCTATAAACTAAGGTTCACAAAGATTAATCAAGCATTAACTACACAACGGATGACCTATCGCATTACTAGATCATTAAAAATTAAGATAAGAGACAACAAATCAATATTCAATAATTAAGTTTCATATTCCCTAAGCAAACACACAAGTAAATTAGCCGGACATGGAGAACATGCAAGCATACACACAAGTAATTGAAGACAAAATTAAATTAATGAAGCAAAACACTTATCTTGATTAAGATAGGGTTTGGAATCCTAAAATATTGTACAAGACAGCCTTGGTTCGGTTTAGGTTTTTACTCCAAAAGACTACACACTGAAAACTAAAAAATTCGGATTCTATATATAAGATTACATTCGCGACGGCGTCACCTTTTAATTTGTGACGCCGTCGGGTCGCCGTTATTAGAGTTTCATTTTGGCCACGTTAGTCTTGCGACGGCGTCACCTTATGCTTGTGACGCCGTCCCCTTCAGTCTCTGACGCCGTCTGGATCAAATCTAGGCCGTCTGAGTTGCGACGACCTACTCTTTTAAAGCCTGACACCGTCACTTGTAAATAAGCAATTTGGCTACTGAGCTGTCACAAAAGTGATGCGACGGCGTCGCAGATAACACCTGACGCCGTCTCCTTCAGTTCCAGCAGTCTTAGTGGCTCGATTCTTGACTTTGGCTATTTTCTTCGTATATTCGCGCCTTTTTGTCCGAATAAGCGTCATTCCAGCATTTTGCCTTCAAGATACCTAAAAAGTGAAAAGGAACGATATTAAGTAATAACGGATACAAAAGTGATCAAATAAGGGCTTAAACAACCCCTCAAAAAGGTATATTTTAAAACCTTATCAAATATCACTACACTTGTTATTTGCTTGTCCTCAAGCGAATGTGCTTTTAGCCAATTAATTTATAAGTTAGGGGTCATGAAGCATTGGTTTAAAACAATCCACAACACATATAAGCTCGCAAAAGTCATAACAAGCACGGAAATTATATACTAGCACCTCACATGGGGTGTTTGGATACTCACATCTCTCGGGTGTATATGAAATATAAGAAGTTGGAAATGGAAGATAAACGCTCATTAACCGGTACTAGTACATAGATTACCATAGGCTTGAGACTAGATCGAACCTCCATCGCTTTGGCGTAAGCACCTAGGAAAGAATATTAAAGAGGTCTTTTAAAGGGTTGTAATGTTAGGCTTACGGTAGGGAAACAAAGGGTTTGGTGGGATAGGCTATTTAGTGGTGGCAAGTGAAAAATCTTTTTGTTCCAAGCATACGAAGAATGGCGTTGCTAAGCCAAGACTCGACACTCTAGAATCTAGCTAACTGAAACAAACAAACATAAATTAAATATAGATGTAGGATGGTAGCCCATATGTTTTTGTTTTTTTTTTTGTTTTTTTTGTTTTTTTTGTTTTTTTTTACACTCTACTTTTTTTTTCTCTTTTTCTATTTTTTTTTCATACACTTTTACTCTACCATCCTCTATAGTAACATCAAAATGATAGGGATTTATAGGCACATCCCTACACTTGAGTTTTTATTACTCTAACACTAATTCGACCCGAATTGAAAAGATCAAAACACTTGGAGTACATTATTACGCAAATAAAGGGAATTTGAATTTAACATTCCCTTCCCGTCATTTCATAAACTTTAACTTTTCCCATGAGTCCCAATCGTCCCAAAACTGTGTACAAAGGATATGACTCGACTTAGCAACTTATGCAAGCAACTAGATAATTGAACTAAGGGTTTTTAGGGTGATAACAATAATGCACTAAAAGTGAGTGCATACAAGGTAGGCTAAGGCGATTTGGGTGTACATTTGTGGGTGGGGTGTAAACAATGCTCTTCATTGATATTCCGGAAAAATGAAACATCACGAGAACCGCGAAAAGGAAAGTCTCTGAGGGGTTAACTAGGGGTATCGTGTACTAAAGATGAGTACAACAAAAAGGTGCGGGGGAACTACTCAACCGATGTGGAAGAAGTAATTATATTACGGGTATAAGACAAGGGTTATCCTAATGCCTCTTATCATTTAGTTATTCCTAACTACACAAGTGTAGTCTTACTAGCGATCTCGGGGTGCATCACAAAACAAGTTCTAGAATCTAATATACTACCGGTTCACACACTAAGCATTAAAGATGAATGCTTTAATTCCTACTAATCTAAGGGCGATCCTCACATTTTGGGTGGAATTTAAGTGGTAAAGGGTTTTTTTGCTAGTCATATAACTTCCTATCCATGAGACGCTTTTGTTAAGACTAATGGCCCACTCCTATATGTCATGAAAAATTTTAAATTTGGTGCCAAAATTACCCTAACCGACATTTTCTCATGGTTTATTACGCAAATGCAATTAGACAAAGCAAAGAATGAAGGATAAGCATAGTTTCAAAGTTCTCGTTTTATTTTCCCTCCCTACACTTAAACTGAACATTGTCCCCAATGTTCCCCGAAAGTATCAAAGTTATGATAATGGAAGGTAATAAAAGATGAAAGAAACTAGTACTCCCCTGATTAGCTCGGTAGGTTCCGTGTAAAGTGGTGGTTATATTTTTCTTCAAGAAGAACGTTTGCATGAAAAGCTGCTTCTCATCTTATGTATCTCCTTCTTGCTAAATTAAACCTGCCCACTTGAAGAAAACAAACGAAACCTTCGCGTAAAATCGGCGGTAATAATATATATAAGACTCTACTAAACTAGGATATAATGCTTGTGGAATGGGTGTTTACAGAATTTTTGGAAAATTAAGACCTAGAAAATACCAAAAAATTACAAGTAGCTCATAAAACGAGAAAAAGTAATAAGTTATTTTTGCTCCTTCCTGACGCCGTCAGGTTGCGATCCTGACGCCGTCAGGTTATCCTGACAAAAACTGCTCTGCAATTTTTTGGAAAATTTACATCTTTAGAATCTGGAAAAATTTCCTGTAAAACATCCATTATGACTCGATACAAGCATTTGACTCGAACAAACACACATGTATATCTTTTAATCAATTTAAATTCTCATGTTTACGTTTGTTTTGAAAACGTGTGTAATCTTCCCTACACGTATCCTTTATGTAAAATACCTTTATACGTAATTAAGACGAGGTTAAAAACAAAATAAAGCATTTTTACAAATTTAAACATGAGAATAAGCAATCAATAAAAAATATATGACACAAACAAGCAAACAATTAAGCGTGGGTTGCCTCCCACGAAGCGCTTTTCTTTATTTATGAGTCTTGTAGCTAGACTCGTAGTCGTGCCCCTACGTGACTTCGTTACCGTCACCTTCTCCCATCGCTCTCCCTTCGTCAAAAGGGCATAGACATTGTATGCTTACCTTGGATTCCTTGCCAACGTCGTCTATTATGGTGACGATTTTATCCTTTAGATTGGTTTCCTTCACTGTAAAAGGCCCAAACCATCTTGGTTTGTTTCTACCTTGTAATGCCCTTATCCATGATTTGTATAGAAGTACTTTTTCTCCCTTTAGAAATTCCTTAGGGTTCCTTTGTGTCTTTGGTATCGCAGTGGGATTATTTCCTAACTTTTTATCGGGCTTCCACAATGTTGCATGCAATCCTTGAACCATAAAATCTCTAAGACCTTTTTCCCAATAATTCATTTTCTTCTTAACCATATTGCTAGGGACTTGTAGACTCTTACCCGTAATCTTTTCCATGATCTTAAGAGGATACCTTGGAACAATGGGTATCCTAGCGTACCCTTTTCCGCTCTTAAGTATCATGATGCCCTCCCCGCATTTGATGGTTGCTTTGGCGGTGGCCAGAAATGGTGTCCCAAGAATGAGTGGCATGTTTTTATCTTCCTCAACATCTATGATCATGAAATCCACCGGATAGACGATATTAGCCACCTAAATTAAAATATCCACCACGGTTCCTATGGGGTAGACATAGGTGTGATTTGCTAAGGAAAGTCTAAGATCGGTCTTGGCTGGCTTCTCCCTAGTCAACTTATTATAGATTGCTAATGGTATTATGTTTACATCAGACCCCTGATCAGCTGAGGCATTTATATTATCAATGTTACCTATGCTACATGGTATCACGAAATTTCTTGTGGTGTCTCGTTTTTTTGTTACTGGTTTTTTTAGAACCAACTCATACAGAGGTCCCATAGGCATGGTGTCATACTCTTCTTTTGTTATTTTTCCTTCAAGGGCTTCCCTAAGAACCTCATTGTACCTAAAGTTGTTCACTTGGTTAACAATGGTTTTTCTGTTAATTTCGTGCTTAAGGTAGTACTCAATGGTCTCGGGCTCATTATTAGGTTCAGCCTCCCCCCTCTTGCTTTCCGTAGTTTTCTTCTTTTCAACCTTTCCATCCTCAGGCATAATGGAGATGGCGTTAACAAACGAAGTGGGAGGATAGTCGTTGCTTCTTACCAGCACCTTTTCGGGAACTTTTGTCTTGGTATATTCTCTTACCAGGTTCATCATGTCCGTCATTTTTGCTTGCATTTCCTCTCTTTGCCTATAAACCTCCTCTTCAAATTTTGCTAATCTCTCCGTATGAGCTACCATGTACTCCCTCATTTGTTCCTTAAATCTTGGTGAGAGTCGTATTGGGGAAGTAGAACGGAAGCGTCGTTCGGAATTAGGATTTTACTCACGACTTGGGGATTCAGAGAAGGGTGTTGGGTTGTTGGTGGAATTAGCGGAATAGACTGTTTCTTGAGGGATTTGTACGGGAGCCCTCTTATGCCTTTCTATCAGATAATCAATTCTTCTCTCAAGAGCACTCATTTGCTTCTCGGTGACGTTGGAAGATTCAAGAGGAGTTGATATGGCATTAACTATTTTAACGGGGGTTTCAGGGGATTCATTCCAATCATCATAGCTTTTCTCGGCAAGCACTTCAATGATATCCCAAGATTTCTCTGCGTTAAAGTCGCTAAGCCTTCCACCGGTGGCTTGATCAATGGATCGCCTTGTGATGAAATCGGTATGGTCATAGACGATTTGGATTTGAAGCCAAAGATCAATACCATGATGGGAGACTTTATGGATTAAGTCCTTGAATCGAGTCCATGCTTTGTAGAGAGACTTGCCTTGAAGTTGTTGAAACGTCAAGATGTCTCGTCTTAGTTTAGTGGTTCTCCCCGGTGGGAAAAATTGAGCAAGGAAGCGAGAGGTGAGATCATCCCAACTTGAGATGGAGCCGGCGGGAAGTCGCTCAAGCCAATTACTAGCTTGGTCCCGAAGAGGGAATTGGAAGAGACGCAGGTGCGTGGTCTCTCAAGTAGTAGCATCGAGGTCGATGGAATCGACAATTTTAAGGAAATCCTTAAGATGCTGCTTAGGATCTTCGGAACGAAGTCCATGAAATGCACATCCGTTTTGCACCAACCGGATGGTGTCGGATCGCAGGGCCGTAGTTTGGGCTTGATCGGGAATCTCAATGGTGTTCCTATAGCCTAGGTGGCTTGGTCTCGAGTATTCACCAAGAGTACGGCCTCTTGGCGGGTCATTTGGTGGTAGGTTGATGAATGGTGGTGGGTTATCACCTTCCATGACGAAAAGTGATAGGGTTACGAACAAAGGTCACGAAGAAGGGGGATAGACTACGAGGAATCTAAACAAATAGAAAAAAGTTACTTGATAGGAATCAAACAAAGAAACCTAAACGAGGTGGACTCCTAACTAGCTGTTCTATTCCCCAGCAGCGGCGCCAAAAACTTGATACGCTTACGCAGCGCGTTCGGGGTCAAAGGAACTTCCTTTTCGTCGAGAAAGTTTTTCAACACCCTAGGCGGTGAACCTAATCGTTGTAGTGTAGTATTAGGGTAAGCCACGGGAATTGATATCGTTCTCTAGGGGAATAGGAATGCTAGTGAGAGGTTACTACGCTAAGGTTGGGGTTGAGGAAGATTATTTTTTTTATCTTTTTATATTTTTTTTAGGAAATGGAAAGGTACGAATCTCGGGGTTTGGATTTGGGGGGTTGGTATTTCTACCGATTACTTCTACTATCTAATTATCTAATTAACTAAGGTGAGGGTAGTCTATGTCAAATTATTGTGTGCTCGTATGGCGGTTTAAAGATGTGTTTACTTAGGTTTTATTACTCCTTAATTATCTCCTATTGATGGTTGAATTGTCACGTCCTTATTCTTAACTGCGTTGTGTGTCTAAGTTCGTAGGGTATGCGTTTGTCCCTAACTCTTTGAAACTACCAAAGGTTATCGCCTACAAAGTCTCTAGGATTTATAAACTTTAACTCTAAGGTACTCTTCGGATGGTTTAGCCTACAACAACTATAGGTGCTATAAACTAAGGTTCACAAAGATTAATCAGGCATTAACTACACAACGGATGACCTATCGCATTAGATCATTAACAATTAAGATAAGAGACAACCAATCAATATTTAATAATTAAGTTTGATATTCCCTAAGCAAACAAACAAGTAAATTAGCCGGACATGGAGAACATGCAAGCATACACACAAGTAATTGAAGACATAATTAAATTAATGAAGTAAAACACTTATCTTGATGTAAGATAGGGTTTGGAACCCTAAAATATTGTACAATACAGCCTTGGTTCGGTTTAGGTTTTTACTCCAAAAGACTACACACTGAAAACTAAAAAATTCGGATTCTATATATATAAGATTACATTCGCGACGGCGTCACCTTTTAATTTGTGACGCCGTCGGGTCACCATTATTAGAGTTTCGTCTTGGCCACGTTAGTCTTTCGACGGCGTCACCTTATGCTTGTGACGCCGTCCCCTTCAGTCTCTGACGCTGTCTTGATCAAATCTAGGCCGTCTAAGTTGCGATGACCTACTCTTTTAAAGCCTGACACCGTCACTTGTAAATAAGCAATTTGGATACTTAGCCGTCACAAAAGTGATGCGACGGCGTCGTAGATAACACCTGACGCCATCTCCTTCAGTTCCAGCAGTCTGAGTGGCTCGATTCTTGACTTTGGCTATTTTCTTCGTATATTCGCGCCTTTTTATCCGAATAAGCGTCATTCCAGCATTTTGCCTTCAAGATACCTAAAAAGTGAAAAGGAACGATATTAAGTAATAACGGATACAAAATTGATCAAATAAGGGCTTAAACGACCCCTCAAAAAGGTACATTTTAAAACCTTATCACACGTAGGATTAGCTTACGCGTAAGAATTGAGAAACACCAAGATTAGGCGTAAACTGAAAGTTAGGCGTAGAAAAATTATGCGTAGCATTAGCTTATGTGTAAGACAAGGCTTAGGCGTAAGAAAAGTCTTAGGCGTAAAGAGTTCTACGCATAAGTTTGAGCTTATGCGTAAAGTTAGGGTTTTGCCCAAAAATCCTTTACACTATCACAGTGTAAATGATATCCAAAGTCGAAGTGTTTTCAGGCTTATCCAAGCAAGAAAACACTGAGTAAACCACGAAAACTGAAGATCAAACCACGGATGACTTACGCGTAAGATTAGGGTTTTCTTACGCGTAGAAATTAACCAAAACTGATTTCTGCCCAAAGATGTTTCTAAACCAGATTTTTGTGATGAAACAGCTTCAATATCACCAAAATAACACAAAAGTGTGAAACTTGATGATCCAAAACTTGTAAACACGTTACGCGTAGAAGTAACCACACGTTTAAAACCAAGCTTAAAAACAATGATCTACACGTAAAGTTTGAAACTTTTTGCCAAAAACAGAAATTTTAACACCTAAAAACCTTGAAAGTACAAGAATCTTGGATTTGAAAGTGTAAAAAATGAGTTTTTATGCGTATCAAAGTTTCTAAACCGAGGGCTACGTGTAAACTACAAAACTTCAAAAACAAAACCTTTTCACCCAACTATTTGGCGATTGATACCACTGTTAGGTCACCATTTAGTAACACAAGCATCAATATGTAGAAATAGAGATAGGATGATCGGTTGAACACGTTATCACACACATGAATATAAATGAAGAAGAGTTATGTGTAAAGTGAAAGATAAAATGAACAACCAACCCTCAAGTGAGGGTTTACAAGAGTATTTATAGGGCAAGGAGCTAGGGCAACACTACTAGCAACCTTCCCTTCTTATGGGCTTGGGCCAAGGCTCATGGGCTTTCTACATAAGCCTTGGCATGATAACTAACATAAAAGCCATAATTAAGCTAACTATTACATATTAATTACTAACACTTCAATTCTAGTTTAGGAGTGATTCCAACACTTCTGTTTATCAATTTCTTCACTTGCAGTGGCAACATCATGTCCAGTAGTTGGAACATTTGTCTCTGCAGTGGAAATTGGATCAGTGGTAAAATCAGCATTTGCAGTACTAAAAATATCTTGCTTTAGTTGCTCTTCTTGAGTATTAGCTTCCTCGGCACCTTTACTAGAAACACCTTCATCTTCAAAATGAATTCTCCTCCCCTGAGTTTCAGCATCTGTTTTCCTCCCCTGTTTGGGAGAATTTCCCAAAGCTTTATTAAAATCAGCTGAATCACCATCATCAGGTGAGGATGGAGATGATATCACAATCTTTGCAGTTTTCCTCCTCTTTTTCAACCCCTGCAACTCTTCTTTCAAGGTCTGAATCTCCTCTTTTAAGTGTGTAATGTCCTTGGCATGCTGCTTCTTTACTTGTGCCAGGTCTTGTTGTAGAGAGTCAACCTGCTTGGCTTATTTGGTACACATATCCATCAATTCCATTTGTTGCCCACTGCCCTCAACACTTCCAACTGTGTGACCTGTTGGGAGAGGTGAATCATGGGGCAATGGCTCAGATTCCTCCTTAGTTGGACTAGGTTTAAGTCTAGAACCACCACTGCTTGTTCCTAAACCAAAAGGATCAGGGACATGCTGTGTTGTAATGAGAGAAGCTGGCTGTTTTGACCTCCTCTCATAGGTGTGAGAAACTGGTGGAGTATAATCAATGTTTGGAACAGTGATTATTGGTGAATTTTGTACCTGTGAAATCTTTGCAAGCATTTGAGGAAAAAGAGGTGTAATAGTCCTATTGCCATCTTTGTTCATGTTTTGAAAAACTTTAGGCTTAAGGCAACGGATCTTATAAAATCTTGTATGGGGTTGCAGTTGAAATTCATTTAACACTGCTTGCACAAACCTTGGATGCATCAAAAAATTTGTTGAACTCTTGACATTGCCTTGCATACTTGTAAAAATATATTTTGACCAATTAAAACTCCTATTGATGGCTAAACAAACCAAAGGGTAAGCCATTGTTGAACTGAATTGTTCATAAGAATTTTTCTTAGGACTTAGGCAACGCAAAAGAGTATGTATCAAAAATCTCCAATGAGGACAGAAACCACTCTTTTTCAAAGTAGCCTTTTTGTCAGTGGTATCATACCCCATGGATGAAAGATGTGTATCAATTTCTGGCATGGGTAATGTGATGATACCATTGAGATCATCCAATTGGAGAATTCTCCTCAAGGATGCCTCAGTAACATCAATAGTTACCCCATCCACAGTGGCTCTAAGAGCATCCACTGTTTCATGTGTTTCTCTATTTTCAATGGTTATGGACTGAACAGAAGTCCAAAACTATTTGATTTGAGAGATATAGATTGTGGGATTAAGAAGTAAAGCATACCTTATATGGGTAGTATTTAGAAAGTCCACAATCTGATGAAAAACAGGGCCACTCTTCTCGTTTGACTTTTGTAAGTAGGCCACTTGGTTGTGCTCATCTGCAAAAGTGATACGTGCCATAAAATCTTTTGATGAAAAAGATATTGTGTCGGTATGAATTGTATAAAGAACTCGCCAATTGAAAGAGAAAGATATATAGTGTTAGGGTTTAAGAGTGTTGCACAAGAAAGATTATCTAAGGAAAGGATTTATCTTTAGAGGATAAATATAAATTTAGAAAGTAGATAATCTTCTAAAAATTTACCCAATATATATGGAAAGCAATTTCTCTTCAACAGCTAGTAAAAATTTATTTACTGACACAACATTTGTAACGGCTAGATCAACAGTGGTAAAAATAACACTGTCAGTGGAAACTGTGAACTAGCAGTGGTAATTTTTTACAAAGATTTTCAAAGATTTTAGAAAACTACCAGCTATCAACGGATTTGATATGTCTTTACCATGAGCCGTTTGCTATGGACTAGCCAACTCTTAATCATAAAGAATATAGTGAGTTGATAACCATATAGTTTTTGGTAAACTATCAACCATAAACGGATTTGTCAAGTCTTTACTAGTAGCCGTTTGCTCTGGACTAGTTGATTCTTATGTGGGTTAGACATGGTGAATCAATAACTATTTGTTGTGTGTCTCAGTTATACACCTTTTATGATCAACTCCCATCCAAAATTGGTTATGTACTTGCATGTGTTAGCGTAATACAAAGAATATGAATAACCAACTTAGACCTGCAAGAAGCTCTGTGTTGTTTGCCTTTAAGACAAGCCACACAGGTTTGATCATTTTCAAATCTTTTCTGAGGTAAGCCTCTCACCAAACCATTTTTGACAATTTTATTAATGGTTTTGAAGTTAACATGACCAAGTCTTCTATGCCATAACATGGATTCATCCACTATGGCCTTTGCAAGCAAGCAAGCATAATCATCTTTAGCAACAATGTTGTTCATATCAAAGCTATATAAGTTGCCTTTTCTAGGAATCTTAAGAATAATTTGACTTTCATCATGCATCTTAAAATCCTTAGAGAGAACAAAGCGCATATCTTTGGTAAAAAGAACATTGTTCTTCTTGTCACACATTTGTGACACACTAAAAAGATTATACTTCAGCTCTTTTACATAGTACACAGGTTTAAAGTCCAAGTTACCAGTTTTGATTACTCCACCTCCAAAGCTGACATACTGTCCCTCATAATGTTCAAAATCTAAGAGATAGGACTTGTTTCCAGTCATGTGCCTTGAACATCCACTATCTGTGTAGCCTTGATCTGATCTTTTTGTCCTTGGATGTTCCTGCACATAAAAGTAAAGAGCTAGTTTCTTTTGGGGACCCAAGCCATGATTGACTTGGATCTGCCTCATGTATCAATATAGTTAAATCTATCAAAGATCATTGATACACCATTGGGATTGGTTGATGAGGTAATTCATTTAGTTTTCCATTCCCAACGTGCTGAGGCCTTCACATCATTGCCCATGTCCCCCCTTTTCTTGTTTACAACCCTTGCAGTGGGAACTTTTGAATGAGCAGTGGAAACTGCTGGTTTGGTTTTAGGCACCCACTGTTGGTTATAATGAACCTTTTTTATTTTGAAAAGTTCTTTTCCCTATTTGTGCAGATTTTGCAAAAGGTGTTTTGGATTTTGCACTTGGAACAGGTGATTTAGGGTGAGCAGTGTTAACAGTTTTAGCAGTGGCAAAAGTTTTAAGACCACTTCTTAGTTGAACTGCTCTTGGGATCACTTTGCTGTGAGAATTAGGGTGTAAATTATGTTGAAACCTGTTAGACTTAACCCTTTTATTCCCATGGACTTCCCTTCTCCCAACATGATAGTCACAATAAGCATGTAAATGATCAAAACTACCACAGATATAGCATGCTTTATTGTTCATCACAAAGTCACTACCTAGTTGTTGAGATTTAACATGATTCCAACTCCTCTGGTTACCCCTAGGAGCTGATGACTTGCTCCTATACATCTCAGCATACCTTACAGTTGATCTAGGTTTATTAGCTTGTCTCATAGGTTCCTCTATAACATTAACAACTTTTGGGATAGAAGCCTCTACATTCTTTTTAACATTCTCATCAACAACTGATGAGTCACTAGCACTTTCAAAAACATCATTATCATGCTTAACCTCTTCCTCACATTTCACAGTTTTGGGAGGACCATATTCAAGAATAGGTTCCTGAAAGTCTTCCAGACATGTATGAGCTAAATCTATACCAGGAGGTGCTGGAACACCTCTTAGTGGTGGAGGCACTGTATTATAACCCATACCATACTTAACTTTACAATGTATTTGAGCATTCCAAATTTTATCAATTGACTTAGACTGATAATAACATGTGTCAACAGTTAAATTGACATTCTCATTTATCTTTCTAAGTTTTTCAAGCTCTTCTTGGAAAGCCTCATTCATAGCTGTCGTATGATCTACCTCTCTTCTAAAAAGAATCATATCATCATTATATTTTGACTCATTATCTCTATAGTGCTCTAGTTGTTTTTCTAATACAGCTATACGTCTCCTAAGGTTTGACACAGCATAATTAGCAGCAAACAACAATGTTCTTTGAATTTCATAAGATTCATTAAGTCTTTCAACTTCTCTAGCAGCCCTACATGTTTTAGAACAACTTTCAAAGTTTTGTACCTCAGAGTCAGAGAAAGCCATGAGAGCA
This sequence comes from Chrysanthemum makinoi, assembly GCA_910596185.1. Taxonomy (NCBI): domain Eukaryota; kingdom Viridiplantae; phylum Streptophyta; class Magnoliopsida; order Asterales; family Asteraceae; genus Chrysanthemum; species Chrysanthemum makinoi. Next base: position 80,586,459 of record OU343219.1, on the reverse strand, counting down.
AATTCAGAAGACACAAGAGCAGCATCTGAAGGTTCTTCCTCTTGTTCATCAGCCATGAAACTCCAATCATAGCTCACACCATCAATTGCCAACATTGCCTTTGGTTCTTCCACAGTTGGTTCTTTCTTTTGCTTGTACCAAGTAGACCTGTTGTCCTTCATCTTGGTCTTCTGCATTCCCTAGCAAAATGCCCCAACTTGTGACAATTGAAACACTGTACTTTCTTTTTGTCAAAGCCTGCAGTTTCTCCACCATTGATGTGAATTGGCTTGCCAGTCTTCTTGTATAATTTCCTAGCCCTCATGCTAAGAATAGCTATTTGCCATTTAATATCCATCTCCTCCAAGTCATCTTCATCAATTTGCTCTATGTCTTCATGAGTTAATATAGAGGCACTAACTTGAGTGGAGATAAAAGCATAAAAGGTAGGATCTCCAATACTAGCAATCTTCTTCTTTGAACCTGCAGTGGTAACGCTAACATTACCAGTGGAAACTATAGAACCAGCAGTGGGAATATCATCATCACAGTCATCTTCAGAATCATCACTGTCAATAGAGGTTGACATCAAAGCCAAGCTGCTTTAGCTTGTACTAAGTTTCCCAGCCTTCTTCAATCTTTGTTCAATGAGTTTGAAGTTGTTGTAAAGATCATTGAGCTTCATAGTTTCGATATCTGGTTTATTTTCCCAGACTGTAACATTAGTATGAAACTCTGAAGGCAAACTTCTTGGAAACTTCAAATTGAGGTCTTCCTTTTCTACCTCAATGCCAAACACAGTCAGTTGTGTAACAATCTTCCAGAGTTTGGTGAAGATGCTATCAAGTGAGTCATTGCTTGATGCAGAGAAGTTTTCATAACTTTGCTTTAACAATGTCTTTTGTGTCTTCTTTGTAGCATCATTACCACCAAACACTGAGCAAATCTCTTCAAAAAGTTCTTTTGCAGTCTTGAACTTGCTGAATGCTATGATCTGGTTTCTAGGAAGAGTCATCAGCAACAAACTTCTAGCCTTTAGATCATAAACTGTCACAACATCTGTGTCACCAACCTTCTGAGTGTTCGTCACAGGCTTGAAAGAATCACCAGTTAAGATGATCTCCCATAGAGAATAATCTTTAATGAGAAAGTATTGCTCAATCATTATCCTCCACATCTCAAACTCATTGATTTTGAGCTTAGGTAGCCTTGGTGTAGAAGAGTTGGACTGGTTGTTTTCCATCTCCATTGAATTGAGTGAGTAGGTTAAGCGTATTCCTTGGATCTTCTAAATCAAAATATCAGAACCTTCGCTCTGATACCACTTGATGGATCTAAACACACACCTTGTGTTAGTGATATTTTGAGTTATATTAATAAGCACGCAGAATATACTTAGTAATACTTAGAAGACAGATTATATGATGTAATGTAAGTAAGAACAATAAACACAAAGCTCCAATATTATTAAGAAATAATACGAGTGATCTTGCTTATCACTAGGGTTACACCTTGAAGCTTATATGAATAATACGTTCTCTAAGCAATGACCTAGAATCTCCTTTTATAGCACAAGGAGTCCTTTACAAGATAAGTATAAACCTAACAATATAGAATATACAAAAGATCTTTTCTATACTTATCAATACACGGATACTTATCAATTATCCTAACAGCAGTGGTAATATTTGTACTGGCAGTCGTAATGAGTTTCCACTGCTAGTGTAATCTTTAGCAGTGTTAACCACAAGACTATTAGTGGTAACTGTTATCTTTATTCCCAACAGTCGGTTTAAGGCAGTTGTTGCATAATTTGGAATACAGCGAATAAGGCATCAAATTGATACTTGCGCCAAGGTCGGCTAAAGCATTGCATTGAATATTATTCCCGAAAGTACATGGAATAAGAAAGCTCCTAGGATCTCCGAGCTTTGCTGGGATTTTGTTTTGAACGATGGCTGAGCATTCTTCTTTAAGGAAGGTAGCTGATATATGCTTTAGCTTGCTCTTGTTGTTAAGAAGTTCTCTCAAGAATTTCCCATAATTGGGCATTCCGGCTAAGACATCAACGAGGGGAACATTGAGTCTAACCTCTTTGATTATTTCAATGAACTTCTCATAATGCTCTTCCATTTCTTATTTCTTAAGGCACTGAGGATACGGAATTTTTGGTGTGTACGCCTTGACACTTGGAATGGTTTTCTTTTTGGTGGTTTGAGTTGGGTTGGTTTCCTCAGCTTCATCCTCACTATCTTGGGTGATAGGAGTATTTTCACTAGGATTTGGTGGTGGATCATACGAGAGACCACTTCTTGTGAAGACAGTATTGATATGCTCATTTCTTGTTTGTGGTGGACGGTACATTTTATCAATTGATGGTTTTGGGTTGGATTGGGTGTTACTTGGTAACGAACCAGATGGTCGAGAGGAATGTCGGTCAGAAAATCTGCCAAATTTGTTTTCAAGATCTTGGATAGATGCTTGATGATTTTTCTGTCCCTGCTCAACTTTGGCTTTGAGATTAAAAAATTGATTTTTGATGAAATCATTCTCATATTTTTGACCAGTCACAAATTCTCTCATGGTTTTTTCAGATTTTTGATGAAATCATTCTCGGATTCTTCCATCTTTTTGTTAGAGTTTTGTGGGGGTGGATGTCAGTTTGAGGTTGAGAATCAAGATTGTTATCCCTTGGTTAGCGGTCTTGCCAATTTCCTCTATCGTAATAATTACCACGATATCCTCCTCAACGGCATGCTCATTCATGGTATCCTCCTTGGACATAATTCGCTTCTCCTTCGTTAGGTCCACCCATGGGTTTATCGTCGCACTCAGACGATGGGTGATTTCCTCCACAATTGTTGCATCCGTCTCGCATTTCCTTCCTTTCTTCTTTGATATTTTTGTATTGTGAGTCGATTTTCGAGGTTAAGGCTTCCATTTTCTCCGTGAGTTTTGAGGTATCAGTCTTTTCGACAAAATCAACGGTTTTTCGAAGAGGTTTGGTTTTTGAATCTTTCGACCAATCGAGTTTGAGAAGTACTCGATCTTCTAGTAATTGGTGTGCATCGTTAGGAGTCTTATAGAGAAAATTTCCTCCGGCATCAAGGATACCTTGAGAGATTTCATCTAGTCCATGGTAAAAGATTTGGATAATGGGTCCTTTGGATAGTCCATGTCCATGACAACTACGAAGCAAATCTTTCATCCAAAGCCAAGCTTCGACAAGTGATTCGTTGGGGTTTTGTGTGAAAGCACGAATTTATTCCATTAATCGATCAAACATGGCAGGTGGGAAGAATCGGCTTACAAAGGCTTGCCTCATCTCCTCCCAAGTATTGATAATTCCTGGTGTAATATTTTGGTTTTCACAAACACATAATCAAGCACATATAAGGTTCGAATGAGATAGATTTTAGAGAGAGAAAGTGGAAAATGGGAGCCTTTCTAGGGAGAGAAAGTAAACAAATGAAAGAAGGTTAGATTGAGTGAAAGGTCCAACCCTCTACCTTGGGAGGTAGAGGGTATTTATAGTTACAGACTACACGTCTTCCTTCGGACTGTGGATCAGGCATACAGTGGGTAAAGACCCGTCCTTCCTCCACGGTGTTACTTAAACTAATAACTAAGCTAATAAGTAACTAATAACTACTAAATAACGTAAAGTCTACGAGCTAAGATATGCTAAACAATAATTGGGGTGACCGACACTTCCTTATGGAATTTCCAATTCCTAACAATCTCCCCCTAAGAGAGGTCATCCCATGATTTACATTTTGAATCCAAGCAATATATCTTTGTCTTTATGCTCGAGCTCGTAGACTTCAATTCTTCAATGTCCGTAGTCTTTGTGCTTTAGCAGTGATTCTTCAAAGTCTAACTGCTTTGTACTTTTAGTGGAGGTCTTTATGTTGATCCACGTTTAGTGATTCATTAAGCCAGGTTAGAGATCATCAGCCACAGCAAATCTCTGGCTCATCCATTGTAGTATTGCCATTATATGAAGTTGTGACTTTCGGACCGACATGCTCACATTTTGGATCATGATATCTTCTCATCAGAGTTGCGGAAGCTTTTGTTGATTCATAATATTTCCAGCAGCGTAGCAGAAGAATGGATTGAAAATAATAGAGCCAGTTGATGAAGATATGCACCTATCATGATTTCTTTAGAAGTGAATGAAATGTGTGAGCATGCGGCTATGGATTGTCTCCTCAATTCTGATCAGCTGCAACCGTCGGGTGTTCCTGCATACAACAGTTAGCAATAAAGTGCACGAAAGTGTCTTTGATCACTTTCGTTGAATTGAGGTACACGGCCCACGGTTCCCCGTTGATCAGTACAAGTACAGCCTGTGATGAGGTATAATTTCGAAGAATCTCCTTGATAGGGTTTCGCAGCTGCTCTAGCCGTTCTCAAACCGGAGCGTCTCAAAGAAGACAACACCGAGTGAGTGAACCAGCGAATTGAGATTCACTGATTGATGAAAAATTGGTTAGAAAAACAATCGCGTATTGCTTAGAAGAAAGAATTTTCCAATACCACGAAGCTTTTATGAGAAAGATCAATTTTCAATCAAAAATACCTTTTGTATTTGAAAGAGAATACACATTCAATGTGCTAGAGAAAAGAAGAAATTTGCATATCGAACGGTTTTTCCAAAAGTATTTTTTCAATCAGAGATACTTTTTGAGTTTGAAATATGAATACACATTCGATGTGCTAGAGAAAAGAAGATTTGCACATCGAACGGTTTTTCCAAAAGTATTCGTCAATTCATTTCCTTGACCAAGGTTGATTCAAGAATGAATCGCCCCATTGTTTCTATCCAGTTGTCACAAGCTTGATCTTTAGAAAATATCTCACATGTCACCCACCAAGAGCTTGTTTTATGTTGGCTCTAAAAGGATTTCCATCTTCATTGTGAATATTTTTACATATCACTCGGATGTTCTGGCAATACCACAAGGATAATGCGTAGGACTCTCAATATACACTTACTTTCCACATTGTGTGAAACAACAAGTCTTCATTATTTTTGTGTCCTAATGAGATATTGTGGATGATCTCTTGGCTCTAGACTCAATTGTGCTCTTTGGTTTCCTAAGTCGAAGACTAGGGAGAGGGTCTCCTTCTTCAATATCAACAATCTCTAAGAGAAAGTCGATAGATTATGTAGGTTCCCCGTGAGTATGAAACAAGTCCTTTTAAGAGGAACTTGAGTAGCTTGGGAAGTTTTAGTGCAGTGCGTCACTAGGTCCATGACGTCTTGTCTTCAATACCGGTGTTACCTTGGTAACAGCAGTAGCATATGTATTGAATCCGGTTTCTGCCCTAAGGTTGAATTAATGGAGGGCTATTTCTTTACACCCTTTTCACATTCAATTCTTTCTCATTCTTCGACCCCTTCAGTGCTTACCGAGACTTCATTACTAGAACCTTGTTGGGTTTATTCCAGTTCTAGCTCTATCTCAGTCCGCACTCTTCCCATTTCTCACTTTTCTCCTTTTTTCATCATACCTAAGGACTTCTACACTATCTAGTGGATTGTCCCTGGGTAGATCCCTCCGGCTCAGGCGGGATCGTAGGAACGAATACCTAACCTCACCATCCTTATAACTCCATGGATAAAGTAAAATGGTCGGTCTTTTGGTACAGTTCATTCTTCCTTGAAACCAATTGAAAAATCATTTGGAAAAACCAATCAAGGTACTGGTGACAAAATATCAAAGTATTTTGTACCTTAATTGTTTTGATCATTTTAGAAATGCTCCCCCTCAACATGTGCATATGATTTTTAAATTGTTTTAGCACATGGAGGCAAGAGTTCTTTGAAATAATTTCTTGATCACAATTTCCGTAGAAAAAGCCATTTGATTTTCTTGGTAAATTCTCCCCCTCAATATGTGCATATGATATTTGAAATCATTTTATCACGTAGAGGAAAAAGTTCTTTTGAAGTACTTCCACGATCATAATGCCATATAGAAAACCATTAGAAAATTAATCAAGGTACTTATGTTGAAACATAGAAATCTTTGTACCTTGAAAGTTTGTTTTCTTTTGAAATGCTCCCCCTCAACATGTGCTTCGAGATTCGATAGCGTTTAGCACATATGGAAGAGCAGCCTGCACTTTTGAATCAAATCAATCATCATTTATCAGATTTCATAATTAAATCACAAATTCTCCCCCGATCAAAAATATCATACCCTTTGAGATTTTGGATCTCAAGAGATTTAATTAGGTTTAGAAAACATGGGAGAAAATGTGGCCTGGTTTAAATACTCATCTTGTTTTTGGATAAATGCTCCTCCTCAATCATGTGCATCTTTTATTTGAAATCGTTTGGCACGTGGAGGCAGGAGTGCCTTTAAAGGACTAAAACAGATATGAGATTTAAATCACGATCTCTCCCCAGATCAAAATTTTCAAACCAATTGAGATTTGTGATCCCAATTGATTTAAATCATTTAGAAAAGTTTGGGGAAAGACGTGGCAAAATTTAATTTTGAAAAATGACAGATAAGGATCAATTTTAGACATTAAAGATTGTTAGTGTCAGGTATGATAGTTTTAAGAGATCTTTAAGTAAAATAAAATAATTTCACAATCAAACAAGAACAGAAAAAAAAAATTATTTTGAAGATCTTTGAGTTTTAAAGAAAATCATACCATGACATAACATTAAATCATTAGATCACCACTTATTATCGTATAGACCGGACTTTTATGAAGAAATGTCGTTTGAAAATATTTTATTTTAAATCACTCTCCCCCTCAATCGATGACCGTAGTCGTTCATTGAGTGACTTAAGTTTTGATAAAATGAAGTCCGGTGATTTTCAAATTTCAGTCCAATTTATTTTCAAAACAATATTTTTCCATTTTCAAAACAATTTTATCAAATATTTTGAAAAATGGTATTATTCACTACTTGTCCTGCACGAAGATACGTTAGGTGGTTGAGCTGCTTTTTTAATTGTTGATAAGGGTTGGAAGAAAACAATCTGCAGATGCAATGAGACCTCTGAAGTTGCATCTAACGTGCCAACTATCCATGGAGAGATCTAATTATGCTCCGTTTCTTCATTTGTCGACCCAAGAAATAGTTACCCTTTCCTTTCGGCATCTAACCTTCTTCATTAGTGGGATCCGGATCGGGAACATTCTTATGAACCATGATATCTGCATACGTTAGTGGACACACAAACAGATATATGGTGGTCGACATCACCCAAACAGTAATCGACTAATAAAAGTCAATTCAACATATCAATCAGATCATGTAAAGCATGTGAATAATGTGTTTATCAAACTCTAATCGTCTAATCCTAACAATTATATCCTAGGCACCTAGTCCTTCAACGTAGGTTCACATGTTTTGGAAAAGAATATTTACACCTCCTGCTCGAACTTCTTCTAAAGTCCCGTGCCATTATTGAATGGTATTTCTAAGACCGTAGATGTTATCGATACCAGGAGACATGTCCTTGAAAAACAATATTTATGGTCTTTATATATATATATATATATATATATATATATATATATATATATATATATATATATATTTTTTCAAATTTTCTAATTTTTATGGATTTTTGAAAATTTTATATTTTTCTATTTTCTTTTTGTTAAATATATACAAATAAGATGATATAGTTTAAGAAGATGATGATACGAGTACCGAGATAAGGATATCGTTCAGCACTTAGTAGAAGATAGAAGTCATCATTTCTTAAACTTTGACCACCAAAGCTTTCGAGACTCTTGAATGGACGTCAGAAATTGAGCCTACAGAAAGTGAGACTTTGGTAGCTTCCCCCTAAACTGACAATCTTCGAATAAAGACCATTTTCCCAAGAAGTAGAATGTGAAGAGAAACAATCTTATTGAATGAAGCTCAACACCCCGAAGAACACGAGAACACCGAAGTAAGAAGTTTAAACACTGATCATCTTTGCAGTTATCAAACCTGGAATACATATTTAAGCTCTATCATGTGAACATGTTGTGCGTCCCCGATGTATACATTACTCTTCGAGTTTGAGCAGTTGTCTATTCGGGAGAACAATATGTCAACATCTTCATTTCACCAAATGCATTCCAGTTATCTTTCATATAACCAATCAGCCTATAATGTACACATGTACCCAACAAGAGTAGAGACGATGACATACAAGTGACATGTTGAGTCACTGATCATCTCTGCGAGTGTCAACTCCGGAATAACTGATTAAGCTCGATCAAGTGAACATGTTGTGCGTCCCTGATGTACACATATCTCTCCCCTGATGGTTGCGATCTCATCGAAATCATTATTACATTGTGTACATGAAGCAATAACGGAAGCACTTTATCATAAACCATATAGAAGATGTCGATAAGCAATATCATCTCACGCTCCAAAAATTCTTCTCTTATTTCTTCTTACTGATAGTTGAGCTAACACATACCAAAAGTATCCAGAGACCACTTCCCCCCAAATGGTTGGAATAATACATCCTTCCCCCAAATAGTTGGAATAACACACCTAAGGCTACGAGTTAAACACTGAGTTTCTCTGCGGTTATGACATTTGTCTTTCCCCGGATTACTTCAATAGAGAATAATTATTAAGTTCATCACATGTACTCGTTGTGTGTTTAGATGTATGTCTCCTTCCCCCTTGCTGGTTTTGATACCTCAGAATCAGCAAAACATAATACACTCATATACTTGAAAATAGAGAAGAACACAATTAGCTGAAATGTATCTTGTGAGAATCAACTGCAACAGAAACTCTCTCCGACTATCTTACCCAACCCATATGTAGACAAATTGAAGTGACCACTGATGAAGAAAACCCGATATACCAAACTTGAAACTGAAGTAGAATTCCCCGCATTTGTGTCTTAATCTTGCACTACTGTTGGAAGAAAGGTGTCGAGAATTTATGCTCCAAGAAAATCTCTAAGTACTCAATACTAAACCAAAGTATGAGACATTAACACCTCTTGCGATTATCCACTACGCCATTTGCGTATGTCATTGAGTAAAACAACGTAACTCTTTGAAGTGATAGTTAACCAGGTCTTCAACCATCCAAACCGACTACTGGTAACTAGATAATCCAAGTCTTCAACTCAATTTGTTAAGCCCGAGCAAGTTATCAAATAAGAACACGCCTTTTTGAAAGTCAACTTCAATATCAAATTAGTGATAAATGATTAACTCTGAAGTAATCAACTTGTGTCAAATGCCCACCACGTGATGTTCATGTGGTTGATAAATAGCGTGCACATTGAGAGGAACAATAATCCATGAAGATTTGGCAAAGGAATAGCAAAGAGCGGATTATTATTCAATAGTGCAACTGCAATATTACGATAGTCATTATCAACACCTCGAGGAATAACTAGAGATTGGGTTTCTTGAGTAGTCTAAGTTGTAATTCTTAGATGGTGCATCTTTATCAATGTAGATTGAAGATGGTGAATTAGTTGAGTCAGCAGGAACCGGAGCAGGAACATCAGGAACAGGATGATCAACATTTGTTAGAGGTTGGAAGTACTCATCAAACATATCTTGAAACAATGAATCCTAGTTATCCTTAGTAAGTAAAGAATTAGGCGTTGAAGGAGAGTCATATGACCATAATTCAAGAATCCATCAACATGTAGTATATGCACTCTTCTTCCCCTCAAAAATTGCATCCGAAGTTGCCATTTTTGACTTGAACAAGTGAATAAGAATATACACCAATGAACGTAGATCCACTTAAGGGTTGAAAGAGCGTGGGAAAAACATGAAGCTTGTTGATGAAGAATGTCGATGAGAATGGTCATAAACATGAAGATTTCTCTTCTTTTGAAGATAAAGCGCACTGAAGCGTACACCTTTCTTTTCTTTGAGGAATGGGGCCTGAAGTGTTATCTGCAAACGCCAAAGTGTTGAAGAACGAGGTCTGAACTGATGTGAACAGACGTCATAGCAGATTGAATATCAAGGTTGAGTTACTTGAACTTGTAAATTATGATATATCAATCCATTTGTTATCCATACTTTAAGCCAATCCATGTATTGAAGGATTGAAGTATCTGCAACTGAGTAAGGCCTACCTGCACTAACATTACAAGCTTGATTGCATATATATTGGTTAGTGACATTAGTATCCAAACCCTTTGGGGTTTCACGGTCCACCTTGATTTTGCAATCGGAAAACAGCTTTCCGGTAGGAATCCACTTAAGTCCAGCATCCTTAAACATTCTACCAGACGGTATCCACTTATGGCAAGGTTTATGATTGTTAAGCTTCTTATGCACAGTGGAAGACTTATTGATATTCCTAGACTCCAAATATTTAGCAGTTGGTATCCATCTAGGTGAAGTTTTAGGTTTGTTTTGCTTCTTATGCACTGAAGATGACTTACTGAAAGTCCTAGACTTAACAGGTTGAACCTTAGCACTGTTTATAGTCTTAGTGGATTGTATCTTAGCATGAGCATTAACTTTATTCAGGGATTTTGAAAGAAAATTATCATGATTAGCTTTAAAGACACATTTAAGACAATTTGAGCAAATAGGTTAATTAGCTTTAGATAAAGATCTAGAGTTCTAAGAGTGATCTGCTACGGGAATTGTTTTAATCAAAACACAACTACTCTTAGATGCAAGCCAATCCCTAGACTTTTGTGGAGTTTTCCTAGGTAATGATGTACTACTACTAGCAGTGCCTTGAAACCTCGTAGAATTCATCACCCTAGGTCTTGAACCTAAAATTCCGTCTTTTCGAATCTGTGCCTTTTTCCTAGCTTCTTCTAGATAATAATTCTTCCACAAGTCATTCATATCATATGAATTCTGAATTTTAATGCTTGGTTTTGACACATTTTTTGAACCAATCCTAGAGGTGCTGGGACTAGAAGTAGCTGCATGTTGAGGTTTAGAGGCACTAGAAGCATAATTCTTAGGCAACTCAGGTGAAGAGACTGGTTTTGACAAAACTTGTTTCTCATCAACTTGGGAGGCAAACCGTGTTTTTGAAAATTTTGGTCTTTCGGATATAAACGCAGTAGGCTGCCTAACAACAGACCAGATTCTAATGGGATGAGAAACTGGTTTCCCCAAGGTTGATGGTTTTGTAAACTTAGTGTTCACACTTTTCCATACAGTTTTCCTAAGCTCATTTTTTAAGGCAACAATAGCGAAACTCTTTTCCTGAAGTTGAGCTTTGAGTTCATCAATTTTTGCTATCAACGAGTTTGTTTGTTCCATTTACTTAGTTCTAGCTTCTTTGACAGAGTCACTTAGTTCTATGTGATGCTTTCTCAAAGACTCATTTTCCTTTAGTAATTTGGCCACACAAACCGCTAATTCATCATTTCTCATTTGAATATCTTTAATAGCATTAGCATCAGAATTACTTGTAACCAAATTATTTTTCACATGCATACCAGAAATATGTTTCTTCAGATTGTAAATGGTTAAGTCTTTGTCTTGAAGCTGATCTTTCAAAGTGTTAATTTCAAAAAGTTCACCGAATTCAGGAAGTTCCGAATTTTTACATGGTTTGTTAAGTTGAAAACTTTCTTCTTTACTCTGTATCGCAATTTCAAGTGAAATGCAATGTTTTTCAAGATTTGAGAATTTGTTTGAAAGTTCATCAAAAGCATTTTTATCAACCATATCTTTTGTTTTGAAACACTTAATCTCAGACTCAGCCTCAGTTACAGAACATTTATCAAAGTCATGTTCAGCATCATGATCAGTTTGTTTAAGTACTTTAGCAGATGTACTATGTTGAACAGTTAAGGGTACCTCATTACATGACACCTGTTCAATTTTCGGTCTGATATCTGCATCCACATCATGTGTAATAAGAGTCACTGGACCGCTGGCTGTGTCAAGCTTATCTATCTCTGAGTCTCTGTATTCAGTGTCAACTGATCCATCATCTGGTGCTTTACCCGACTCAACACTACAATCTTTTGATTGTGCCCGACATTCATTCCCCTTTCTGATTACTGCATCTACTTCTTGTATGTTAGGAGTAACTGAACAACTGGTTACATCATTATTTGTTGTCTCTGACATTCTGCATTCAGCAACACTAGATTCTTCAACTGATACATTACCCAACTCATCACAACTATCTCTCAACTGCACCAGACTCTCATCCACTTTTTCATCTTTCTGAGTAACTTCCTCAATATACTTCTCCACATTATCCATGAGATGGATAAGTGTCTCTATGAACACGCTAATTTCCATTCTAGTGTGTCTCTTGAAAGACATTTCAGTCATGTCTTGATCATAATCTGATGTAAATTCCCCACTGATGAATGACTAAAATTGGTTGTGGATCACTTGAAGTGCAGCACTGGAACTATCCTTTTGAACCTTCTCTTCGTCAAGTTGTAGCTCCAATTGCTCTAAGTTTAACAACAAAGTTCCTGTTAATGTAGATAAGTCCTGACGGAAGAGGGCAATACATGTTCGTTCCGTTGTTATGGGTAGAAGTAACATGAGGTGAGAGTTAAGTTGTTGATAGGGTATAACGCAGCATTCCTTTTGCATGGCATTCTGTAGCATTAGCAGGTGCAATTCATTCTCATTGTACTCAGAACATGAAGATCTCACATCCTCATTGATTAATTCAAACATCTTTAATCGTTCAGTGTAGCATACATTATCATTGTTGTCCACAGCGTCATACAACTTAAGCAACTCTGAAACCACTGAATTAGGAGTGTAAGACATGATGTTGTTGTGTACACGGGATTTTACAAGTCTGTGATTTAAACCGAGAAATTGAATCTTTCACGGGATTTTACAAAATCTAGAAGAAACCGTTAAGCAATGACCAATAGAACGTGTTAAGATGACTGATGGATTGACAGAAGGATAGAAAATTGTTTGTTAGGACTTATGATTGTTTGTAGGATCTTTTATATTACAAATTTACTGTTAACAAGATTTGGGATTTACATCAAGGTGGTAGGTAAGCGGGCAACAAGCTGCACCGCCACCCCTTTCTGAATAGCAAACCCTATTCTACTGAAAACATAATCGTGACCCGTCGGGGCCGATATATTGCTGCGAACAATCTTACGAACCCGATCCAAGAAGCGCACAGCTTCAGGAGCTAAGGAACCAAAAGTGTCAAAAGCAAAAGGAACAAACACGTGTTGATTCTCGGAGTAGGCTTTATCATGTTTGTCCACTTTCTTTATCTCAGCCTTCATAACAACTTGCCCAGTCGTAAATCCATTGCCCCGAAGATCCACGAGGGGGGACACACCAGTAAGGTCTACACAAGCATGTTTCCCCCTGCCCATCCAAAAACCAAAACATCAGCGGGCCTCAGGGAGGACCTCCCCTCAATAGGGACTGTAAGGAAATTTACGGGAGCTTCCTTTTTCGCCGAAATCCCCGCCCTCCGAAGGAATTTAGGTCTAAAAACTTAAAAACCTCAATAACTTTTGTTTGGAGCAGATTTAGGCCTCTAAGGTTGACCCAAATGAATTTAGTTCTTTCACAGTGCCATTCTCCTCGTTCTCACGGTCGTTTTGATGGGTAGAACGTTGAAAACGAGGTTACTGTTCAAAAGTTATAGCCGTTTGAAGTTTTGTCGGGAAAAGTCAACAAAATGCACTGATGTCAAATCGCTTAAGTTGACAAATCGCTAGAGTGACAAGTCGCTGGAAAGACAAGTTGCTAGATTAACAAATCGCTAGAATGGCAAGTCACTGGAGTGACAAGTTGCTAGAAAGCCAAGTTACTAGAGGGACAAATCGCTAGAGAGACAAGTCGCTAGAGTGACAAGTTGCTAGAAAGCCAAGTCGCTAGAGGGACAAATCGCTAGAAAGACAAGTCGCTAGTGACAAATCGCTAGAAAAAAGAGTACGTCCACTACCTTGTCCTTTTTGTCATTTTGTCTCAATAGACAAATCGCTAAGTGCACAAGTCGCTTCACAGAACAAAGACAAGTCGCTTAAACGTAGGGACAAATCGCTACGAAGAAATATGCACCGAGACTCAAGTCGCTTCCATGAAACTTTCAAAAACACCACTTTTCAATCCAAAAACAACTCAACCACGCTGATTCAAGCCTTCCAAATCAAAACCTAAGCACTTATAATGATTCTAAACACAAAAGTACAATCAAAATCCAAACTTTAACACTAGAAATGATCCAAATGATGCTAACCACTCTAAACTCATTCAAACCCAAAAACCTTATGAAAACCACTAGAAATCCAAGAACATGAAAGATGAGTGATCAAACCATGGCTCTTGATACCATTTGTAATATTTTGGTTTTCACAAACACATAATCAAGCACATATAAGGTTCGAATGAGATAGATTTTAGAGAGAGAAAGTGGAAAATGGGAGCCTTTCTAGAGAGAGAAAGTAAACAAATGAAATAAGGTTAGATTGAGTGAAAGGTCCAAACCTCTACCTTGGGAGGTAGAGGGTATTTATAGTTACATACTACACGTCCTCCTTCAGACTGTTGATCAGGAATACAGTGGGTAAAGACCCGTCCTTCCTCCACGGTGTTACTTAAACTAATAACTAACTAATAACTACTAAATAACGTAAAGTATACGAGCTAAGATATGCTAAACAATAATTGGGGTGACCGACACTTCCTTATGGAATTTCCAATTCCTAACACCTGGGGTCAATTCATTGTACCATACTTTTGCATCTCCGGCGAGTGATGATGGAAAAAGTTTGAGTTTGATGGCATTGACATCGGTGTCGCCATAACGTAACATGCCACCAATTTTGATGAATTCGGCAATGTGCTTATGCGGATCGGCCCGCGCACGGCCATCGAATTGGCGGTCTTTGATCATAGAAAGATGATGACCCTTCATGGTGACGTTGTCACCAAGGTTGACAGCAACAATAGCCCTCCCAGGGGTTGGTGCTACGGCTGGGTTGGTTCCCCACATGGGTTGATCGTCCACCATGGGAAAAGGTATATTGGTAAAAGGGTTGTAAACGAGTTTGGCTTCTACAAGGTTATCAAATGGTGGGTTTGGTATTCTAGGTACATGATTTTCTAAGGGTATAAAATGTGTTCTTCTTCTTCTTCGAAGCAAACGTTCAGGGTTGGTAAGAGGTGAGTTTGGTTCTATTCCAGCTGCACGAGTGTTCATACAACGACCTAGAGAATCCAGGAAATATCTAAACACACAGGCAAACAAAGAAAACAGATTTCTGGATAGAAACGAGTAACCGGATCTTTTGCGAGGCGCGACCGATCAGTTAGATCAATTGGTTATGGTTTTGGCGCAACCGGATCGGTTGTGAAGACGACCGATCGGTTGCAGCTTTCGGAAAAAAAATTATTTTTTTTAGAAATGGATCGACTGACGTGGATTCAAAACTTGCTGAAACACAATCAAATCCCCGGCAGCGGCACTAAAAACTTGATGTGCTACGTGTGTACAAGTTTTAAGTTTATAAAAGACGATTTACCAATTTTACCAATAACACATACGAGCAAGTGCACTAGTCCGTTATAGCAAGATTTTGAAGGTAAGTCGGGATCGTTCGCAGGGATTTGAGAGAATCTAATTAACAAGTCTAAATTAACTAAGGCAATCCAAAAGCATATAACAACGAAAATAGATATAATGAAATTCAGATGATTAAAAACTACACTTGCTTAAACTAGTTTCTTATCCTTGATTAGTATGATTGTGTTAACCTCTTAACATGTTGGTTATGATAATTAGTTGGTGTATTAATCTATTGCTCATACAAGTTAAACCTTCGTCAAGATTTTAGTTTATAAAAACAAGCATTAAGTTTAACGAATCAATTCAAGTTTTATAAGTTTACTTTCAAAAACTTAAACACAAAAACATCTATTTGCTTTATCAAATTTGCTTAAGAAATGGTCAATACAAAAGGTAACCGATTATGGACAAAAGGTTACAATTGATTGTAAACACCTAATCTTATGACCTTTTAGATGTTTCCAATCAATCCAACTTGATAATCAAAAAGCGTTCTTATTACAACCACAGTTTAGTTTCTTTGTTTAATCCAGAATAATGGGTAAAAACAATCATCCATAGACAAAATGATTATAACTAGTTGAATAACAATAAGTTCTTTCGACCTCGACGATTACTATCAACTAGTCAAACTTGATTAACAAATGTCACTATGAAACTTTAGCACAATTGGATCTTAGAATCAACTTGAAATTGAATTAAAACATGTTAACACAATTACAAACTAATCACATGATAATCAACATCATTTAACCAAGTGTATAAAGAAACTAGCCACTCATAGCCAACATAAACATAAACTCAGAACTTTGAACGTTAGAAAACATGATTAAGAGTCTTACAATGCTTGGAATAAGATTACAAATGGTGAAGTAATGATTCCCAAAGTATTGGGGTAGACTCCTTGGGGTTTTGACCTCCAAATGTGGTACTTCTGGAACTCCAAACTTTCCTGGACTTCTAAGGACGAATTTGAGAGCTAAGAGCTTTGTTTGATGAATAGAGAGAGTTGTATTGAAGTGTGTATCTCATATGCTCACAAGAGGTCTCTATTTATACTAGTTCTAAGGCCTAGGGTATTAATTGTTGAACTTGGCCTCCAAGGAGTTAGGAAGGGACTAGAATACACCAAGGGAAGGACCTAGAATTGTTTGGATACAACGGGGAAGCTTAATGATGAAGAAATGGCAGAAACAGGTCTTCCAACCGGGTCGGTCGCATGACCAGCCGATCCGGTTGGTCTTTTAGCAATACCCCAACCGAATCGGTTGCGGGTGACAACCGACCGGTTGGTCCAACTTAACAGGTAGTTCTGACCATAATCCAGCCGATCTGGTTGCGGGTGCAACTGATTCGACTAGTCTTCCTGAGTGACGGAAAATCGACCTTTAACTTTATTCTGGCTTGTAGAGCTTGGCTCTTCAATCATCTTGGTTTTCTATGATACTTGATATGCTAATTTGTGCTTGACATGCTTCACTGAAATGGGAATCTTCCTTTTATTGAACATTCTTTTACTTTTCCTTACGTTTCCCTGTACTTGGTTATAAATACTAGACAAACATCTTTTGATGCGATTAAGTACTAAAATCATATAAATATAACCAAATAACATATACAAAAGCACACATAAAGCTACTGAAAACATGTACAATCTGAGCGTTATCAAAAAGCGATTTCAAAACTTTGTTCACATTTCTCTTTTGTTTCCAAATTTTTAAGTTGTAACTTATAGAATTCAAGATCCTTAGTCAATAGTGCAACTTTATCACAAAGATTTTTGTTTATCTCATTGCATTTCTCCACTTGAGATTGGGTGGTCAAAAGTAAGGTCATGAGCTCTGCATCTAGATTAGACGAAGGTTCATCTTGTTTAACATGAGTATCAACACATTCATCACTGAGATCTTCAAATATAACCTCGGGGTCAACTTGATCATCAAACGTAATCAAAAGGTCATCTTGATCATTAAATGTAACTACGGGATCCATTTGATTATCTTCTTGATGAGATGTAGATGGCTCATTTTGAACACTCTGTTCCTTGTTGGATGCAGATGCAGACGGAGATAGCAGATCATGTATAACGCATATATTTGGATCTAGTAACTGAGACAAGCCGTCAGTGTCATACACTAGGCCTGTTTCACTCATGTGGAGTTCTTGCATATTGGCCATCAACATTACAACTACGTTAGCTTGCAAGTCCTCTATGTCATCATTGGAATCTGCATTGGCCACGAAGCTCTGTTCTTTGTTGGTACGAGTTCCACCAGCTTCATCTTTGAGAGCCAAGGGTAAAGCCTCCTTGTGATAAGCACTTCCTTTGGTTCTCGGTTTTGGACAAGCATTGGCTAGATGACCCTTCTCGTTGCAATTATAGCATCAAAGACCCGTATTTCCATTCTGAACATTTCCCTGATCAACAATCTAAACCCTTTGTTGAGGAGCAACCATGTTATTTCTTCCAGAAGCATTGAAACCTTGTCCACTACCCATGTAGTTACCACTTCCCATCTGATGATCATTGTTTCTGTTCTAAACTTCAACCCCTTCCATTCTGAACAACTGCCTGATTTTTTGTGTTAGATGAGGTACAAATACGGTTTTTGGATTTGTTAGCAAATCTCCCGAAGGCATGAGAAATTAAAGCAAATCCTTGATTCAACATATTGAATGCCTCTTCATCATCAGTATGTGTTTCACTGTAGAGTACTAAATCGGAGTTGTTGTTGTAAGGAACCAGTTGAGTATCTTGTGATTGCTGTGATGGATCATATGGTGTACTTTGAACTGATTGTGGGGGGTTAGAAAAGAGTTGTTGAAGCTATGGAAATTGTGGGTAACAAGACTGAGCAAACAAAGCAAGTGAATTTGCATTAGGTAAAGGTGCATGAATTCCACGGAGAGCTCTATCTTTGTCCACTTCCTTTTGATGGTGCTTCAAGTAGTCATACAACATCCCGTACTTTGCATTGTGAAGGTTCTTAGCTTGACGGATAAATTTAACATACTTTTCCCAATCAGGACTGAGACAGCTTAGGAACTTTGTGTTGATTGCAATTTTGGGCATAATGATGTTGTGCCTGTCCAAGTCATTGATGATGTTTGTAAACCGATGATAATATGACTCTAATGATTCCCTGATCAATCATGAAGTTTTCATAGGATAGATAAAGTTTTGATTCCATGTCTTCTTGATTGAGTTATGTGCCTTCCATTAGGAGATGAATGTGATCCCACATGGCTTTTGCAGTTTTCTGAGCATCAACATTATGAAGAATCAGATTGGGTAATCCAAAAAATGATATATTTCATTGCAAGTTCATTAGCTTCAAAGTGAAGTAGCTGTTCAGCAGTGAGTTGATCCATAGTGAGAGTGGAAGTAGTGTCATCTCTTGGCGGATTAGCATTTTGATCTCAAGGTATTGTTGCAGTAGGCATTTGAAAAGGACCTTCAAGGATGACCTTCTTCAAGAATTTACCATGAGGTTTCTTAAAATCGCAGAACCTAAAGAACCGCATAACCCATTGATCATAGTTTCCAGGAGTGAGCATTGGAGGTCTATCAAGAGATCCAACTTCATGAATGGAATATTGGCTACTTATAGATTCACACATTTTTGCAAACCAAGTAGGTTCCTTTTGGGTTGATGCATGCATAGCACCCTTTGCTGGGAACTGATATTGAAAGTAGTTAGCATACTGATGTTGTTGTGGAGGGAGTTTTTGAGGGAATTGTTTTTGTGGTGGTTGTGCAAATTGATGAGGAAGATAATTTCCAATTTGTTGTAGTTGTTGCTGAAATTGTGGTTTAGGATATTGTTGTTGTTGCTACTGAGGATATTCATGAGGAAAGTAGTTGGAGTATGGTGGTTGAGACATCTTGAAACTTGTGTTGATGATGGATCTTTGTAGTTGAATGAAACTTGAGTTTGTTGTTGAAGATGTGCTTAGGCGTAAAATTACTTAGGCGTAAACTATTGTTGCTTACTCGTAAACCTCCTTAGACGTAAACCTCCCTTACTTGTAAGAGTATCTTACTCGTAAAGTTAATGGTTAAACGTAAGCTTAGTCGTAAACTAAAGACTTAGTAGTAAGGGACCTTATGCGTAAGATGGTTCTTAGGCGTTATGTTTTACTCGTAAGATTTAGCTTAGTCGTAATACTAGGTTTATTAACCAAAATCTTTCACACTTGTCCAAGTGAGATAGATATCCACAAGTCGAAGTGTTTTTCAAGTTTATCCAAGCAAGGAAAACACTAAGTCACAAACAGCTTTGAAGATTCTGAAGAAAAATTCTTTATGCGTAAGACTGCTTAGGCGTAAACTCTGGCTTGGGCGTAAACATTACGCGTAAGATTAGGGTTTATCTTAGGCGTAAGAAGAGGGTTACAAGTTACAAGTAAAATGAGGGTTTAGCTTACCCGTAAAACCAACAAAAATGACAAAAACTAATTTTTAAGCACCAAAACACTTTGTACACTCGATTTTTAGGATGAAATAGCTTCAATAATACTTAAATAACAAGAAAGTTTTGAACTTTATCACCCAAAGTGAAATCTAAGCTTAAGCGTAAAAGTGATGATCAAGTAAAAAAAGAGAGAAAAAACGTAAAATAACACGTAAAGATTCAAACTTTTTGCCAAAACTAAGACTCTAAACACTATATTAACCTTAAAACTTTCCAAGCTTCAAGATTGAAGTGCAAAAATCAATTAGTTTTAATTATTTACATTCGAACAGTTTTTTTTTGTAGAAACCAGGTTTGAGTTTCTTTGGAAAATCAGTTATTAAGAAACAGGATTTTAATTAGCAGATTTGGAATTTAGATCTAAAATGTTTTAATGCAGTTATTCTTATCAGTTTATATTGAAACCAAGATTGAGTTTCTATTAAACTTGTCTATTTAATTTGATTATTTATCCAGTTTATTTAAATCTATATTCATTGAAACCAAGATTGTGTTTCTTTGAAGCAGATTCAGTAAAAGCTTATAGAAATCACGACTAAATTTCTACATACTGATTTTATAATAGTTTATCTAACTGTTTAT
Source organism: Chrysanthemum makinoi (assembly GCA_910596185.1). Lineage (NCBI taxonomy): Eukaryota > Viridiplantae > Streptophyta > Magnoliopsida > Asterales > Asteraceae > Chrysanthemum > Chrysanthemum makinoi. Next base: position 80,565,900 of record OU343219.1, on the reverse strand, counting down.
GTTTGATATTTCAGGATAACAAACACCACTACCCCACCTGTGACAACTACTGTGAATGTACCTGGTTCGCCAGTTACCAACACGATTGCTAATCATGTTGAGAAACCAGAATAATTCAATAGGAAGATGTTTAAGGGGTGGCAACAAAAGATGTTCTTCTATCTCACTACTTTGAACCTTGGACGGTTTTTAAAAGAGAATCCACCTTACGTTGAACCTCCTACAGAAGGTCAATCCTCTAATCAACATACTATTCTATCCATGGAAGCATAGAAACATTTTGACTTCTTTGTCATAACTATGTTTTGAATGGTTTGGTGGACTCTTTGTATAATGTGTACTGCAAGGCTAATACTGCGAAAGAATTGTGGGAGTCATTGGAATGCAAGTACAAAACTGAGGATGCTGGTACAAAGAAGTTCATTGTAGCTCATTTTTTGGATTACAAGATGGTTGATTCAAAGAATATGATGAGTCAAGTTCAAGATCTGTAGATTTTGCTACACGACATTCATGCTGAGGGAATGACTTTAAGTGAAACTTTTCAAGTTGTTACGATTATTGAAAAGTTACCTCCAAGCTGGGTTGAATTTAAAAACTGCTTGAAGCATAATCGAAAGGATATGAGTGTTGAAGAATTGGTTGTTCATCTTCGTATTGAAGAGGACAACAAGCTGGCTCAGAAAAGTACTTATACGCCTGATTCTGCCAAGATAAATATGGTTAAGCGTGCTTTGTCCTCTTTAAAGTCTAATGTAAAAGGAAAAGGCTAGGTGAAGGAAATAATGACAAGAATATCAAAAGGAAGTCTGAGTACCATGCTCCTAAAGCTATAATTGTAAAACAAAAGTTCCAAGGGGTGTGCTACAACTATGACAAGCCGGGTTACCGTGCTGCTAACTGCAAGATGCTAAAGCGGGTGACTCCATGCCAGGCTAATATGGTGAATGAAGATATGGACATGATTGCTATGGTGTCTGATGTCATTGCCATGATCTCTGAAGTTAACCTGGTAGGTTCCAAAAACAGGGAATGATGGGTTAACAATGGAGAGAAGATGTACATGGGAAAATCTGCAACTGCTGATATCATGGGCGAAGGAGATGTAATCTTGAAGATGAAATCCGAGAAAGAGCTCAAGTTGACTAATGTCTTGTATCTTCCAGATATTCGCAAGAATCTTGTGTCTACTTGACTGTTGAACAAGTTTGGTTTTCGTCTTGTTTTCTAGTCAGATAAGTTTGGTCTTTCAAAGAATCAAATGTATGTTGGTAGCGATATGCCCTGAATGGTATGTTTAAGCTCAATGTAATGGTTGTTAAGAATGATATCAAAAAAATGAATTATTCTGCTTACTTGATTTATTCTTCTAGTGTGTGGCATGGCCATCTTGGACATGTAAATTTTAATTCAGTACGTCGTTTGATTGTATTTAATTGTATACCTAATTTCCATATTGATTCAAAATAAAAATGTGAAACTTGTGTTGAGCCAAACTTACAAGATCATCTTTCAAATCGGTTGAATGAAAAACCGAACCACGTGACATGATACACACTGACATATTTGATTTGAAATCATTACCCACAAAAGGTGGCAAAAAGTTCTTTATCACGTTTATTGATGATTGTACACAGTATTGCTACGTTTACTTGTTGAAAAGTAAAGATGAATCTATAATTTTCTTTTTTTATACCTGGTTAGGTGATTTGTTAAATAGCTAGGTCTGTTGACAAGGAAAAATAATAACAAATAAATAGGTCTAGGTTTTCTCATACCATGGTTTAAGAAAGAAAGAGACAAAGATGAGATGAAGCAATGGTGCAGCTGTGGTGGTTAACAAACCAAAAGTGTACTCAAACAAATCCTAATCGTGAATCTTTCCTTCCAAACTCGTAAATAGCATCCCTTAGTCCCCTTTTCATGATTAGTGATAGACCGATCATGACGTGACGGCGGTGGCCAAAATAGGAGAGCTGGCGGCTGACAAGAGTGGGTGGTGGGTGAGTGAGTGGGCTAGGGTTGGAAATGATGAAACCCTAGGTCATATTTTTTATATACTAAAAGTTTTAAAATGAAATTAAAATCTTGTGAAAGTTTAAGGGTCGCGAGTAAAAGTAAATCACAAGGACTAAACTCAACATTTTTATAAACTTCTGCAATTTAGCTGTTCGGGGTTCATTTAAGCTCGAAAACGATCGATGTAAGATACGTAAATTACGCCCTTACGTTCAAAACAATTTTTCCAATAACAACGAGTATTCACACAACTAGTATATAACGATCAAATCAAATTGTTTATTGAGTTTACAGTTGTCCCGGTATGCGTTGTGCACAATTTTCATGTTTCACGAGATAACTTCTCATTTTCAAACCAAATGGGCTTAGAAAAACAATTAAATGAAAATTAAGGATAATCCCTTGTAAAAATTAAGGTTGTTATACTTTTGTTGTTGGTTCCCTCTTCGGCATGTCATAGGTGTGTTTGTGTTAACTAGTAGTATTTGGATTAGTTCCTCTATTGTAAAGGAACTCGGTATCTAGCCTTGTATCAGATAAAGTATAGGAAACATAGGTTTAGTTCAACCTTGTGGAAGAACCCGGTATCTAGCCTTATACTAGATAAAGTGTAGGCGGCGAAGGTTTGGTTCTACCTTATGTGAAGAACTCGGTATTTAGCTTTGTACCAAAAAAAGTGTAAGCAACATTGTTGTTGGGATCACGTGTAACTATTATTCAAGTGTCGGTCATTAGATATGTAATAGGTTGCTTAATAGGCTTATGTGTTTTTAATTAGTGCTAAGCTTATGTAGTAAGGCCATGAGCCTATGCAAGGCCCAAACGAACACAAGGAAGGGACTAGAAGTGTTGCCCTAGCTCCCTTGCCTATAAATACATTGTAAACCCTCTTAGGAGGGTGTTGGTTCATTTCATGATACACTTAACGTTTCATTATTCTTGTGTGTGAGAAGAATCTGACCACTCTATCCTTTATCTCTTCTTATTTACATCTAAACATACTTGTGTTATCATATCATGGTGACCTAACAGTGGTATCAATCGCCAAATAGTTGTTTGCAACGTGTTTTGGTTTCATTTTTGGTTATACGTAACACGTTCTTCATGTTCTCTACCTTTCTTACGCGTAAACTTTGGTTTTGGCACTCAAATATTGAAGCTTGGAAAGTTTTAAGGTTGGTATAGTGTTTAGAATCATAGTTTTGGCAAAAAGTTTGAAACTTTAAGTGTTTAGAATAGTTTTTCACTCGTTTCTTTAGTGTTCATCACATTTTATGAATAAGCTCAAATTTCACTTTAGGTGTTAAATTTCAAAACTTTCTTATTATTTAAGTGTTATTGAAGTTGTTTCATCAAAAGAATCAAGTGTACAGCGCGTCTTAGTGCTTAAAAAGTCGTTTTGGTGATTTCTGGTGAGTTTACGAATAAGCAAAACCCTATTCTTCCGAGTAAGCAAAACCCTTATCTTACGAATAAGCAAACCCTGATTTTTACGAATAAGCTTTACGAATAAACCGAAGTTTACGAATAAGGAATCTTACGAACAAGGATTTTTCATCAGAATCTTCAAAGTTATTTGTGATTCAGTGTTTCCCTTGCTTGGATAAGCTTGTGAAACACTTCGACTTGTGGATATCTTTCTTACTTGGATAAGTTTGAAAGAGTTTTGGTATTTAACCTATTATTACAAATAAGGTCAATACTTACACGTAAGCACCATCATCTTTACGACTAATGAGTTTACTAATAAGACCAAGTTTTAACATCAAATCACGTTTCAATCATCTACAAAGATCCATCATCAACCCAAGTTTAACGATGTATCAACCACCATATTCCAACTATTTTCCTCACCAATATCCTCAGTAGTAACAACAATATCCTCAACAACAATTCCGGCAACAACCACAACAACAAGTTTATCAACAACAACAATCATTTGCACAACCACAACTACAACAATTCCCTCAACAATTACCTCCACAACAACCTCAATATGCTAAGTATTTTTAATATCCACCGCAATATGCTATGCAATCAACTACTATGACACAGAAGGAACCTCATTGGTTTGCAAAGATGTGTGAGGCTATTAGCAGTTAATAATCAATTCATGAACTTGGATATCTTGATAGACCTCCAATGCTCACTCCCGGAAACTATGTTCAATGGGTCAGTCGGTTCTTTAGGTTCTGCGACCTTAAGAAACCTCATGGAAAATATTTGAAGAAGGTCATCCTTGAAGGTCCTTTTCAAATGCCTAATGTGACAATTCCCAGCGATCTAACGGCTAATCCACCAAGACCGGACACTACTTCTATTGTCCTTGAGACTCAACTGACTGGAGAACAAATACTTTACCAAGAAGCTGATGAGCTTGCAATTGAATATATTCTTCTAGGATTACCTAATCCAATTTTTTGCAGTGTTGATGCTCTGAAAACTACTAAAGACATGTGGGAACATGTTCATTTCTTAATGAAAGACACTGAACTTAATCAAGAGGACATGGAGTCAAAACGTTACCTATCTTATGAAATGTTCATGATTGATCCTAGGGAGTCATTAGAGTCATACTATTTGATGCGCGCGGAAGGCGCGTTCAGGGTGAAGGAAACTTCCTATTCTACGGGCAAGTTTTTCAAACCTCCTAGCAGTGAACCTAATATTTGTAGTGTAGTATGGGGTAAGCCTTGGGGATTGATATCGTTCTCTAGGGGAATAGGAATGCTAGAAAGAAATATATGATGAGAAGGTGGGATTGAGGATAATTTTTTATTATCTTTATTATGGTTTTTTAGAAAGCTAAGGTAAAATCTCAGGGCAATTGGTTGGGGGTGGTAATTCTATAGATTACTCTACTTCTTCTAATTATCTAATTATCTAATTACTACGGATAGCTATGTTTAATTTAATTATGCTCGTATGATGATTAAAGATGTGTTCACTTAGATGCTATTACTCCCTAGTTATTTTTTATTGGTTGGTTGAGTTGTCACGTCCTTATCTTAACGCGTTGTATTCCTAAAAGTCATAGGGCGTGCGTATTCCCTAGTTCTTTGAGGTTATCTCTCATACATGATTCACAGAATCGGCAAGCATAAGCTATTTCATCCATGAACCATATCATCATTAAGCTTACTCAAGGATTAAACACAACGATAGCCTAGCTGTACTTCTAAGCTAATTTCAATTAAGAGAAGAAACAACCTAACAACAATCAATAACTAGGTTTCATAGATCTAAGCAAACACGCAAGTAATTTAGCTAGGCATGATAGATAAGCAAGCATACACACAATGAATCGAATATGGGGTAGACATAATGATAAATTGGGTTAACAAACTTATCTTGATTTGTAAAATAGGGTATGGGACCCTAGAATACTGTCCAAGTCAGACTGCAGCTGAGTTAGGGTTTGCTCTCCAAAAATATGCCTCTTAAAATATTGAAAAATCGAATTCTATATATACATTTACAATCGCGACGGTGTCACCTTTTGCATGGGACACCGTCAGGTCGCCGTCATTAGGGTTTCGTCTGGGCCAAGTCATCGATAGGACGGCGTCACTTTAGAATTGTGATGCCGTCAGTCTTTAGTTGAGACGTCGTCTTGATTCTAGATCTGGGCCGTTTGGAGTGAAAACTATGAGTGACACCTTTCATATTTAAAGCGTGACGCCGTCAGGTTGTAAGACTAAAAATTTCACTGAGCCGTCGCGTGCATGTTTTGATCAAGTCTTCATGGAGGGACGGCGTCGCCCTTTGGATGGGACGCCGTCAGGTTCTGCTGATCAGTCTTGAGTGGCTTCGATCTTGACTTTGCCATTTTCTTCATGTATTTGCTCCTTTTCGTCCAAATGTGCTTTATTCAAGCATTTTGCTTCCAAAAGACCTAAAAAGTAAAAAGGAACGAAATTAAGCAGTAACGGATATAAAATGTGTCAAAATAGGGATTAAATGTCCCCCTAAAAGCGTACGTTTTAAATCCTTATCAAATATCCCTACACTTGGCATGAAGCATTGGTTTAAAATAGTTTACAACAAGTAAAAGTGCCACAATAGTCATAACAAGCACATAAATTATACGCTAGCACCTCACAAGTGATGTTTGGATTCTCTCTTCTCTTAGGTTTATATGAAATATAATATGAATGGAAATGGAAGATAAACACTCATTACCTGGCATGGTACATAGATTACCATAAGCTTGAGAATAGATCAAACCTCCACTGCTTTGGTGTAAGCACCTAGGAACAACTATCTAAGAGGTCTTTACAAGGGTTGTAACGTTAGGCTTAGGGTAGGGAAAAAAAGGGTTTTGTTGGATAGGGGATTTTTTACTGGTGGTAAGTCAAAAATCTTATGATACAAGCATGTAAAGCGTGGCGTTGCTAAGCCAAGACTAGACTCACTAACACTAGATAACTTGAAACAAAACAAACATAAATTTAAACACATAAACATAAAGATAGATGTAGGATGGTAGCCCGTATGGATTTTTTTTAATACCTTTTTACTCTACCATCCTCTACAATAACATCAAAATATAAGGGATTTATAGGAGCATCCCTACACTTGAGTTTTTATTTCTCTAACACTAATTGACCCGATTTGAAAAGATCAAAACACTTGGAGTATTTAATTACGTAGACAAAGGGAATTTGAATTTATCGTTCTTTCCCGTTAGTCCATAAAATATTACTTTTTACCCATGAGTCTCAATCATCCCAAAACTATGTACAAAAGATATGACTCGACTTAGCAACCATGCAAGTAACTAGATATTTGAACTAAGGGTTTAGTAATGATAACAATAATGCACTAAAGATGAGTGCATACAAGGTAGGCTAAGGCGATTTGGGTGTACATTTGGTGGTGCATTGTAAACAATGCTTTTCATTGATATTCCGGAAAACCAAAACATCACGAGAACCGTGAAAAGGATAGGATCTGAGGGGTTAACTAGGGGTATCATGTACTAAGGATGAGTACATCGCAAGGGTGTGGGGAAGATGTAATTATAATACAGGTTTCAAACAAGGGTTATCCTAATGCCTCTTATCACTTAGTTACTCCTAACTACACAAGTGTAGTCTCACTAGCGATCTCAGAATGCATCACAAAACAAGTTCTAGAATCTATTATACTACCGATACACTCTCTAAGCATTAAAGGTGAATGCTTTTATTCCTAAAGATCTAGGGACGAACCTTACATTTTTGGGGTGGAATTTGAGTGGTAAACGATGTTTGTGCTAGTCATATAATTCCTATCCATGAGACGCTTTATTAAGACTAAAGTTTAGCTCGTAAATGTCGTAAAAATTTTAAATTTGGTGCTAAAATTTCCCTAACGAATATTTCTCATAGTTTATTACACAAATTACCAATGATCAAGTGAGTGAATAGTTTCTAAGTTCCCATTTTATTCTCTCTCCCTACACTTAAACTGAACATTGTCGCCAATGTTCACCGAAAGCATCAAAGTTATGATAAAGGAAGGTAAGTAAGGAACAGAAACTAGTACTCCCCTGATTAGCTCGGTAGGATACGTGTTCAGTTGCGGTTAAATCCTCTTCAAGAAGAATGCATGAGTAATAAGCTTCATCCAATTTGTGTTTCTTCTTCTTGCCCAATATAACCTACACACTTATAATAAAACAAATGAAACCTTCGCGTAAAATCAGCGGTAAAACTATATATGACACACAACTACACAACAAAGCAAGTAAGATATAATGCTTGTGGAATGGATGTTTGCAGTTTTTCTGGAAAATTAAGACCTAGGAATTTTCAAAAATTTATAAGTTGCACAGAAAACGAAAAAATGAGTAATCTGTTTCTACATAGCCTGACGTCGTCAGGCTTTAATCCTGATGCCGTCAGGTTGTCCTGACAGAAAGTGGTCTGCTGCGTTTTTCTAAAAAAAATCTGGAAAAATTATATCATTAAAACCTGGAAAGATTCCTGCAAAACATCCATTATGACTCGATACAAGCATTGGACTCTAACAAACATACAAATATATCAATTACAATAGTTGCAATTCTCATGTTCATGTTCTTAAAAACGTATGTGATCTTCCCTACACTTATCTTTTTGTAAAATACCTTTATATGTAATTAAGACGAGGTTAAAGATAAAATAAAGCATTTTCACAAAATCTAACATGAGAATAAACAACAATGGAAAAGATATAAGACACACAAAAATTGAAAAACAAAACAAGCAAACAATTAAGCATGGGTTGCCTCCCACGAAGAGATTTTCTTTATTTATGAGTCTTGTAGCTAGACTCGAAGTCGCGCTCCTACGTGACTTCCTTACCGTCATTATTTTCCTCATGACAATCTCTATTGGGGTTTTCCATAGTTATGTCCTATCATGCATCTTTCTAAGAAGTCATCTTGCTCCTAATTGGTTCTATATTCCGGTCCTAGTTTCAAACAATATTTATAGAACCCAAATATCTTATTCATCACATAGTCTACTTATCTCTTCTTATCCTCCTCATTCCTATAGTAAACCGATAGCTTAAGTTCCTTTTCATCAATGGATAGTGATGAAAATTTATCAATCTTAAATGGCATTTAGTAAGCAACGTCATCGGTCTCATCCTTGAATCTAACTATCCCTAACGACGGATCATAAATCATATCTGTGTTTTCTATGAATGGCTTTCCTAGAACTACATGGGACAAGCTAGGATCTATAGCCGTACTAATATCCTCCACAATCACGAAATCCGTAAGGTACGTGAAGCTACCTACATAGACGGGCAATCCCTTAACTCTACCAAGGAAATTACATATAACTCTAGGATCATTAGGGTCCTGCCTATTCGGCATAGGTTTTTTCATCACCCAATTATAGTATGTGCTAGTCATGATGTTTATTGGAATATAGGTATTTGCCACGAAACGATGTCCTATGCAACATGGTATGTTGAGATTTCTAGGATTTCCAAAGGTGATTCGTGAGCATCTCCTAATATACATGTGACGAAGGTCGCGCACTAGGTGTGGGTGGCATGAAAGTTCCTCTTCCGTAGGAAACTTATTGAAGTATTCATCACCTACTTTGTTTGTTTCGTTGGTTGATTCATCCTTCGGAGTCTCACTAACCTCAAGTACCGTCTCATGGTTCGCTTTGTTACTATTCCTATTTGGTTTTACTAGGGTGATGGCATTGATGAAGTGAACATGCTTGGATGAAGACGGGTCCCTAGTTTCGAAGTACTTGCTCGGGTCCTTAATCTTAACAACGGAAGCTTCAGGAGAATGACTCGAGATAGCATTAACCTTTTTCGGTGGTCTTCCTTTCACGATTGGTTATGGCTTTCAAAAGGTTATCTATCTTCCTATCCATCTCGCCTTGTTGTTGGTTAAAGCGATCTGAAAGCTTGGCTATTTGGGCTTCTTGGGATGTAACTAGGTGTTGCATCATCCATTCTAGGTTTTGCTGACTAGGGCCGTGAGAGCTTTGGTTGTGTTGTTGGGGCCATGGGGAGTTGTTAGAGGTGAATTCTTTGTGTTAATACAAATAAGTCGTAAAAACGTTAATTTATATTTTACGATCTTCTAATGTTTTGTCGATAACAAAAGTAAAATCATTTTAACGAAACAAATAAAATACGTAAATGGTTTGGACTAATAGTTTTCTAACACACTTACACTTTCACATAAAACACTAAAACAAGTATAAGTGATTTTATGATTTAGATACATATGTACAACAACTAGTGTTTACATATTGGGTTAAACATATACTTAAACTAAGTATACTAAAATGAGTAAAAACTAAGTGTATGCTAAAATGGGTAAATACAAGTATATACTAAATGGGTAAATACTAGCAAATGGTTTTGACCCATAACCCATGGTTTTATATATACCACTTAACCAAGTTCATTGTATCCTTAAGATACATTGTATCTAGAAAGAAAACCATGGATCAACCCATAACCCATGACCCATGACCCATAACCAAAAATACCCATGGGCAAAGGAGCGGACCACGGATCCCTAGCTTTGTGCTAGCCGGATCCCTTGTGGTAGGGATCCGTGGGATCCGGTGAACAGTAGAGGTTTTCCTCTATAAATAGTGAGCCATTTCTTCATTGTTTCTCACCCCTTTCAAATATACTTTCTCCCCTGAGTTTAATCTCACTAACTTTAGATCCAAGAGATCTATGTCTGTTATTTTGTTTTTGTGTGATCTTTTAGGTTCCTCTTAAAGGCAAGATCACCACCTTTGAAGTCGAGCAAGCTCAAGTCCATGAGTTTCCATGCTTCCTCATCATCAAGGCTACTAAAGTCTTCTTGTTGATGATTCCTTTCTTTCTTCAAAGAAGTGTAGTGTTGAAGACATTAGTGAAAGATGTCTTAAAGAGTCAAGACGAAGATATTAGTGAAGGGTATCTATCGTCTATAGGATAAAGCACTTGTGGTAGGTGCTTGGAAGTCAAGACAAAGAAGCATTAGTAAAAGGTGCTTAGAATTCAAGACAAAGAAACATTAGTGAAAGGTGCTTAGAAGTAAAGACACAAGACATTAGTGAAAGGTGTCTTGTAGATCTAGTCAAAGGCATTAGTGAAAGGTGCCTTAGATGTACATTCGATATGGTGTGTTTCGATGTACAAGATAGACTAGTATTAGATCCAAGGATATTGATATCCTTGATGATGTTGTAAAGGAGTAGATCTCCTTTGGGATTAGTCGTTGGTGTAGTGTGGTAGTAGTTCCTCCATTGCAATGGAACTAGGTGCTTAGCCTAGTACCTAATAAAGGGTAGGCGACATTGTGAAGGTGTAGTTCACCTAAGGTGTGAAGAACTAGGTACTTAGCCTAGTACCTTATAAAGGGTAGGCGACGTTGTGTAGGTGTGGTTCACCTTGGAGTGAAAGAACCCGGTGGTTAGCCTAGTACCGGAAAAAGAGTAGGCGACGTTGTGAAGGCTTCTAAGCCATAAGGAGATTGGTGTAGTGATTACGAACTCTCGAGTAGGTGACTCGGGGAGTGGAGTAGGGCAAGGAAGGTGACCTTGTAGCCGAACCACTATAAATACTTGCGTTGTGGTTTTGTGCTTCTTACTCTTATCTTTTCATTACTTACCTTTATATGTTTGTTTATCAACATCCAACACACACATCCAAATAGATTGACATAAGTCGATCTAAATAGATTAAAATGAAGTTTTAATTGGTAAAACTATTCAACCCCCCCTTCTAGTTTTCCACAATTGGCATCAGAGCTTCGTTACCAAGGTTCTTGAAGTATATTGTACTTTAAAAACTTGATACGATCCATGGTTAATTGAAAACCACAAAGAAGGTTTTTTATAAAAGCAAACACCATGTTGTTCAAAACTATATGTTTGGATGTTGAAGTTGATAACAACATTTTTTTTCCTTTTTTTTTATTGCACTAATCATCTTTGTCATGTTGATTAGTCAAAGCTCATACCCACCAAGCTTTAGGAGTCGCTTGGTAACAAGAATACCTTCCTAAAGAAGGTATCTTAATCGCAAAAGGAGCGGGAATCGTCTAAGTGACATTTGTTGTGTCATTTGTAAAGACATTCCTAAGTGCGCTAGAGGTATGATTCTCTTTTTATTGTGCTTGATAATTAAATATGCCTATTTAGGTATTTATATGATTAGTCTTTTTGTGCTCATATATGTTTTACGTGAAGCTTCGTTAGGAAGCCTTTTTCTCATCTATGGTCATAGTATATAAAACTTATGTTTTATTTCTTTTAATCCTATAATAAAACAAAAACATGAATTTCAAAAATTCCTCCTTCCCTATTAATAATCCCACTCGACGCCCATTCTATCCAATCCTCACTTTTTCAAATTTCACAATTTAGAAAATTCCCTCTCATTCAAAAAACCTCATCTTCCTCCTCGTTTCATCTCATCAAAAACCAAGAAGATCCGTCATCAACATGGTTTACATCGACTTTTCATGCTCATCGCCCTAACACTCATCGCACTTGTGTTCCCTATGATGAAGTTCACATACGGAGACATTTACTTTGTGTTGTTAATCTACATTGGGATCATATACCCAATCATTTGTATCATCCTTAGTATTGAAATGCAATATTACTAATGATCTAGTTTATCTACGTTATTGTTATCATAATAGTTTGTCATTTCTTTTGATTTATATGTTTTATTTTCTTTCGTGATACATTAGAAGTCATGTGTGCATGCTAAAAGAAAGTGTAGGACAAAACATATTTCGTGGTATAAAACTGTAAAACCTATTTCCTTATCAAAACTGTTTTACATTTACTCTGATTCACGGATCCCGGGAGGATATACTAGCGGATCCCTTTTGTAAAAGGAGGCACCGTGGGATCCGTCCTATTCTGGAAAAGCATTTTCATGCAAGATTAAAAGACACTATCTTTCTAAACATAATAATCCACTAGAAAGTAAAAAAAAACTTTAGTTAAGTGTCATTGTTGTTAAAAACCATTGTTAATAAAAATCTAGTAAAACATTAGATTATCATAAGTTGATCACAAACATCTCCTTTTATTAACTTGTCATTCCTATAGGTTCAACTATGACGCATGAATATGAGTTTGATTTTGACTCACTAAGCGTCTACACTCGAACATCTCTCTCGAACCCAACACACACGGCAATCATGTCCGTGGGTTCAATAATCTCAAAACCGTCACTTCCATGAAGGGCGTATTGAACACCTCTCTACAATTCGAAGAAGGTATCAATACCTCCTTCGAGCCATAGGACTAGAATGTCTTCTTGAAATCAACGAGAAGATATGTCCAAGGTTCATAATGGAATTCTTCCGTCAAGTCGAACTTGTTCGTAACGAGGATCGCTCTCTATCTCTTTGGTTTTATATCAAAACCAAAAGTTCACTCTAACCCTTGGGCATTTTGCTCACATCCTCCGGATTCCAATCATGGACAATGTGCCTTCACAGAAGATTGGTCTCTTGATTCTCTCTTCAACTTTCGTGAAGAAAATAGTCCATATTGTTCACATATACCCTCTCCAGAAGATTTAAATCGCATAATATGCAAACCTCGACCATATTACTCCGATCCAAACATTATCTTTACAAGGGATATCCGAGAAGAGTACAAACCTCTTGCACTCATCCTACGTTAAAACGTTTGGAGTCTTAGGAAATCGAAAATCCTTCCCGCTGTTGTGCTCACATGTTGTACTGTTTGCTAACACAACAACCATACAATCTCGCCTACTTCTTCTTAGTGATTGCAAATCTTCAAGGCTCCAAGAATAAACTCATCCCTTATGGAATGTTCTTGACATGCCTCTATCATAATGTTATGCACTTCCATCCTCAATTTCAAAGTCCGTTGTGCGTACTTGTGAACAAGATGATGGAACCGCTAAACATATCTCTCATGAAGACTTTCTTCATTCTTGATTCCACCAACACTCATCAATCACATAATGATCATCCTAGCGCAAACACTCAAGGAAACTAATAGTATTCCAAAATAGGATCAAATCTCTTGTACTCGTGCTTTATCAATGTAATCCAATTTTCTTCATGAAATAAAACATTTTACATTCGATATCTTGGTATTAGAATTTTCTTTAGACTATCTTTGAGATATAATGCATTGTCAAGATCATTGCATACCTTTAGTAAAGGTCTGGCGGCAGATGGGTGGATCCCAAGATTACACTAGGCGGATCCCTACTCTTAGGAACCGTGGGATCTGACGAAAATGCAATTACAAGCATTGTATTTCAAACACATTCTTAGAACACCTCACACTAAGCTAAACATAGTGTCTTAAGGCAAATTAAGTCCTTATCAAGATAGGTTAATCTTTCCCATTCATACATAACTCACCAAGGTCACACTCTAAAAACGCTTGTAGATCTACGCTTTGTTTTAATCCATTACTCTTCCGCTCTTAAACTCACACCTCATTTTCTACTTGATCCCTCACATCTAGTCTTAGAAATCTTTCAATTATGGCAAAAATGATCATAAATCATCCCACCCTCCAAGATGATCAAAGTTGATCAAAATCTAGTTTTCTCATCTCAAAAGCTTCTAGGATACTTTCTAAAACACTATCCTAAGACATAACTTGGATCATTTAGCTTCAATTGACACTCTAAATCTTTAGTGTCATCCTTGCTCACCCATTGGTACTCTTGAAAGTTCCAAATCCTTCCATAAATGACAATCATTAGCTACATCATTCATTACCTTCAAGTACTCAAGCATCTCTTCATTTAAAAAACAGGAGGTGAAACACTCAAGATGATATAGGTCTTAGATCTTAGAAACATCATTTCCACTCTTTCATAGCTGGCGAGAGCGGATCCCTAGGATTAGCCTAGACGGATCCCTCGATGAGGGAACCGTGGGATCCGGATGACAGTTTATGTCAAATCTTGCAAAAACAATCATTTTAACTTATCTTCCTAACTCAAACACTCCATCTCATCTTAATTGAGTTCCTAGATCAGTGCAACCTCTGAAGTTGACTCTTGTGCATGTCAATCATCACATTCCAATGAATTCTAGTGGCCTAAGGCTTAAATGCACTTGCCAAATCTCTTAGTTTATAAACCACCTTGTTAGGACCTCCATAGCCATCACTCTCATCCTAACTTTCAGTCCTTGCAAACTCTTGAAATCATCTCAACATGAGGAAAACCCCAAGTAGTAACTTATCCACCAAAGAACCACCCATGAAAAGAACTCGTGTTATACACGAAATTTCTTCAACCGAATCATCTCCGGTCAAGCCAACAAATGATAGAATCCTTCATCATCCAATCAAACCAATTCCTAAAAGGATAGTACCCACAAAACTACCTTTTCCAAACACCACCATACCTCCTAGGGCAAACAATATCATCTCCACCAAACCATCACCATTGGTTCCTAGAGCAATTTCATTTACATCCCCACTATCATCACCACACCTCTACAATTTAGAGGACTTGCCTCCTAGGCCGTCTCATCCGCTTCCACCGACAACATTCTCCTCATTAGGAGGAATAATGGTTCAAAATCAAGGTGTTGAGTCAACACTTGCTCCGGCTTCCTTCTCTGCGTTTTCATCATATAATCCCATTTGGATTATGACAAATCATCAAAGTCAACCACCCGACCATATGGAAGTTGACACTTCTCTACCACCACTATCATTCTTGGTTGAGTCATTCTCAAATGCACCTCCACCAATCCCACCATCATTTGAAGCTCCACAGCCCTCACTTGATCCCGAATCAAGCCATTTCATTTCATCCACCACCACTACCTAGCCATGACAAGATTGCTATCATTGTCAACATGTTGAAAGTTTGATACATGAAGCACGAGAAGACCAACGTTTCATGTTCTATCATCTCCTCGAGCGTTTCGATGAGATTAAACCTAAACAAAACTTGAGCTAGAAGATTTTAGTGGTGTCTTAGCTCAGCGTTAGGTGATCTAAAATTCCTAGTCATGTATTGTCTATTGTCTAGTTTTTCGAGTCATGTATATCATAACTCTTGTTTATTAAATTGAATTACATGCTACTTGCTATATTTACGAGTATGTGAGTATACTATATAATCCATATCTCTTTTAAGTATTAACATTTCTTGTTATACCAATCTTTCTTGACTTTATTCATCGACCCAGACGGATCCCTACTAGGAGGGAGGTGGGATCCGTGAACAGCTTTCTTTCTACTAACTTGAATCACATTTGCCGGAAATTGTGAATTATACTTGATTTCTAACCTTTGTTTTGTAGTTATTCAATTTACATATGAAAACTTTGACATCCTAAAGCTAGGGAGCTTTATGTCAAAGCAATACATTGCAAATTACTTGCAATACTAGATTTATATTTCATGACATCCCTTTGCAATAATCAAGGGGAGCACATTCGATCTCGTTAGACGATATCTTTTGCAAACTTATTTGCAAACAAACTAGAATAGTATCATTTACTTGACGTCCTTACATAGGGATGGACTCATCAAGGGGGAGTAAAAGACGAGATTCTTCGTTAATTGCTTTCTATTCCTTTTTACTTTTTCTTTCACATGTTTTACTTAAAAACAATGTGTTGTCTTCCTTCAAACACTTTTGTTTTTGACCAAAGGGGAGAAGAAAGTAAAACTACAAATTCAAATTTTTAAAAATTTTAGCTTTTTCCTTAAAATAATTTTATGTTTTGTCATCAACAAAAGGGGGAGATTGTTAATACAAATAAGCCGTAAAAGCGTTTATTTATATTTTACGATCTTCTAATGTTTTATCGATAACAAAAGTAAAATCATTTTAACGAAACAAATAAAATACGTAAATGGTTTAAGCTAATAGTTTTCTAACACACTTACACTTTCACATAAAACACTAAAACAAGTATAAGTGATTTTATGATTTAGATACATATGTACAACAACTAGTGTTTACATATAAGGTTAAACATATACTAGTAAATATACTAAAATGGGTAAAACTAAGTGTATGCTAAAATGGGTAAATACAAGTATATACTAAATGGGTAAATACTAGCAAATGGTTTGACCCATAACCCATGGTTTTATATATACCACCTAACCAAGTTCATTGTATCCTTAAGATACATTGTATCTAGAAAGAAAACCATGGATCAACCCATAACCCATGACCATGACCCATAACCAAAAATACCCATGGGCAAGAGGGCGGACCACGGATCCCTTTGTGTGAGCGGGATCCTTGTGGTAGGGATCCGTGGGATCCGGAACGATGAGAGTTTTTCCTCTATAAATAGTGAGCCATTTCTTCATTGTTTCTCACCCCTTTCAAATATAATTTCTCCCCTGAGTTTAATCTCACTAACTTTAGATCCAAGAGATCTATGTCTGTAGTTTTGTTTTTGTGTGATCTTTTAGGTTCCTCTTAAAGGCAAGATCACCACCTTTGAAGTCGAGCAAGCTCAAGTCCATGAGTTGCCATGCTTCCTCATCATCAAGGCTACTGAAGTCTTCTTGTTGATGATTCCTTTTCTTCTTCAAAGAAGTGTAGTGTTGAAGACATTAGTGAAAGATGTCTTAAAAGTCAAGACGAAGATATTAGTGAAGGGTATCTATCGTCTATAGGATAAAGCACTTGTGGTAGGTGCTTAGAAGTCAAGACAAAAAGCATTAGTGAAAGGTGCTTAGAAGTCAAGACAAAGAAGCATTAGTGAAAGGTGCTTAGAAGTAAAGACACAAGACATTAGTGAAAGGTGTCTTGTAGATCTAGTCAAAGGCATTAGTGAAAGGTGCCTTAGATGTACATTCGATATGGTGTGTTTCGATGTACAAGATAGACTAGTATTAGATCCCAGGATATTGATATCCTTGATGATGTTGTAAAGGAGTAGATCTCCTTTGGGATTAGTCGTTGGTGTAGTGTGGTAGTAGTTCCTCCATTGCAATGGAACTAGGTGCTTAGCCTAGTACCTAATAAAGGGTAGGCGACGTTGTGAAGGTGTAGTTCACCTAAGGTGTGAAAGAACTAGGTACTTAGCCTAGTACCTTATAAAGGGTAGGTTGTGTAGGTGTGGTTCACCTTGGTGAGAAACCGGTGGTTAGCCTAGTCCGGAAAAAGTAGGCGACGTTGAAGGCTTCTCGCCATAAGGAGATTGGTGTAGTGATTCTGAACTCGAGTAGGTGACTCGGGTGGTGGAGTAGGGCAAGGAAGGTGACCTTGTAGCCTATAAATACTTGCGTTGTGGTTTTGTGCTTCTTACTCTTATCTTTTCATTACTTACCTTTATATGTTTGTTTATCAACATCCAACACACACATCCAAATAGATTGACATAAGTCGATCTAAATAGATTAAAATGAAGTTTTAATTGGTAAAACTATTCAACCCCCCCTTCTAGTTTTCCACACTTTGGTTTGACCCCAATTATAGTCTGGTTTTCCCCTTCATGCTTCTTGGGCTTCGTTGAAAGTCCTAGATCCGGGTGTTTTGTGGAATCTACCTCCTATTCCATTGGTACGCGAGGATGCGTAGTCCGGAAAGCTTGTTCGAAGTCTCGTCTATTCAGAGTGTCATGGGGACCACTAAATATCTTACACAAGGAAGAGACCTTGTTCACTTGGCGTGAGGGCTTAGGAGTTTCGTAGGAGCTCATTAGGAATTTGACTTCATCTTCAAGTTCGAGCATCCTACCATTGGAAGTTTGTAAGTCAATGGGAGGTAAGGAGATTGACTTGACAGTTTTGGCAAACTCATGGGGGTCATTCCAACATTCGTTGTCATAGAGGGCAAGGTCTCCTATTGTACCCCATGATTCTTCCGCGGTAACTTCACTAAGTTTGCCACCGGCCGCTTGGTCGATGGTTTGCCTGGTTGAGAATTTGACATGATCGTAAAAGATTTAGACTTGAAGCCAAAGATCGATGCCGTGATGAGGGACTTTATGCAGCAAGTCCTTGAATCGAGTTCATGCCTCGTAGAGAGTTTCGCCTTGAAGTTGTTGGAACATCAAGATGTCGTTCCTTAGTTTGGTAGTTCTCCCCGGTGTGAAAAATTGGGCGAGGAAACGAGTGGTGAGATCATCCCAACTTGAGATGAATCAAGTCTCAGCGAATTACTAGCTTGGTCCATAGAGAATTGGAAGAGAGTAGCGTGGTCTCCCGTGTGGTAGCATCAAGGTCGATAGAGTCAACGATTTTTAGGAACTCCTTGAGATGATGATTAGGATCTTCAGAACGAAGTCCATGGAATGCACATCTGTTTTGCACCAACCGGATGGTGTTGGATCACAGGGCCGTAGTTTGAGATAGAACGGGGAGCTCAATGGTGTTCCTATGGACTTGATGGCTCGGTCTAGAGTATTCACCAAGAGTACGGCCTCTTGGCGGGTCAATTGGTGGTTGGTTAAGTGGAAGTGGTTGATTTGGTGGAGGATTGTCATTTGGTGGTGGATTGTCACTCATGGTGATAAGTGACAAGGTTACAAACAAAAACACGAAGAAGTGGGATAGACTACAAGGAAGCTAATGAAAATGAGAAAACATTTTACTTGATAGGAATCAAGCAAGGGGACCTAAACGAGATAGAGATCTAACTAGCTATTCTATTCCCCAGCAACGGCGCAAAAAACTTGATGCGCGCGGAAGGTGCGTTCGGGGTCAAGGAAACTTCCTTTTCTACGAGCAAGTTTTTCAGCCTCCTAGGCAGTGAACCTAATCGTTGTAGTGTAGTATGAGGTAAGCCTCGGGGATTGATATCGTTCTCTAGGGAATAGGAATTCTAGTATAAATATATGACGATAAGGTGGGGCTGAGGATGATTATTTTTTATTTTTTTATGGCTTTTTAGAAAGCCAAGGAAAAATATCGGGGGCAATTGGTTGGGGGTGCTACTTCTACCGATTACTCTACTTCTAATAATTATCTAATTATCTAATTACTACGGATAGCTATGTTTAATTGAGGTGTGCTCGTATGATGATTAAAGATGTGTTCACTTAGATGCTATTACTCCCTAGTTATTTTTTATAGGTTGGTTGAGTTGTCACGTCCTTTATCTTAACGCGTTTTATTCCTAAAAGTCATAGGGCGTGCGTATTCCCTAGTTCTTTTAGGTTATCTCTCGTATATGTGATACGCTTACAACGCGCGTTCGTGGTCAAAGTAACTTCCTTTTCGTCGAGCAAGTTTCTCAACACCCTAGGCAGTGAACCTAATCATTGTAGTGTAGTATTACGGTAAGCCACGGGTATTGATATCATTCTCTAGGGGAATAGGAATGCTAGTAAGAAGTTACTACGCCAAGGTTGGAGTTGAGGAAGATTATTTTTTATCTTTTTTATGTTTTTTTTTACAAAATGGAAAGGTACGAATCTCGGGGTTTGGATTTGGGGGTTGGTATTTCTACCGATTACTCTACTATTATCTAATCTAATTAACTAAGCTAGGGGTGGTCTATTTCTATTGTTGTGTGCTCGTATGATGATTAAAAATGTGTTTACTTAGATTTTATTACTCCCTAGTTATCTCGTATTGATGATTGAATTGTCATGTCCTTATTCTTAACGCGTTGTGTTTCTAAGGTCGTAGGGTATGCGTTTATCCCTAACTCTTTGAAGCTACCAAAGGTTAATGACTACGAAATCTCTTGGATTCATAAACATAGCACTAAGGTATTCTTTGGATGTTTAGCCTACAATTCCACTAGTAACTATATGCTAAGGTTCAACAAAGATTAATCAAGCATTAATAACACAACGAATGACCTATCGCAATACTAGGTCAATCACAATTAAGATAAGAGACAACCAATCAATATTCAATAACTAGGTTTCATATTACCTAAGCAAAAACACAAGTAAATTAGCGACATGGAGAACATGCAAGCATACACACAATCAATAGAAGACATAATTGAATCAATGAAGTAAAACACTTATCTTGATGTAAAATAGGGTATGGAACCCTAAAATACTGTACAAGACAGCCTTGGTTTGGTTTAGGTTTTTACTCCACAAAACTACCTCTCTAAAACTGAAAAATTCGGATTCATATATAGTGATACAAACTGCGACGGCGTCACTCTTTAATTGTGACGCCATCGGGTCGCCGTCATTAGGGTTTCGTCTTGGCCACTTTATCATTGTGACGGCGTCACCTTATGCCCGTGACGTCGTCACCTTCAGTCTCGGACGCCGTCTGGATCAAATCTCGGCCGTCTGAGCTGCGACGCCCTACTCTTTTAAAACCTGATTCCATCACTTGTAAAATGTCAATTTGCTCTCTGAGTCGTCACAAGATGTGTCGCGACGTCGTCACAAATAAGACATGACACCGTCCCCTTTCAATTCAGCAGATTGAGTGTCTCGATTCTTGACTTTGGCCATTTTCTTCGTATATTCGCGCCTTTTCGTCCGAATAAGTGTCATTTCAGCAATTTGCCTTCAAAAGACCTAAAAAGTGAAAAGGAACAAAATTAAGTAATAACGGATACAAAAGTGATCAATTAAAGGCTTAAATGACCCCTCAAAAAGGTACCGTTTAAATCCTTATCAAGTATCCCTACACTTGGTATTTGCTTGTCCTCAAGCAAATGTGCTTTTAGCCAATTGATTTATAAGTTAGGGGTCATGAAGCATTAGTTTAGAACAATTCACAACACATATAAGCCCCGCAAAATTCATAACAAGCACAGAAATTACATACTAGCACCTCACATGGGGTGTTCGGATACTCACATCTATCGGGTTTATATGAAATATAACAAGTTGGAAACGGAAGATAAACACTCATTAACCTGTCCTAGTACATAGATTACCATAGGCTTGAGACTAGATCAAACCTCCATCACTTTGGCGTAAGCACCTAGGAAAATCTATCCAAGAGGTCTTTTAAAGGGTTGTAACGTAAGGCTTACGGTAGGGAAACAAAGGGTTTGGTGAAATAGGCGATTTAGTGGTGGCAAGTCAAAAATCTCTATGTTACAAGCATGCGAAAAATGGCGTTGCTAAACCAAGACTCGACACTCTAAACTCTAGATATATTGAAATAAACAAACATAAATTTAAAGATAGATGTAGGATGGTAGCCCTTTTTTTTTTTTTTTGAATCATACACTTTTACTTTACCATCCTCTACGATAACATCAAAATGATAGGGATTTATAGGCATATCCCTACACTTGAGTTTTTATTACTCGAATACTAATTAAGCAAATAAATGGAATTTGAATTTAATGTTCCCTTCCCATCATTTCATAAAATTTAACTTTTCCCATGAGTTCCAATCGTCCGAAAACTGTGTACAAAGGATATGACTCGACTTGGATATACATTTCGGGGTGGACTGTAAACAATGCTCTTCATTGATATTCCGGAAAACCGAAACATCAACAGAATCGGGAAAAGGATAGGCTCTGAGGGGTTAACTAGGGGTATCGTGTACTAAAGATGAGTACAACGCAAGGGTGTTGGGGAATTACTCAACCGATGTGGAAGAAGTAATTATATTACGGGTATCAAACAAGGGTTATCGTAATGCCTCTTATCATTTAGTTATTCCTAACTACACAAGTGTAGTCTTACTAGCAATCTCGGAATGCATCACAAAACAAGTTCTAGAATCTATTATACTATCGGTTCACTCTCGAAGCATTAAAATGGAATGCTTTAATTCCTACAAATCTAAGGGCGATCCTCACATTTTGGGTGGAATTTAAGTGGTAAAGGGTTTTGTGCTAGTCATATAACTTCCTATCCATGAGACGCTTTATTAAGACTAATGGCCCACTCCTACATGTCATGAAAAATTTTAAATTTGGTGCCAAAATTACCCTAACCGATATTTCTCATGGTTTATTACACAAATGAAATTGGACAAGGCAAATAGTCAAGGATAAGCATAGTTTCAAAGTTCCCGTTTTATTTTCCCTCCCTACACTTAAACTGAACATTGTCCCCAATGTTCCCCGAAAGTATTAAAGTTATGATAATGGAAGGTAATTAAAAACGAAAGAAACTAGTACTCCCCTGATTAGCTCGGTAGAATTTTTGTGAAGTGGTGGTTACATCTTTCTTCAAGAAGAATGTTTGCGTGAAAAGCTCCTTCTCATCTTATGTATCTTCTACTTGACAAATTAAACCTGCACGCTTGAAGAAAACAAACAAAACCTTCGCGTAAAATCGGCGGTAACAATATATATATGACTCTACTAAACTAGTATATAATGCTTGTGGAATGGCTGTTTACAGATTTTATGGAAAATTAAGACCAAGAAAATTCCAAAAAATTATAAGTAGCTCAGAAAATGAGAAAAATTAGTAAACTGTTTCTACTCCTCCTGACGCCGTCAGGTTGTGATCCTGACGCCGTCAGGTTATCCTAACAGAAACTGGTCCGCGATTTTCTGGAAAATTTTTTTTATCTTTAAAATCTGGAAACATTTCCTGCAAAACATCCATTATGACTCAATACAAGCATTTGACTCGAACAAACACGCATGTATATCTTTTAAATAATTGTAATTCTCATGTTCACGTTTATTTTGAAAACGTATGTAATCCTATCTACACTTATCCCTTATGTAAAATACCTTTATATGTAATTAAGACGAGGTTAAAGACAAAATAAAGCATTTTTACAAATTTAAACATGAGAATAAACAATCAATAAAAGATACACGAAACACAAACAAGCAAACAATTAAGCATGGGTTGCCTCCCACGAAGCGCTTTTCTTTATTTATGAGTCTTGTAGCTAGACTCGAAGTCGTGCCCCTACGTGACTTCATTACCGTCACCTTCTTCCAACACAATATCCTCATCGTTGACCATTTCATTATTGTCCAACTGATAATGTTTCACACGTTTTCCATTCACGGTAAATTCCCTTCCATCATGGTCCAGTAGCACCATAGCCCCATTGTCCATTTTCCTCTTCACCGAAAAAGGTCCGTACCATCTTGATTTGAGTTTTCCCTGAAATAATCTCAATCTTGAATTATAAAAGAGCACCTTATCTCCTTCCATAAACTATTTAGGATTCTTTATCCGTTGATCATGCCATTTTCCCGCCCTTTAAACTTTGTATGTGATCGACGATTCATAAGCTTCAAGTCTTAGTTCATCCAGTTCTTGAAGCTGTAGGAACCTATTTGACCCTGCCTTAGAATAATCCATATTACCGGCCTTAAGTGCCCAGTACGCCTTTTGCTCAAGTTCAATAGGGAGGTGGCATGCTTTCCCGTATACCAGGCGAAAAGGGGTAGTTCCGATAGGTATTTTATAAGCAGTTCTGAATGCCCAAAGTGCCTCATCCAGTTTGAATGCCCAATCTTTTCTATTCTGGTGGACCATTTTTTCAAGTATCCGCTTTAATGCTCTATTTGTGTTCTCTACTTTCCCATTCGTTTGGGGGTGATATGCTGTAGAAAATCTATGCGGAACACCATACTTCTTCATCACCTTCTCCATTTGAGCATTGCAAAAGTGGGTTCCTCTATCACTGATCAATGCCTTGGGAATCCCGAATCGTGCGAAGAGCTTTTTAAGAAAATGAATGACTACTCTTGCATTATTATTCCTAAGGGCTTGTGCCTCCACCCATTTGGATACATAGTCGATAGCCACTAGAATGTATTCATTTCCTCTAGATGACGGAAAAGGTGCCATGAAGTCTATACCCCAAACATCGAATATTTCGCAGACTTGGATATAGTTCTGAGGTGATTCATCCCTTCGCGAGATGTTTCTCGATCATTGGCATGCATCGCACGTTTGAACTAATCTCTTAACATCGCGGAAAATAGTAGGCCAGTAAAATCTGGCATCGGAAACTTTTCGTGCCGTGACATTTACACCGTGATGCCCCCCAGATGGTCCCGCATGGCATTCTTTCATAATTCGATCAATCTCTCTTCCGGAAACACAACGTCGAATGATTTGATCGGGGCATATGCGGAATAGGAAGGGTTCATCCCAGAAATAGTATTTTAGTGCGGTGAAGAAATTTCTTTTATCTTGCTTAGTCATGTAATTTGGCAAAACCCTACTGGACAGATAGTTAGCATAATCCGCATACCATGGCTCAATTTCCTTAATGGCCATTAGCCGTTGCTCGGGAAAAGAGTCGCGAATCTTGGTATGGTCTAACTTCTCAAGCTCTGGGTTCTCTAACCGTGACAGATGATCAGCAGCAAGATTTTTAGCTCCCTTTTTATCTCTAATTTCAATGTCGAATTCTTGAAGCAATAGAATCCACCTAATGAGTCGTGGTTTCGCATCTTGTTTGGAAAACAAGTAGCGTAAGGCGGAGTAATCTGTGAAGACGACAGTTTTGGAAAGGACGAGATATTGCCTGAAATTGTCGAAGGCAAAAACCACAGCTAAAAGCCCTTTCTCGGTGGTTGTATAATTTTCTTGCGCTACATTCATGGTTTTGCTAGCATAGTAAATTGGTTGAAAATGCTTCTCCTTTCTTTCGCCTAGCACGGCGCCTACAGCATAATCACTAGCATCGCACATGATTTCGAATGGTAGAGACCAATCAGGGGTGACCATTATCGGAGCCTGAGTGAGATCTTTCTTTAGTCGATTGAATGCTTCCTTGCATTCTTCAGAAAAATCAAAAGGGGCGTCCTTGACAAGAAGTTGTGTCATTGGCCGGGCAATTTTCGAGAAATCCTTAATAAACCTTCTATAAAAGCCCGCATGACCTAGAAAGCTTCGAATGGCTTTAACGGTAGTAGGATAAGGTAGTTTGGATATCGCTTCGATTTTAGCTCTATCGACCTCGATTCCATTTCCGGAGACTTTGTGCCCTAAGACGATTCCTTCTCTTACCATGAAATGGCATTTTTCTGAATTCAGGACTAAATTCGTTTCTTCACACCATTTCAACATCTTTCTAAGGTTGGATAGACAAAGGTTGAAGGAATTCCCAAATACCGAGAAATCATCCATGAAGACTTTCATGCTGTCCTCAATTAATTCATGGAATATGGCCATCATACATCGTTGAAAGGTGCTGGGGGCGTTGCATAACCCGAAGGGCATTCACTTGTAAGCAAAAGTCCCGTAAGGCCATGTAAATGTAGTCTTTTCTTGATCTTCAGGAGAAATGGGGATTTGGAAGTATCCTGAAAAACCATCAAGAAAACAATAGTACTCATGCCCGGCTAACCTTTCGAGCATTTGGTCGATGAATGGCAAAGGAAAATGATCCTTCCGGGTGGCATCATTTAACTTCCTGTAGTCGATACAAACACGCCAACCAGTAACCGTTCTTTATGGTACTAAATCACCCTTTTCATTCTTCACAACCGTCATTCCTCCTTTTTTTGGAACCACTTAGACTGGTCTGACCCAAGGGCTATCTGAAATGGTGTAGATAAGGCCGGCATCGAGGAGCTTGACGACCTCCTTTTTTACTACCTCCTTGATATTAGGGTTAACTCTCCTCTGCGGTTGAACGGTTGGTTTGTAATCTTCTTCCATAAGAATTTTATGAGTACAAAAAGTAGAATCAATACCCTTAATGTCAGCAATACTCCACGCGATCACTCCTTTGTATTCTCTTAAAACTTCTAAGAGCTTTCCTTTCTATTCAGTGGTCAGCGAAGAGCTTATGATGACAGGGAGTTGGTCCTCTTCTTAGGAAGGCGATTCTAAATGGCTCGGGGAGATCTTTCAATTCTAAGGTAGGAGGTTCCTTGATTGATGGTTTTAGCTTATTTTCTGGCTTTTGAAGCTCAAGAGGTTCAATTTCTTCCCTACGCGGGTAAAAGGAAACAGCTCCAACCATCTCAATCTCTTCATCATTGTATATCATTTTGTTATCATCATTCATGAATTCGTTTAATAGATACTCATCAATGCAGCCATCTATGTCATCAACAAATTCATCAACTTCTTCAACAAAATAAATAGGGTGATCGTAGGAGGAGGAATGACTCATATAATTAAGCTCTCGGACCCCACTCGTAAAGTGAGTTTACCATCATGAACATCGATGATGGCACGAGCTGTAGCCAAGAAGGGTCTTCCAAGGATTATCGGGACTGAGTTATCTTCCTCCATTTCTAAAATCATGAAATCAACCGAAAACTTGAACTCTCCTACTCTTACAAGAACATTTTCACAAACTCCAATGGGATATTTGTTTGATCGATCAGCTAACTAAATACTCATTCTAGTTGGTTTCAGTCCTGAATATCCGAGTTTGAGGAACAAGGAATGGGGCATCAAGTTAATGCTTGCCCCAAGATCCGCCAAGGCATTTTTCATAGAAAGTGCCCCTATAGAGCAAGGAATGGTGAAGCTGCCCGGATCTTCTTTCTTCTTGGACAGGCTTTTCTGGATGATAGCCGAGCACTCTTCTCCTAAGGATATCAACCCTTCAAGTTTCTTCTGATTCGATATTAACCTCTTGAAGTATTTGCTATGTTTAGGGATACGATAAAATACATCGAGAAGTGGTATGTTGACGGAAGTCCGTTTTAAGTAAGACAATATTCTCTCATTGTCTTCTTCAGCCTTTTGATTCTTTAGACGCGAGGGATAAGGAATCCGTGCGAGAGTCGGTCGCTGGGCAGGTGCTGATGTTTGTGGAGGGGGTCGTGGGGAGTCGAAGGAGGTTCAGGAATTGCTCCATTTCCTAACTCTCGTGCTCCCTGGTGGTGGGATTCGGTCGGGTGGGGATCCTTGGTAGTAATTCCTGATCGAGTAGTAATGGCACAAGTTGGATCGTGATGGGTTGGACCAGGTTCGCTTACTCTTTTGTGGAGTTCGGCGAACTGACTCTCTAATTCAGCTTGTTGTTCTTGAATGAATCCTTCGAGAACCTCTAAAAGCATTGCCCCTTCCATGGTAAACTGCCCGAGTTCTTTTTCAAAGGCATCATGGATGGTGTATTCAGAACCCTCCTTTCCGTCAGTCTTCCATTTTAGATTACCCCAATGAGTGCATTCATCGTTTTGATAGAATGTGAGAAGGGAAGGGTCATCATAAATGTCATGACTAGAAAGGAAGACGTGCTCTTGGTGTGTGTTATCATCATACTCATCGCTCTCGTGTGGCCCTCCACAAATTTCGCATATAAGGTATGGTTAAACAACCTTTTAGATTTTGGTGATTACGTGAGGTATGCAAGCTTCTCGTGTGCCTTCTTTATCTGATCATCGAGACATGATAGGTTTTTATTCGAGGGAGCAGAGACACTCATCACAGTTACTGGCTCGTTCCAAGGGTTGTCTTGGTATTGGACATATTCCTCAATGCGGTCCCATCCTTCTTCCGCAGTGAGATTGGAAATTCTTCGGCCAGTTGAGAAGTCAATCCCTTTTTGATCATTTCGGGAGACATTGTCGTAAAAGATTTGAACAAGCAACCAAAGGTTGATACCATGGTGTGGGGCTTGTTGAATGAGATCTTTGTAACGAGTCCAGGAGTTAACGATAGATTCTCCATCTGTTTGATGGAAGTGAAGAATTTTGCTCATGATAAATGCAGTTCTCCCAGGGGGAAAGAACTTCTTGGTGAATTTGGTTGTGAGTTGTTCCCAAGTGAAGATGGACCTTGGAGGAAGCTTATCGAGCCACTCCTTGGCCTGTCCTTGAAGAGAAAATGGGAAAAACCGGAGTCTGGATGTCTCCTTGGATGCTCCATCAGCATAGATAGTATCCACAATGTGGAAAACTAGAAGGGGGGGCTGAATAGTTTTGCCGATTTTAATTTAGTTTCAAAAACTTTAGATTCGATATTATGTGAAATCGTATGGATGTAGAGAAAGTATAGATGTAACATATTGAATTTCACAAACACATCATAACATACTAATATTAGGCGTATGGTTTAAGAGTTTAGAGAGAGAAAGTAGATGGTGGGAGCCTTTCTAGAGAGAGAAAGTAAACAAAGAAAGAAAGGTTAGATTGAGTGAAAGGTCCAACCCTCTACCTTGGGAGGTAGAGGGTATTTATAGTTACATACTAACGTCCTCCTTCGGACTGTGGATCAGGCATACAGTGGGTAAATACCCGTCCTTCCTCCACGGTGTTACACTAAACTATTCTACGCTACAAACTAACTAATTAACTACTAAATAACGTAACAAACGATATGTCTACGAGCTAACTTATGCTAGACCATAATTGGGGTGACCGGCACTTTAACATGGAATTTCCAATTCCTAACAATAGATCTAATGATAAAGCAAGTAAGTAAAGTAAAGCAAGGGATAGAAATGACACAACCGATTTATAGTGGTTCGGCTACAAGGACACCTTCCTTGCCCTACTCCATTCCCCGAGTCACCTACTCGAGAGTTCAAGCACTATGTCAACAAACTCCTTCAACTTGGCGGAGAAGCCTTCACAACGTTGCTTACACCTTTTTCTGGTACAACGCTAAATACCGAGTCCGTAACACGTTGGACCAAACCAACACGACTATTACACAACAAATATGTGAAATATCAAATACAAGATCTTTGCTACAGAAATCTTATGGAGAAACAAAACAATCAAGGACCCCTTACTTGGATGACTTGTAGAATGCTCATGATCTCGCCTTAGAGAAGGACCTATATGAGAATCACTAAAGAAATAAAGGAAGAAGTACTCTCTAGATCAAGTGATCTTTTGTTTGAAGAGAATGAGAGTATATGAGAGATTTAGTAAGAAGAGGGGTGAGTTAGAATGAAGAAATGGCTCTCTATTTATAGGCAAATCTTACCACTGTTCCCCGGATCCCACGGATCCCTCCCACAAGGGATCCGTCTAGTGTAATCCTATGGATCCGTGGGACGCTCCTCTTTGCCCATAGGTTTTTTGGTTATGGGTCATGGGTCATGGGTTATGGGTTGGTCTATGGGTATTCTTTTAGATACAATGTATCTAATGAGTACAATGTATCTAGTCAAGTGGGTATGGGTCAATACCATGGGTTATGGATATGATCCATGGGCTGTGATTTTTACCCATCCTAATAAACTATTACAACAAATGATTTATTACAACAATTTGTATTAAATGGCTATATGTAAATGCTTTACAAAAATAACATGTATCCTTATAATTGTACTTAAGATAACATTATATTTGTTATCAACAAAACACAAAAAGATCGCAAATTATTAATAAACGTTTTTACGGTTTATTTGTATTAACAATCTCCCCCTTTTTGTTGATGACAAAACATAATGTTATGATGAGTAAAACTTAAGAATAGATTTATGTTTTTGAAAGCCCCTAAGTTTTACTTCTTCTCCCCTTTTTTGTCGAAACAAAAAGTTAACCCATCGAAGAAATAAAAGTGTGGAAAAAGAGTCCACGTATCGCTTGCTCCCCTTTGACGGTAGCTGCCCCTAGTTTGGGGCGTAAAGTGAAGAAAAATAAAAATAAAAATCCGATAAAGAGAAAGGTTAGAAACATGCTTAAATAATCTTGTGATTGATGAGAATCAAGATTGGGAGCCAAGGCATGTAAACAAGGCCTTGTAATAAAACAACAAAGTGTAGTGGTATTTATGCCACCTACAAGCATGTAAAAATGAGAAGAAGACTTGTTCTTGAAAATGACTCAAAAGAAAAGTACTAAAAATAGAAAATAGTAGTAATGATTCCGTCCATGCTTGCATAAGATTATGGATGGAGGTTTTGATGAGTAATGGTATTGATGCGATCAAGGATGAGGTTGAGTATGAATCGCATTTCTTCCATAACTTCTATTGCAATTTCCCTAGTGGATTGGCAATGTTCACAATGTAAGTGATGTGGGTAATGAGTGCGGAACTTTTCCGGGTTGTTTTGATTTGTGAGTTGCGGAAGATATGGTGGAAAAAAAGGAAAATACGGATCAAAGTCCGGAATGTTTGGAAGTGGTGGTGGAAAAGAACCTAGATGTTCTTGTAGCTTAATGGGAGCTAAGGGTGGTGATGTTTCAAGGTCATTGAATATTGTGTTTGGAGAAGTGGGAGGTGTCAAAAAGGCTATTTCTTTTTGTTTTGGTTGTTGAGATCTTGTTGAAGTCGTAAGGAGTTCCAAAAGAGTGACTTTAGGTGATGAAGTTGGTGTACTTGTGGGTGATGAAGGAGGTGCTATAATGAAAGCATCTTGTGGTGAGTTAGGTGATGAGCCATTTGATGATGGTTTTGCTAAACAACAAGGCCGGATGTTAATCCGTGTGGATAACCTAGAGTTTGATTGTGGTATTTTGGAAGGTGGAAGTACAAAGGTTTTGATTTCATGAAGAGGATTGTTTGTACTAGGTGATTCATCTAAGTTGTAAGATCTTTTGGATGACATGGTGTAGTTTGTTTGTGAAGATGAGATGAATTATGCAAGCATTTTGGGAGTTCTATATATAGAAAAACAATGCATTGTAATGAATTCTTGACCCAAAATGTGGATTAAAATCTAATGATTAGATATGAATTTAAGGCATGTGATCATGAGAACACAAGCATTAAAGAACATACTCTAAAAAATGAAAAAGATATTGGAGTTTTCATCCAAAGTGAGAAAAATAGAAGATGAAACTTGGCTTCTGTCTCACGGATCCCACGGATCCTTCCCTTGAGGGATCCGTCCAGCATTAAGGCTGGGATCCGTGGGTCTGGTGATGCAGGAAGCACAAAATTTTCCTTTTGGGAAACATTTTTGCCTAGTGTGTGCCTATATACAAACTATTTGGAGTTGCGGTTATCTCGACTCCTAAGAAGAAAGAAAAAATAAACTAGAAGTGAAAAAAGCATACTATTATGTGAGATAACCCGAAAACACATAGTTAGTACTTGATTACATAATTCAGTGCTACCAATGCTCCTAATTCATTTTGGCTTAAATGAATGTACCCGAAAACACATATTAGTTATGTGTCCCCTTTAGCATTCAAAAGACATGAGATGCAATGTAAACGGGTTTTTACTTTGTATTAATAATGAAAAAGCGATTTGTCCTAATCGTGAGAAATTGCTTTTGTAAAATTGATAAGGGAAGAGGTATTATTTTTAGAAAACATTCCAAAAGGAGGTTTCTATGTGCGAATAAAGATCATTTTATCCTTAAAAAAATGTATATGTAATTATATATTTGCAACTTGTACTTATTTTGAAAGAAAATAAGAAAAACTATCAGTTATAAGTGAAAAACTTATCTTGGGTTTTCAAAATTCCCGTATTGTTTGTGAGTTGTGCTTGAAATAGAGATCCTAGACTCAGAAAGAAGAAGGCTAGTGTTTACATACCTTGTAGATTCAAAAAAAATAAATTACGACGTTTGTTCCATGATACCAAGACCAAGACGAAGTAGGTTGAATTGTTTCCGCTTCAACGGTTTGGTGAGCACGTCGGCTATGTTGTCTTCGGACGCTACCTTCTCAATAGAGATGTTCCCCTTTTGAACATTGTCTCTTAAGAAGTGATGACGAATCTCTATATGCTTTGTGCGAGAATGTAATACCGGATTCTTGCTTAAATCTATGGCACCCTTGTTGTCACATAGAATGGCTATGTCACTTAGATGAATGTCGTAGTCAACTAACGCTTGTTTCATCCATAGTGATTGTTGGCATGCTTTGCCGGCGGAGACGTATTCGGCTTCGGTTGTTAATATTGCTAATGCCGTTTGTTTCTTTGAAAACCAAGATGTCAAACAACATCCCATAAAAGTACATACACCACTTGTACTTTTTTTTGTCAACATAATCACCTACATGGTCAGAATCTGCATATATAATTGTTTCTACTCCCGTGCCCTTAGGATATCATAATCCTAATTGTGTTGTACCCTTAATGTATCTAAATATTCTTTTTACGGCTTCTAGGTGTGATATTTTAGGTTCTTCTTGAAACCTAGCACATAGACAAACACTAAACATGATATCCGGCCTACTTTCCGTGAGGTAGAGAAGAATACCAATCATGCCACGATACTTAGTATTATCGACGGATTCGCCGTCTTCATCTTTTGTGAGTTTGGTGTCGGATGACATTGGTGTCCTAATTGGTTTCGACTCTTCTAGACCGAATTTCTTTAACATCTCTTTTATGTATTTAGATTGATTAAAGAAGATACCATCTTCTACTTGTTTGACTTGTAGACCAAGAAAGAAACTAAGTTCTCCCATCATACTCATCTCGAACTCGTCATGCATGATTTTAGAGAAATCATCACACATGTCTTGACAAGTGGATCCGAATATAATATCATCTACATATATTTGAACTATGATTATATGTGACTCTCTTTTCTTAGTAAAAAGTGTGTTGTCAACTAACCCCATGGTATAGTTGTGTTTGATTAAGAATGACTTGAGTCTATCATTCCAAGCTTTTGGAGTTTGTTTAAGACCGTAAAGGGCTTTCTTTAACTTATACACATGTTTAGGTTTTTCAAAATCGATGAAGCCCGGAGGTTGAGCTACATATACTTCTTCATTAATAAAACCATTTAGAAAAGCACTTTTGACATCCATTTGATAAAGCTTTAGATCATTAGCACAAGCATACGCAAGAAGTATTCTTATAGACTCTAATCTAGCCACGGGGGCATAGGTCTCATCAAAGTCTATTCCTTCTTGTTGGTTATACCCTTGGGCAACGAGTCTAGCCTTGTTTCTAGACACTACTCCGTTTGCATCTAACTTGTTTTTATAAACCCATTTGGTTCCTATTATGGTTTGATTACTAGGTGCAGGGAAAAGTGTCCAAACATCATTAGAAACAAATTGATTTAATTCTTCTTGCATAGCCATTACCCAACTTTCATCTTTTATGGCTTCTTGTGTATTCTTAGGTTCTATGGTTGAAACAAAACAAAATAAGCTACTTTGGTTTTAAACCTGAGACCTTAATGTTCTTTTGTTTAACTTTCCTATGACCTTATCTACGGGATGGTCTTTGGACTCTTTAATATTTATGACTTCATCATTTAAAGGTGCTTCTTCTTTATTTATCTTTTTCTTTATTACTATAGCTTCACTTTCTACTATCTTATCATCGACAAGAGGTGGCGAGGCTTTGTGTGGACTTTCATCAAATTTTACATTTAATGACTCTTCTACTTTCATCAAAGATACCTTCGGTTAATTTAGGATCAAATTTTGTAAGGTAATCTTTAGTGTTAAGAAGAAAACATTTGCTACCAAAGACTCTAAGGTGACCTAACGTAGGCTTTTTGCCTCGGAGTAACTCGTATGGAGTTTTACCTAAGATTGGTCTAATTAATACTCGATTGAGTATGTACGTTGAAGTATCAACGGCATTGCACCAAAACTTTTGAGGTATGTATTGCTCATTAATCATGGTGCGACTTATTTCTTGTAGGGTTCTATTCTTTCTTTCACTACCCCTTCGATTGTGAGTGCGCGGAGCCGAGAAGTTATGAGTAATACCATTAGCGTCACAAAAGGCTCCAAATTGCACTTCATTATCGAATTCCCTACCATGATCCGTTCTAATAGACACTATAGGATTTCCTAGTTGTCTTTGGATTTTCTTGCTTAATATTTCAAAATAATTAAACGTTTCCATTTTGTTCTTTAAGAATTTTGTCCATGTGTACCTAGAGTAATCATCCACTATGACCAAAGTGTAGTAGTTGCCTCCATAACTTTGGATAGCGGACGGACCAAATAAATCCATGTGTAGTAATTCTAGACACTTAGTTGTAGACACCATGTTTTTAGCTTTATGACTAGAATGAACTTGTTTTCCTACATTACAAGCATCACAAAAGTGATGTTCATATTTTAACTTAGGTAGATCTCTTACTAGATCTTTAGATGATAGCGATTGAAGAAGTCGCATATTGGCATGACCCAATCTTCGATGCCATAAGGTCGAAGTATCATCCATAGAGGTAAGACAAAGTTTGTCTTTAGGTTCATTACCAATTTTAATAACATAGACTCCATGTTTCCTAATTCCTCTTCCTATGGTTATGCCATTTTTTAATATCTTACTACCGGTTTCGGTAAAAACTACATTGCACTTTTTATCATATATTTGTCCTATACTTAAGAGATTAAAGTTTAGGTTTTCTACGTGACACACATCGTTAATGGTTAGAGATTTGTTAGAAATCGTACCTTTACCGATGATTTTACTTTTGCTATTTCCAAACACCACATTACCTCCATTGAAGGATTCATATGTGGAAAATATATCTTTATTGCCGGTCATGTGCCTCGTGCACCCGCTATCTCTTCGCGAAGGAGTGAAGAATGCCCCAAACCTCCCCTTAGTCCATAGGAAGAACCGGACGACCAAATACAAGCACTGACTTCCAAAAATAGTGCCTCTCTCTCCTTTCTTAGGTCGACCTTTAGGCACACCTAAGAAAACAATTAACTCAAAAGTTTGGTCCCCATTTGTTCATGGATCCATTAGTGTTAAACATTCCATTCATGCTAGACATGTATGGATAAGGTGAGTATGCATTCCATGGTGCAAAGTTTTGAAAAGGAAATCCATTTTGCATATTTAGGATCCATCCCATTTGTTGGTTAGTTCTCGGGTAAACATAATTAGGTCTCCTAGATGGGTTAGGTTTTGAAAAAGATGGAGCCTTGTTTCTTGCAAAAATGGGATTATATTTTGGAGATGGTTGTCTAGTGGTAAAATGAGTTGGTTTCTTCTTATTAACGATAAAAAAATCAGTTCTAGATGAAGAAGCTATGTTATTATCACTGTTTGCTACAGCAGACCCACAGATCCCTGGCTGTATACTAGCCGATTCCCTTTTTATGTGTTAGTATTTAGTAAATCCGGTTATTAAAGTGTCGGTCACCTCAAGTATATGTAATTGTTAGAAAGCTCGTAGTCGTATTTATTTAATGTTAAGTAGTAGTTAGTTAAGTAACACCGTGGAGGACGGACGGGTCTTTACCCACTGTATGCCTGATCCACAGCCCGTAGGTGGCGATTTGTGTAACACTATAAATACCCTCTACGGTGTTACTTAACTAATATGGTTTTCTAATACGGTGTTACTTAACTATAAATACCCTCTACGGCGATTTGTATTTATAGCGACTTGGTTGATATTTGTTTCTAATATGGTTTTCTCTTGATTTAGTAAAATCTCGTGAAAGAATCTATTTCCCGGTCTAATCATAGAGTTATAAAATCCCATGAAATATGTAAACATGTCTACCAACGTGCCTACAATCATCTCTACTGTAGCTGAGGACGTTCAAGCAGCTGGTTCAGACACTCGTCCACCCATGCTTGACAGAACTGAATATGACTCATGGGCTCAATGAATTAGGTTGTATTGTCTGGGAAAGGAAAATGGAATCAACATTCTCAAGTCAATTGATGAAGGACCTTATCAAGTTGAGACAACTAGAGACATACTCGATACTGCTACAGATGGAACAATGATCTTTGGATTGGACAGACCAAAGAAGTATGATGAGCTCAGTGATAAGGAGAAAAAGAGATTCGATGCTGATATCAGGGCTTCAAACATTATACTTCAAGGTCTTCCAAAAGATATCTACAAGCTTATCAATTACAACACTAAGGCCAAGGCGGTTTGGGATAATGTCAAAATGCTCCTCTCGGGTTCTGAATTAACTAAGGAAGACATAGAATCATAACTGTATGATGAATTTGAGCACTTTAAGATGAAACCAGAAGAAAGTATCTATGAATATTAAGTGAGATTCCACAAGCTTGTGAATGATATGAGGAATATCAAAATGACCATGCCAAATATTCAGCTGAACTCAAAGTTTGTGAACAACATGAATCCCGAATGGCACAAATTTGTCACCTCTGTAAAGCTAATCAAAGGATTGAAGAACACCAACTATGAGCAACTGTATGCCTTCCTTCTTCAGAATGAGAGACATGCTATGTTTGAACGAAGGATTCTTGAACAGTTCAAATCTAAGCAGGGAGAAACAAGTTCATCAAATGATTCTACAGGCTTTTACACCAATGTTTGAATTACCACCAAAGCTTCTCAAGTCATACCCATGGGTAATGGTAATTATAAGCTCATCACTGATCCAGCATATAAGCCTCCTAACTCAAACACACTCATGGAAAACTTCATCAATCAACTATCTCTCATGGTTAGTCAAAATATGAATTCCCTCCCACACACCAACAATAATCTTAGAACAACATCCAATCCACACAATCAAGCTACTGTTGGAGATAGAAAGGTTATGGTGCAACCAGCTCGAGGAAGGCAGTATGAACAGGGAAGAGGAGGAGTTGGTGTAGGGTATATGGCTAATCAGAATCGTTGAAGAAATGCCAATCAAGGACAAGCAAAGCCAATCAAATGCTACAACTGTGGTGGTGAGGGACATATTGCGAGGAACTGCACATCTCCAAAACGTCCATAGAATGCAGAATACTTCAGAGACAAGATGTTGCTTGTGCAAGCTCAGGATAATGGAGCAGCTTTGGATGAAGAGGAGTTGTTGTTTCTTGCTGAGGGAAATGCCAAAACTTATGATGCTGATGTTGATGAGCAGCCAATTCAGGAAATAGGTCACAATCATCAAAATGCCTTTCAAGTAGCTGACTGTGATGCATTTGACTCTGACGTCGATGATGAACCTACTGCCCAGACAATCTTCATGGCTAGTATTTCACCTATGGTCTCTCCAAAGGTCTCTTCACCACAACAAGCTGGACCATCCAAAGAATCAATCATCTCAGAGGTATTAAAACTATACGATGAGGTGGATGAGAAAAAGATACATGACGAAGTACAATCTCTTGAAACTTATGAATCAGATATTGATAATGAGGGTAATAGTAATACTGTCCCATATGATCAATATGTGACACAAAGTGAAAGTGAGATTGTACCAAGTGATGTATCTTCTGCAGTCAATAATGATGATGTTTTTGATGAATACACTGCATGTGCCCCTGATGATTCTGTTATCTCTGAACTGAATGCCTATAAAGAACAAGTTGTTGTTTATGAACAACGTGCTAAGTTTGAGTTAACTAGCCGTGAGCAGGAAATGGATGACCAAATGTGTACAATTATCAGAAAATTTAATTTTAGAGAAGAAGTGTTAAAACAAGAGTTAAACTCCTTACAAAAAAAGCTTTCTAAAACTGTTAAGCAAAAGCAAGAGCTTAAGATAATGTTAAAGTGCTTAAACAAGAATTCAATGCTAAGGAATCAAAACTTTTGAATGATTTTCTAATCTAAAAACTTTGAAAAACAAGCTTTAAAATAAGTTGTACGTACAAGGGAACGCCATTCAGACTGCTCACATGATCACTAAGCATAGAGTCTTAAGCGATAAGCACAGTATTCCCCTTGTAGAGGAACCAAATCCCGAATATTGCAAAAGAGCTAAAGCTTTCCATAAGATTGTATATCATGGTAATGAGATCATTAAGCCTAGGCAAACACCATCATGTATTGGAAGCACGGAAGAGGACAGAAAATTAGATGATGCATCTAGGGAGAAAATGGATAAGAAGCTAAACGATCCTGCTTGTAAAAAGAATAACATAACGATCAAACCCCATGATTACACTAAGGAAAATCGGATCTCCCTGAACATGTTAAAGCCTCAAACTCAATTAACCCCAGAACAGATTTTTTGGAAGAAAGATATGGATAAACAAAAAGTTAATGTACTTGTTGAAACAAACACTCTTCTTAGGAAAATGCCTACAGCTACTGTGTATCCTCCAAATACACCAATGCACTTAGTTCCTAGAACTATTGCCACTAATGCAAGACTTAATCAGCCTATATGTGTTTTATCACTATTCGTTGATTTGAGAAGACATGTAAGAAGAGAATCACACCTACAGGGATAACTGAAGGGAAAGGGGTTTTGAGCAAACTAAAGATGCTATTTAACTGAGGTCATGCCTTTCTTTAAACAATTAAAAGGTCAATTTGAAAGTCTTCAAAAGGGGATAAACTCGGGTATTAAAGAAATGAAAAAGGAATTTGATGCAATGATTGTTGAAGTCAATGATTATGAACGGGAACTCAAATATAATGAAATTGAAAGGAAGAATTTGCATATCCTAAATGAGAACTTAGTATTAAGTTGTGTGGCTCAAGATGTGTTTTCTACTGTTACTAAGCATTCTATTACTGCTTCTCAATTTCATGAATTAACTGTTGCTTTGAAAGTCTCCCATGATCGTGTCATTGAGCTTGAAAACAAAAATTCATAACTAAATGATAAAATTGATCAGGATGATCACGATAATTTGGTAAAACACCTTTCGAAGCTAGAAGTTGAACATTTTGATTTGCAATTAAAATATCAACATCTCAAGGAAAATGCCAAAACCTCAAAAATCAAGACATCCTTAAATGTTCCAGAGTTTGATGAACTTTTTGAAATAAACAAACGTGACGAACAGATTCAAGCTCATTGTAAAACGATCAGAAAGTTGAAAGCCCAAATTTCACAATTAAAGGGTGAAAAGAACAACGTGACTGGCTCCCAAATGCCTCCTCCTTTAGATTCTTAGTGCTCTCAAACTTTTCATCTTTAAAACTTGGTTAAAGTTTTACAAAAGGAAAATGAGAGTTTTCAAGAAGAAAAAGAAAAGGTTAAACGACACTTAAAGAGTTATATGGTTCAATGAAAGTAACTCGTGACAAGAACAACGGAAAAATAACATCATTACAAAAGGAAATTGAGAATTTGAGGAGTCAGGAAAAAGGGAAAATGCCACTTGTCTTTAATGAGAATGTTGCATCAAAGTCATCTGCAGACTGCAAATATACTGTGACTGTTAAATACATTCCTCCTCATCTTAGAAATAACGAACTTGTGTTTCATAACTATTTCGCTCACCTTAAGGATAGTCTAGAATGTCTCTGTGAGATTGTAGAAGAGGATTTCATAAATAAGCCACTTGATAGAGAGATTAGGTTTGCTTGCATTTAGGCCAAACGATCTCAAGAGCTGCTAGAATGTTTAAGAGCAACATGTCCTAAATCCTTAGGTGCAAAATATAAAGTTGTGATGCCTTGTTCCATGCCTAGTGCCAATTGTGCAACCCATTCTATGCCCAGTATTAAGAAAGTGAACTCTAAAGTGCCTAAAAGTAGTTCTGATCCATGCACGTCCAGTTCAGGAATGCAAAAAGTAGCCCAACCAACTAATGTTCCCATAATTCCCTCTACAGGAGTAATAAGTGACATAAAAGCAAGCGGGTAAAAGCCTCCAGGCAATACAAAGCAAGATAGGACCTCGCAAGCTAAGAATGTGCATTGGAAGAGAGTAGAAGACCACCCTATGAACACTAAGTTTGAGTTGAATAAAACGAATCGTGTTGATTCTAGTATTAGCTATAAGCGTACTGATGAGTGCTTATTCACTCATCATTTTTGCCCATCTAAGACCACAAAAACGTCTAAAAACACGAAAATATAACCAATTATACTACATATATCCTTGGAGTGTGTTTTTATGTATTTCAGGTACAAAGGATCGAAAACAATGCAAAAACGGACCGAAATGAGCTTGGAATGGAAAATGTCCTTTACGGACGGAGCTGGGAGCGGATTTTCTACATTTTTTTGATCCCGAGACGCATATTTGGAGTGAGAGTGGGGAAAACTAACTCAAAACCTTCACCCGTAACCAAATTACCATTTTTTCCCTTAAACCCGAACCCAAATTACCAATTCACTCATTTTCATTAAATACAATTATTTTTATTTAAAACCATTTTTTTTATTTAAAACAATTATTTCTATTAAAAACATTTTTCTTTTTTTTTTTCTTTTTTATTTATTAAAAACCATTTTTATTTTACAACTACTTATTTTATTTTTTATGACTAAACTTAAATACTTTTTT
This sequence comes from Chrysanthemum makinoi, assembly GCA_910596185.1. NCBI lineage: Eukaryota > Viridiplantae > Streptophyta > Magnoliopsida > Asterales > Asteraceae > Chrysanthemum > Chrysanthemum makinoi. The sequence continues at coordinate 80,525,571 of OU343219.1, read as the reverse complement.
TTCATTAGCTACACTTAAACCATCCTTTTTATTAACTTTCTTAAAACCTTTAAAAAAAAAAAAAAAAAAAAAAAAGAAACCACCCAACACCCAATTTACCCAAACCCTGTTTTTACCCAAATCCCCATTTACTGCCCAAGTCAAAACCCAAACCAGAAGAAAACCTCCAAACCATTTGGCGCCCAAAGTTCCCAAGCCCTCTCTCCATCACTTTCACCCCAGATGATGACAAGAATCAGTCACATGGGATGGTTTTACACCTTGGCAATCCCCAACTATCCTATTGGTGTTCAAGTAATCAAGGGCTCATATTCATACCCTTGGTCCCCAAGTTTAATTGGATGGCTGTGATGGGGTTGAAACTAGCACAAGCAAAAGCACATTCTCATCCCTCTCTCACAACAAACACACACACAAAGCACACAGCTACAAGACAACAAGGAGAAGACCTTTTGTAGTATTAGTATAAATAGGAGTAGTAGGGCAATGAAAACTTGTCTAGATTTATGTTCTAGTTCCATTTTTTTTACTTTCTTGTCATTTACTTTTAATGTAAAATTTTAATTTTCAATGCAATTTAAATTCAGTTCTAATTCCAGTTTTAAGAGTTTATGCAATTTCAGATTATGGTTCTCATTTTATGAGTTCTTGTTTATGTTCTTGTTAAGAAGTGTTTGGCTTTAGCTTATTTATTGGTTTAGAAAAACATTTCACCCATTTTGACTTGAATAGTCAAACCTTTTTTTAGTGTTTAGTTAGTCCTTGCAATGAAAAAACTGTTTTCACAACATTTTACAAGTTTTGGTTGAAAAAAAAATCAATCTACTGTTTCTGTCCTGTGCTACTGAACAGCAGCTTAGCTGCTGATTTAGAAGCTTTTTACCAGCTGATTCTCATTCAAAATTTTTCCAAAAATCACTTTTCTCACATCTTAACTTGCCCATATCAATAGTTATTTAGTTTATTAGCACTTAGTATCTCTTAGGCTTAGTTTAAATATGCATTAAAAACCTGTTTGTACTCCTATCAGCTTTTGTATTTGCATCCAAAGTTGTCCAAATCCCCTTCCTTTCTAGATTTTTAATTTTCTAAATATTTAGCTTTAGGACCAGTAATTTTTCATGCTTAATCTAGGCTAGGTGGTGTAGCTATTTCCCATTTTTGTGAATTTTTACTTGAGCCTCTAGGTAGATTAATTTTCCCGTAAACCAGCACCCCCTCACTGCCATAACTGTTCTGTAACAGCTGCATCACAACAGCCCCCACAATAAGCTGTTCACAGCTTATTTGTAAGCTGTCCTGAGCTTATCAGTTGTTCCAAAGTAGTTTTTTAAGAACCCCTCTATCCATAGTTTGCATTTTAGGTAGCTTGTAGGAATTTAGGAGCCATCTAGTTGCTTAATTTTAAGCCACATCAGGTCCCCATAAGCTGCTTTGCTACTGGCACTACTGTAGACTTGCTTCAGCTTATTTGTGCTTATTTTGTGGTTCCCCTTAGTGCTTATTTAGGTATAGTTTAGGTTAGATCAGCTTAACCTTTAAGTTTTAGCTTATTTCCATGCTTGTTGTAGTTCTTTGATGTACTTAGATAGCATAAGTTTTAGCTTATTTTCAAACACCCCTTTAGTTTATTATTTGCTGCGCAAATAAGCTGTTACACCTTATTATAAGCTTTTTCTCAGTTTTAGTTTTTGTAAATAAGTCTTCATTTAGTCCTTAAATTAGTTGGCAAAAGAAAATTTTGAAAAAAAAATTATTTTGCAAAAAGGGTAGGGACAGGGATTCGAACACATGACCTCCCAACAGACCAAGCACCTCACAACACCAAGCACGTTACCAACTGCCCTTGGGACTTTAATTGGTTATACTTTGCAAAATTAATGTGTTGTATGCTTTTTAAGTATTTAACTTTAGTAGCTTAATTAGCTTTTTAAATGCTTATTTCATAAAGCAGTGCCCATCTTTTTTATTTTTCTTACAATCAGTTAGGTTAAAAGTATTTTCTGCGAATTTTTCAGAATTTTCTAAATTAGTTTAGTATTTTTTATAATTAAATTAGATTAAATTAGTATTTAATTCGTAATAAATAAAATAAAAGTCGAAAAAATACCCGGCTTTTTCCTAAAATTATTTTTAGTCGTTTAGAATGTAGGAAAATTAGTTTCACATCCTTAGGCCTTAAATTGCATCATTTTCACTTTTTGAAGCTCGGGATTAGCCCGGGTTTTCGCGTTTTTTTAATTTTAGCCCATTAGGACTTAATTTAACTTAGTTTTATTGTTTCTTATGCTTAGGAGTAGTTAATTCATTATTTACTTTGTTCCCGTCCCTTATTTTCATTCCCGTTCATTAATTTGTAGATAACGTAATTAAAATCAAAAATTCCCGATCCATTCAAGCACTTTAATAACAAACCTCAAACGTCACCGTCAATTCACACCTCGTTGGGAAACGACCCGGGTAATCACTTGCCCGGTATCACTTATCTCGTATATTCGAGGGTTTTGCGTGTCGATCTTTTTCCTAAAATGGTCGATTTGTGATTCTCTCGAGTGTATTCGTAATTTGATATTTCTTATATTATAATTGATTTATCAATTTGGCGCCGCTGCCGGGGAGGTTGTGTTGCGACAATATCGTTACGGTTTGACGATTAGTGACTTGAAGATCCTTCCTCGTGAAGTTATTTTCTTTCCAAAAACCCAAAAACCCAAAAATATTTTCCTTTTTCAAAATTTATTTTCCCTTTTATATTTTCTATTTATCAAAACCCCAAAAATATTCTTCTCATTCCTCTTATTCGTTGATTCTATTTCTCTTACCCTCTTTCACCGTTTGATTCTATTCTTCGTATCCTCTCGATCACTTAATTCTATTTCTTTAACCCTCTACAAGTTTAATTCTCATGGCGACGATCGATTATCGTCGTTGTTTTCACTGTAAAGGCCGTATGGAAGAGGATCAAGTTTATTGTCTCAATCCCGATTGTTTATGTAAGCGGTGTGGAAGGGTTGGAGCAAGCAAATATTGCTATTGGTGCGAATTAGCCGATAAAAACTCTCTCGATGATTCTCCAAGTTTTTCCGACCTCCCACCTCAACCCGAGATTTGTTCTCTTGTTTCTAAGCCTAAAACGTCTAGATTTGATCAAAATCTTTCACGATTTACGGTTAAGAGAAAAGAACAAGAACCGGAGACCAAAACGGAAGTGGTGGAAATTGCTAGCTCTGAGAGCACACCACTTGTCCCACCTCCGGAATCTTCGAACGAAATCGTGAACATGATTGAAAACTTCTTAAATGAACTTCGTCAAGATTCAACTTCGGGAAATACAAATACGACTTGTGATATTGTTGAGCCCTCGATCCCTACTCCCGAGCCCGAGATATCTTCTTTCGATCAAGATTATTGCTACGGTTGTGGAGACGTGTTGCCGAAAGGTTTTCGTTGTTTCAAATGTATGTGCAAGTGGTGTGGAAATTATCTTACTAATGGATTTTGTTCGATTTGTGCCGAGAATTCATTCGCTTGTGATTCTAATCCAAATCCTTTCAATTATCCTCAAAACGATTTCAACTACCCTCCACAGAATTCATACGAACCACAACCGTACTATCAAGATTTCAATGATCCTTCATTTCAGAATTTCTCTCCTCAAATTCCTTATTGTGCAAATTGTGGGGGTCCTCATTATGATTACCAATGTCAATCATGGAATCAAAATTACCATGGACCTGATCCTTGTTATAACACTCCTTGTTTTGACAATTTCCAACCCCCACAATTTTCCGTCATTGAACAATTTTCCGTCATTGAACAATTTCCCGTCATTGATCAACATCCTCGTGAGAAAAGTATGCTAGAAGAACTTGCCGAAGACCAAACGTCTCGCAACGAAAAATCTATGCTAGAATTACTTGAAGAAGAGGAACGAGCCGCTAAGATTCAAAGATGTCTTGAAGAAATACAAATCGAGGAACGAGCACTTGCAAGACGTGCCCGATGGCTCGCGACTTACATTGACGATGATGATGATAGTGACGATGATGATGAAAGTTTGTCGGCCGAGACCACACACGAAGAGCCCGTTAACTCTCTAAGTATGGGGGATGAGCATCTTAGCACTATTCCGGAAACGGAACCGTCTTGTGCTGAGAACCTTGTCCCAACCCCAAGTGAGTGTGAGGGTGTCTCTGATATGATGTGTGATGAGCCTATTGATGATGATTCTTCTCCTCCCACCCCTAATGATTCTGTTGAGATGATCTCCGAGTCTGAAAATGACTATACGTCGTTTGACGATTCCTTATCGTGTGGAGACATCGAGTATGTTGAGGAAATTCCTTCTGAGCTCGTCAGCTTAGAAGAAGTGAGAGATTTTGAACCAGAAGAACGAGAACTTGACACTGATTTTGATTCGGATAATGAAGATAATCTTGTTGTGTCTGAGGAACCTTTCACTATGGCATTCACTAATCCTCTTTTTGACTTCGATTCTGAATTCACTCTAGTTTCAGATAACCCAATCTTTGACATTCAGAATGAGGATAGTGACCTTTACTTGGAAAACCCCGTTACCTCTTTACCCGAGCTCGAGGATTCTACTTTTGAAGAAAAGAATAGTGGCAATCCCACTTCGACTTTAGACCTTCTCGAGGAGTTCGCCGATGAACTCGCTCTTATTGATCATTCTCCACCGGGAGATGATGATGTGCACTTCGACTTTGAAGCCGACCTTACCGAATTGGAAAATCTTCTATACAATAGGTCTTCTGATAATTCGTCGAGTGACACTCTTATGGAAGAGGTCGACTCATTTCTTTCTCCGGATGACTCGATACCTCCGGGTTTTGAGAGTGACGAGTATGGCTTAGATCCATCATCCACCCGTCCGCCTGCTAAACCGCCGGATGATGGAATCTTTTCTAAGCCCGATACGGATGTTTTAACTGCTAAAGTGGAGGACAAGATTGTTGAACATTCGCTTAATGTTCCTCAATCTAATCTTTTACCCACCCGTCCCACCCGTTGTCAATCCATTGACACTCTTATTTCTTATCCCATTTCTTCTCCATATCTTATCTCCTACGGGAGTGAAGATACCATTTTCGACCCCGGCATTTCTCATTCTCTTGAGCCGGATATTTCTCATCGGAGTGGAACTTTCAGCACATTCAATGTTTCTCCAAACCATTTGAATGAAAGTCCGATGGAGATTTTCTCTTCCACTTGCTCCCCCATGGACCAATGAATTCGGGGTCGAGTCAAGCTAGCGACTCGGTTAACAAAAACAGTAGCATTTCATGGGTGTCCACCCATGTTTCTATCTTCTTTCTCTTTTCTAACACTAAGTGTGGGGGGAAACCCCCACTGATGTTTGCTTGTTGTGTTTGCTCTCTGTTTTCAGGATTCCCGTAGATCGTGATGATTGATGCGCCTGTTTTCAATCCAGCCGCCCAATATCCGATCTTTTTGCTAACGATTATCTAGGGATATCTTTATTAATCCTTTTGTGAAAAAAGATTTCGCTTCCACACTTGGCTAGTAGTATTACCTTTTTCCGTTCTAAAGTTTCGGCTACGGCCGGTACTTAGAATATTGAGGGCAATATTCAATTCTAAGTGTGGGGGGGAATTCTAGCGAATTTTGATCACATGTGTACCTTCTAGTACCCTAGCACCCCCGTTTTGACCAAAAATTTTAAAAATTTTATCATTTTAAGTCAAGTATTTACATTTACAAGAAGTGCTTTGCACAAAAATAATTCATTGATACTTCGGTATTAATGGTAGTTTAGTCTTGATTCGGCTAGAACAAGGGGAATCCCGACTCTGCTAGAGTGTTGATCTAGCTGCTCTCTTAACATTTAGGCTAAGGTTTTACGCGTTGTGCAAATGAAAATGCTAAGCGTGGAGTAGTTGGTTCTCTTTAGAGCTTATATAAGTAATCTATGGCTTTTTCTCCCAGAAGCTAACTAATCGGACTTAAATACGTGCTCGTTGTCAAACTTTTGAACATTCAAATCGTCTTGTTACAATAAAAAGTTTTTAAGCAAAATTGATTTAGAGTTCGAGTTTAACTTTTTATTTAAATTTCTGAGAAAGCATACTTTCTTTAAATCTGAATAATGTTGCAAAATGAAAGTACCGTAAAGTTGCTTGAATGATGCAAAAATTGCAAGTTTAAAGTTAAAAGTCAAAATGAAAAAAAAAAAAAAAAAAAAATATGAAAAAGAAAAAAAATGAAAAAGTGAGAAAAAAGAAAATGAAAAATATGAGTTGCGTGAATAAAAGCACTAAGTTGCTTATGAATAAATGTGCGAAACTTGCTTTTTCTTAAATTTAAATCGGAAATTGAACTCGTATTCGTCAAAGTTGTCTAAAAGTTTGACGGTAATTTGGAAATCCTTGATTTCAAAGATCCCGAAAGCTCCGATACTATTCTCAAGGGTGAAAACCTAGTCTCCTCATAAGGACAAGCTGAGAAGAAAGTCGCTACATGGAGTGATCTCACCTTTGAATCTCGAATTTCTAAATTATCGTCGGTTGTAATCCATTTAGGTTTAGTTTTAACTTAACGGTAGCTTCATAAATCTTTGGAATCGAATTCCCGCTAATTCTGGTACTATTCTCTGTGAGGTGTCAAAAGCCCGGTCACTTAAAACTAATGTTTTGGGATGTGCCGAGAAGAAAGCCGCTACATGGAAGAGGCCCTTTCGATCCTTAGACTTTCATCGTTTCCGGTGGGTTAGTACTTTGGTTAAGTGGATAACAACCATAACAAATGTCGATTTCAATGGTCAAACTTTTGAAAATGAGCACACACACTTAAATTTTATAATTGCGGGAGTGAAAAGTTAAGTCTCGACTTACATAGATTATTTGTATAAGTAGTGTTAGCATTTTACAAAAACGTTTGCACAATAAGTTTAAGCTTGGTTTGAGAGTATCAAAAAGAGGATGACGATTACAATTCCCCGGAGACACCCATTTTGCGTGAATCCCGTTCCGTGATGCCATGTTTTGATAATCAAGCATGTTATTTATTTACGTTCTAGTTTTAAATTTCTCGTAGTTGAATAAAAAGTCGAAACGGGGTATTCTTGGTATTTTTTATCCTTTCATTACTTCATATGATCGGATTGCTAGGGACTAGCAATTGATAGTGTGGGGGATTTGATGAGTGCTTATTCACTCATCATTTTTACCCATCTAAGACCACAAAAACGTCTAAAAACACGAAAATATAACCAATTATACTACATATATCCTTGGAGTGTGTTTTTATGTATTTCAGTTACAAAGGATCGAAAACAAGGCAAAAACGGACCGAAATGAGCTTGGAATGGAAAATGTCCTTTACGGACGGAGCTGGGAGCGGATTTTCTACATTTTTTATCCCGAGACGCATATTTGGAGTGAGAGTGGGGAAAACTAACTCAAAACCTTCACCCGAAACCAAATTACCATTTTTTCCATTAAACCCGAACCCAAATTACCAATTCACTCATTTTCATTAAATACAATTATTTTTATTTAAAACCATTTTTTTTATTTAAAACAATTATTTTTATTAAAAACATTTTTCTTTTTTTTTATTTTTTATTTATTAAAAACCATTTTTATTTTACAACTACTTATTTTATTTTTTATGACTAAACTTAAATACTTTTTTTTCATTAGCTACACTTAAACCATCATTTTTATTAACTTTCTTAAAACCTTTTTTTTAAAAAAAAAAAAAAAAAAAAGAAACCACCCAACACCTAATTTACCCAAACCCTGTTTTTACCCAAATCCCCATTTACTGCCCAAGTCAAAACACAAACCAGAAGAAAACCTCCAAACCATTTGGCGCCCAAAGTTCCCAAGCCCTCTCTCCATCACTTTCACCCCAGATGATGACAAGAATCAGTCACATGGGATGGTTTTACACCTTGGCAATCCCCAACTATCCTATTGGTGTTCAAGTAATCAAGGGCTCAAATTCATACCCTTGGTCCCCAAGTTTAATTGGATGGCTGTGATGGGGTTGAAACTAGCACAAGCAAAAGCACATTCTCATCCCTCTCTCACAACAAACACAACAAGCACACAGCTACAAGACAACAAGGAGAAGACCTTTTGTAGTATTAGTATAAATAGGAGTAGTAGGGCAATGAAAAACTTGTCTAGAATTTATGTTCTAGTTCCATTTTTTTTACTTTCTTGTCATTTACTTTTAATGTAAAATTTTAATTTTCAATGCAATTTAAATTCAGTTCTAATTCCAGTTTTAAGAGTTTATGCAATTTCAGATTATGGTTCTCATTTTATGAGTTCTTGTTTATGTTCTTGTTAAGAAGTGTTTGGCTTTAGCTTATTTAATGGTTTAGAAAAACATTTCACCCATTTTGACTTGAATAGTCAAACCTTTTTTTAGTGTTTAGTTAGTCCTTGCAATGAAAAAACTGTTTTGACAACATTTTACAAGTTTTGGTTGAAAAAAAAATCAATCTACTGTTTCTGTCCTGTGCTACTGAACAGCAGCTTAGCTGCTGATTTAGAAGCTTTTTACCAGCTGATTCTCATTCAAAATTTTTCCAAAAATCACTTTTCTCACATCTTAACTTGCCCATATCAATAGTTATTTAGTTTATTAGCACTTAGTATCTCTTAGGCTTAGTTTAAATATGCATTAAAAACCTGTTTGTACTCCTATCAGCTTTTGTATTTGCAGCCAAAGTTGTCCAAATCCCCTTCCTTTCTAGATTTTTAATTTGCTAAATATTTAGCTTTAGGACCAGTAATTTTGCATGCTTAATCTAGGCTAGGTGGTGTAGCTATTTCCCATTTTTGTGAATTTTTACTTGAGCCTCTAGGTAGCTTAATTTTACCTTAAACCAGCACCCCCTCACTGCCATAACTGTTCTGTAACAGCTGCATCACAACAGCCCCCACAATAAGCTTTTCACAGCTTATTTGTAAGCTGTCCTAAGCTTATCAGTTGTTCCAAAGTAGTTTTTTAAGAACCCCTCTATCCATAGTTTGCATTTTAGGTAGCTTGTAGGAATTTAGGAGCCATCTAGTTGCTTAATTTTAAGCCACATCAGGTCCCCATAAGCTGCTTTGCTACTGGCACTACTGTAGACTTGCTTCAGCTTATTTGTGCTTATTTTGTGGTTCCCCTTAGTGCTTATTTAGGTATAGTTTAGGTTAGATCAGCTTAACCTTTAAGTTTTAGCTTATTTTCATGCTTGTTGTAGTTCTTTGATGTACTTAGATAGCATAAGTTTTAGCTTATTTTCAAACACCCCTTTAGTTTATTATTTGCTGCGCAAATAAGCTGTTACACCTTATTATAAGCTTTTTCCCAGTTTTAGTTTTTGTAAATAAGTCTTCATTTAGTCCTTAAATTAGTTGGCAAAAGAAAATTTTGAAAAAAAAATTATTTTGCAAAAAGGGTAGGGACAGGGATTCGAACACCTGACCTCCCAGCAGACCAAGCACCTCACAACACCAAGCACGTTACCAACTGCCCTTGGGACTTTAATTGGTTATACTTTGCAAAATTAATGTGTTGTATGCTTTTTAAGTTTTTAACTTTAGTAGCTTAATTAGCTTTTTAAGTGCTTATTTCATAAAGCAGTGCCCATCTTTTTTATTTTTCTTACAATCAGTTAGGTTAAAAGTATTTTCTGCGAATTTTTAAGAATTTTCTAAATTAGTTTAGTATTTTTTATAATTAAATTAGATTAAATTAGTATTTAATTCGTAATAAATAATTTAAAAGTCAAAAAAATACCCGGCTTTTTCCTAAAATTAGTTTTAGTCGTTTAGAACGTAGGAAAATTAGTTTCACATCCTTAGGCCTTAAATTGCATCATTTTCACTTTTTGAAGCTCGGGATTAGCCCGGGTTTTCGCGTTTTTTTAGTTTTAGCCCCTTAGGACTTAATTTAACTTAGTTTTATTGTTTCTTATGCTTAGGAGTAGTTAATTCATTATTTACTTTGTTCCCGTCCCTTATTTTCATTCCCGTTCATTAATTTGTAGATAACGTAATTAAAATCAAAAATTCCCGATCCATTCAAGCACTTTAATAACAAACCTCAAACGTCACCGTCAATTCACACCTCGTTGGGAAACGACCCGGGTAATCACTTGCCCGGTATCACTTATCTCGTATATTCGAGGGTTTTGCGTGTCGATCTTTTTCCTAAAATGGTCGATTTGTGATTCTCTCGCGTGTATTCGTAATTTGATATTTCTAATATTATAATTGATTTATCACGTACTGTAATTAATTTGAATTCTGCTACTATCTACAAACCATGTAATGATGACTGTTTGATTTCTGTTACTGATCATGAATGTGGTGTGAATGTTTTGCTTAATGCTGTTAAATGCCCAGTTAATGTCAAAAATCAAGCTAAGAAGGCTAAAAGGCAAAGGCGAAAGAAAGTTAGAAAACATTGGAAACCCACAGGAAGAAAATTTAGTAATATTAGTTATCAATGGATACCTACTGGCCGTAAGTTTAATCTTAATGATTTTTTCCCTAAATTTGCTAAGTCAATGCCCAGTAGAAAATGGATGCCTACTGGTAGAACTATTCCTTTAAGAAGTGAACATACTTTGATTAGGTCAAATACGGACACTAGCACTGCATCTATTCCTGATGATTCCATTATTTCTACTTCCAATGTGGGTGTTCCAATCACTGTTACTAACCAAATGGAACCCATTCTTGCATGGAGATCCCAATTATCCAGTTATCCATTCTTGTCTGTGTTCAACTGCAGATTGTTCAAATCGTTCTGTGGTACCTGGACTCAGGCTGTTCCAAGCATATGACTGGCGATCGCTCGCGGCTCTTGAACTTCGTGAGTAAATTCATCGGGACTGTTAGATTCGGGAACGACCATTTTGGAGCAATTATGGGTTATGGAGACTATGTTGTTGGCAAAAGTGTAATCTCCAGGGTATATTATGTTGAAGGTCTTGGTCATAACATGTTTTTTGTTGGTCAATTCTGTGATTTTGATCTAGAAGTGGCTTTTAGAAAACATACTTGTTTCATTAGAGAACTCGATGGTGTGGAACTGCTAAGAGGAACTCGTGGTTCAAATCTATACACCATCTCTATCGAAGACATGATGAAGTCTTCTCCAATCTGCTTGTTGTCAAAGGCTTCAAAAACAAAATCATGGTTATGGCATCGTCGGCTCAATCACTTGAACTTCGGCACCATTAATAATCTTTCCAGAAATGATCTTGTAAGAGGCTTACCCATATTAAACTATGAAAAATATCATCTTTGTTCAGCATGCCAATTGGCAAAAAGCAAGAAATATGGCCACAAACCCAAATCCACAAACTCAGTAATGGAAGTTCTGCATACCCTTCATATGGATTCGTGATGACTACTCTCGATTTACTTGGGTAAAGTTTTTGAGGACAAAGGATGAAACACCAGATGTCATAATCAAACTTATCAAGTGCACCAGGTTCGAATTTTAACAATACGGTTAGAATTGTTCGAACAGACAATGGCACAGAGTTCGTTAACAAAGACTTAAGTCAATTTTATGAAAGTGTTGGAATCAGTCATCAAAGAAGTGTTCCACGAACTCCTTAATAGAACGGTGTAGTTGAAAGACGAACTCGAACTCTTGTGGAAGCCGCAAGAACAATGCTAATTTATTCAAAGGTTCCAATGTTTCTCTGGGCTGAAGCCATTGCCACTGCTTGCTACACCCAAAATCATTCCCTTATACACACATCTCATGGAAAAACTCCATACGAACTTGTCCATAAATGAAAACCTGATCTCTCCTACCTTCGTGTGTTTGGTGCTTTATGCTATCTAACGAATGACGGTCAAGATCTAGGTAAATTAAGAGCTAAGGCGGACATTGGAGTTTTTGTAGGTTATGCATCAAACAAGAAGGGTTACCGAATCTACAACAAAATAACTTGAGATATCATGGAAACTTCTTACGTTACGTTCGATGAGCTGTCCGGGAAAATGGCTCCAGGACAATCTAGTTTTGGACCCGCATCTCAACCTTCATCAAGTAGTCCTATCAGTTCTACTCTTGTTCTAAATCCCTCACCAGCAACTCCTAATGTACCTCCTTCAGAAGATGATTTGAAGAAATTGTTTGATCAAATGTTTGATGAACACTATGAGCCAAGTGCTAATGATCTGTCAATTCCATCAACATAGGCTGTTCCTATCCCTGTCAATGAAGTTAACCCTTCAGTTTCTATGTCATTAAGTCAAGAAGCGCCCGCTGCGGATCACTCTGTCTTATCAACAAATCATCAATCATCGAGTGTACATCATGAAATTGTGTCTGGCACCTATGATGGAGATAATCCCTTTGCTACTCCTGAAGATGCCCCCTTTGTAAACATAATTGCTCCTGAATCATCATCAGAACCATCTTCATCAAGAGAAATCGACTCTGCTACTTCAGTTCCTCGACAACAACCGCACAAACACCTTAGAAAATAGACACATGATCATCCATTGAACAACATCATTATAAATCCCTCTCGTCCAGTTTCCACTCGCAAACCACTTGCAACTGATGCCTTATGGTGCTTCTTCAACTCCGTACTATCCAAGATCGAACCAAAAGATGTTAAAACTGCCATGAATGAAGACAGTTGGTTCAATGCCATGCAAGAAGAAATTCATGAGTTTGATCGACTAGATGTATGGGAATTGGTACATGCTCCTAACCGTGCTATGATCATTGATCTAAAGTGGATCTTCAAAGTAAAACTTGATGAGCATGGTGATGTTTTAAAGAACAAGGCTCGATTGGTTGCAAAAGGATACCGTCAAGAGGAGGGTATTGACTTTGAAGAATCATTTGCTCCAGTTGCTCGTATCGAGGGAATCAGAATATTCTTGGCTAATGCTGTAAGTAAGAACATGGTAGTCTATCAGATGGATGTAAAGACGGCTTTTCTTAACGGAGATCTTAAAGAAGTCGTATACGTCAGCCAACCTGAAGGTTTTGTGAATCTAGAGCATCCTACTCATGTCTATCGCTTGAAGGAGGCTCTTTTTGATTTGAAACAAGGTCCAAGGGCATGGTATGATACGCTATCAAAGTTTCTTCTATCTACTGGATTCAGCAAAGGAGCAGTTGATCCGACATTGTTCACCAGAAAGTCAGGCAAACATTTAATTCACGTTCAAATCTATGTTGATGATATTATTTTTGCCTCGACTGACCCCAATGAATGTGACCGTTTTTCAAATGAAATGGGTTCCAAATTTCAAATGTCAATGATGGGACAAATGTCATTTTTCTTGGGATTACAAATTTCACAAAGTCCAGAGGCATTTTTATAAATCAATCTAAATATGCAAATGAGATTTTAAAGAAATTTGGATTTGATTCTTGTGATCATGTTGACACTCCCATGATAGGCGCGTACTAAATGGATGAGGACCACTGAGGGATCATGGTAGACCAAATGAAATATCATAGTATGATTGGATCCCTGATGTACCTCACAGCCAGTAGACCAGACATTATGTTCGCTGTTTGCATGTGTGCTAGATACCAGGCTAAGCCTACCAAAAAGCACCTTGAAGCGGTTAAACGGGTCTTTCGGTATCTCCAAGGAACCATCAATATGGGACTTTGGTACCCGAAGGACATTGGTATGTCACTAACACGCCTATGCAGATCTGATCATGCAGATGTCAAGATACACGCGTCGAAGTCCCGGAGGTGCTCAGTTTTGGGTGATAAACTTGTGAGCTGGTCTTCTAAGAAACAAATGAGTACTTTGATATCCTCTACTGAGGCTGAATACATAGCCATGTCATCTTGTTGTACTCAAATCCTATGGATGAGATCCCAATTATCTGACTATGGCTTTGAATTCAACAAAATCCCTCTGTATTGTGATAACAAAAGTGCCATTGCTCTCTCATGTAACAACGTACAACACTCAAGAGCAAAGCACATCGACATTCGACATCATTTCATCAGAGAGAGCAAGTAGGAAAACGGTGTGGTGGAACTTTATTTTGTAAGGACTGAATACCAGCTAGCAGACATCTTCACCAAAGCTCTTCCTAGAGAACGTTTTGAGTTTATCCTCCCACGACTTGGTCAAAAGAGTCTACAGCCGGAAACACTTAAACGTCTTCAAGAGGAAGAAGAGGAGTAAAAGGTTTTCTTCATCCATCTCTTGTAAATAGTTATTCAAAAAGCAAAATACAAAATTTCAAAACTAACAAAAAGCAAATAGAAAAATATAAAATTTTCAAAATCCATAAAAAAAAAGAAAAACAAAATTAAATTAGAAAATCTTGAAAAAAATTCCCAAAAATATTGTTATTTTGTCATGTTTTCCTTATTCGATATAATCTACGGACTTTGTGTTGACATTCAAAGGATGTCACGGGTTTTTAGATGTTCTTCGAATGTACATAATTTGTATAAATATATATATATATATATATATATATATATATATATATATATATATATATATATATATATATGTGTATATATATATATATATTGGAGAGAGTGAAACAAAGGCTTATAGTCATTTCAGTCTATAACCTGTTTTTAAAGAAAGAACAGAGCCATGCTTTATCTAATTTTTCACATCTCATGCTCGGATTCTAAAAACAAATATTTGTCTCTAAAACGACGAATGTTTCCTTCACAAGTATTTTTCCTTCTAAAAATATCTTCTGAAAAATATTTGTTATATAATTGAAAACTAATAAAAATAACTCGGTCTCAATTTTTGAAAATCATCTGGGCTTGGCATTGGTCAAAATATCTATCTCTCAATCAACAACTTATGTCATTCATTGAGGGGGAGAATGATTTCATTTAAATCAAAAGGTTATTTGTCATACAACTGGTTCAGACCAAGTTTTATGTCATGTTTTCAAAAGATACTCAAGCGTGTTTTTGGAGTTTAAAGTCTCAACTTTGATCATTATCGGTTAAATTTTTTCATAAGCAAGTCACAATTCTCCTCATAAGCTTTCAAAATTAATTTAAATCTCTAGAGATCACAAATCTCAAATGATTTGAAAATTGTGATCCGGGGAGAATTTGTGATTTAAATTGGATTTAAACTAATAATTCGATAAATGGTTGTATAATGATTTACAAGCTCTCCTCCCCACATGTGCCAAACGATTTCAAATTTTCCATGCACATGTTGAGGGGGAGCATCTATTTCAAACCAAAAAGGATTGAAACGTGATTGATTTGTTTCAATGTGCAGTCTTTCCCTATTATGTGCAAAATACTTTCAAATCTCTATGCACATATTGAGGGGGAGCAATTTTTTGAAAACCTCGTCCTTTCCAAAATTATCCTTAACATAGTATGAAAATTACTAATCTTGATCAGGAAAGTGATGTTGATATCTTTTAGAAAATGGTAATCAAAGAAGTGAAACCTTCCTCTTGCCTCCGTGTGCCAAAACGATTTCAAATACATGATGCACATATTGAGGGGGAGCTCGTTTACTAAAAATATCAAAAACAATTCAGGTATAAAATGCTTTGATATTATATCACAAGTATCTGGATTGATTTTCAAATGGTTTTCAATTGGTTTCAATGGCAGATGAACAATACCAAATAGACCGACCAAATTTACTTTATGTATGGTGATATAAGGATGGTTAGGTTAGTTATTTGTTTCCACGATCCCACCAAAGCCGGAGGGATCTACACAGGGACAATCCACTAGATAGTGTAGAGTCCTTAGGTATGATGAAAAAAGGAGAAAAGTGAGATATGGGAAGAGTGCGGACTGAGATAGAGCTAGAACTGGAATAAACCCAACAAGGTTCTAGTTATGAAGTCTCAGTAAGCACTGAAGGGGTTGAAGAATGAAATAGAAATGAATATGAAAAAGGGTGAAAAGAAATAGCCCTCCAATAATTCATCCTTAGGGCAGAAACTGGGTTCAATACTTATGCTACTGGTGTTTACTAAGGTAACACTGGTATTTAAGACAAGACGTCATGGACCCAGTGACGCACTGCACTAAAACTTCCCAAGCTACTCAAGTTCCTCTTAAATGGGCTTGTTTCATTTTCACGGGGAACCTACATAATCTATTGACTTTCTCTTAGAGATTGTTGATATTCAAGAAGGAGACCCTCTCCCTAGTCTCCGGCATAGGAACCAAATGTGCACAATTGAGTCTAGAGCCACGAGATCATCAAATAAATCTCTTTAGGACACTGTCAATGAAGACTCTTCGTTTCACACAATGTGGAAAGAGAGATCATATCTTATGAGTCCTACGCATTATCCTTGTGGTATTGCCAGAACATCTGAGTGATATGCAAACATATTCACAATGAAGATGGAAAGCCTTCTAGAGCCAACATCAAACAAGTTCTTGGTAGGTGGCATGTGAGATCTATCCAATAGATCAACCATGTGACAACTGAACAGAAACAATGGGGTGATTCAAACTTATGAATCAATCCTGGTTCAGGTTATGGATTGACGGATACCTTTGAAAAACCAGTCATTGTTCTTAAAAATTATTTTCTTTAGCACATCGACTGTGAATTAATATTTCAAATATAAAAGGTGTTTATGATTGATAATTTATTTTTCTAAAAAAACCCTCGTTGTATTGCAAAAACACTTTATTGAGAAGTACTCGATTGTTTTTCAAATTTCTTTTCATCAATCAGTGAACGCTGGTTCACTCACTCCGTGTTGTCTTCTTTGAGACGTTCCGGTTTGAGAACAGCTAGAGCAGCTGCGAATCCCTGTCAAGGAGATTCTTCGGAATTATGCCTGATCACAGGCAGTACTTGTACTAATTAACGGGGAACCGTGGGCCATGTACCTCAACTCAACGAAAGTGATCAAAGACACTTTCGTGCGCTTTATTGCTAACTGTTGTATGCAGGTACGCTCGACGTTTGTAGCTGATCAGAATGGAGAGGTCAATCCATAGCCGCATGCTCACACAACACATTCATTTTCAAAGAAATCATGATAAGTGCATCAATGACCCTGATATTTTCACTCCATGCTTCTGCTACACTGCTGCAAATATCATGAATCAACTAAAGCTTCCGCTACTCTGATGAAAAGATTTCAAGATCCAAAATGTGAGCATGTCGGTCCAAAAGTCATAACTTCACATAATGTCAACACCACAATGGAAGAGTCAGAGATTTATGTTATCTGATGATCTCAAAGCTGGCTCAAAACTCATTATCACGTGGATTAGTTAAAGACCTCCACTTGGATTAACCAAACATGCAAAAATGAAGAATCAATGACTACGGTCTACTGAGCAAAGAACATTAACAAGAATCCAAGAACAATCTTAATGTAATATCTTTTTGTATTCAATGTAATTTGAGGTAACCTCCCTTAGGGGGAGATTGTTAGGATTAGTAAATCCGGTTATTAATGTCGGTCACCTCAAGTATATTAATCGTTAAAGCTCGTAGTCGTAGTTATTTAATGTTAAGTAGTAGTTAGTTAAGTAACACCGTGGAGGACGGACGGGTCTTTACCCACTGTATGCCTGATCCACAGCCCGTAGGTGGCGATTTGTGTAAGACTATAAATACCCTCTACCTCCCAAGGTAGAGGGTTGGAGCTCAAAATAATACTTTTAATTTCTCTCACTAAGTTCCTAAACCTCTAACTATTTCTCTCTCTAAAACCTCATGTTATACGCCCCTTGTTGATCATGATTTTATGTGTTTGTGAAATCCAATATGTTACATTATAGGATCCGTGGGATCCGCCACAACAGTGGCTTGTTTTTCTAGTGCCTTAACAAATTGTGTTTCTTTGTTTTCACTAGTTGATGGATCACGTTGTTGAATACCTAAACCTTTTTGGTTGTTTCTGGTTTTAACACTATCTAATATCATATCTAAAGTATTCGTACTCATTCTAGCAATTTTAGAATCTAGTTGATCAACGAGTGTTTGAAGTTGAAACGCAAAGTTTCACATTCACCACTTGTTATTTTACCCTTTTCTAGACGTTTCAATTTTGCTTTTTAATTCTATGACTTCTTTATCTAAACGTTGTTTTTGACTCTTTAAAAGCTTGTTTTTGTTAATTAGTTTTAGCTATTTGCAAAGTTTGTCATATTCATTATGCAATGAGTCGTCATCTAGTGATGAGCTACTATAGTATTCATGACATACCTCGTCATTTGCCATGAGATAAATTTCTTCGTCCTCCTCGTCACTCATTCCCCACGTGCCGCTTACGAACGCCTTTTGATCATCCCATTTGGGACACTTACTAATAAAGTGGTTTGGGTCCCCACATTTAAAGCAATCATGATCATCCCTTGGCTTCTCGTCCTCTTTGTTTTTCCGGAATCCTTTCTTGTCGTCATACGGTTGTTTGACGTATCTTCCCTTCCTTCTAAAGAACTTTTTAAAGTCCTTTACCGCCATAACATACTCCTCTACGTCACTATCCGAAGAGGAGTTCTCTTCATCACTTGAAGCCTTTTTGGCTTTAAGGCAAGAGATTTGTGTTTCTCTTTCACCTTTGAGGCTTCGGAATCTTTAGCAAGGACAAGCTCGTAGACTTTTAAGTTGCCTATGAGTTCATCAAGGGTGAGGATTGTCAAATCTTTTGACTCTTCGATCGTCGTCACCTTGGATCTCTACTTGGATGGAAGTGCCCTTAGATATCTGCTAACATGGTTAGGGATAGAAAAAGATTCATCAAGTGCTTGTAAAGATGTAATAATAGTATTAAAATTATCAAATGAATGATCTATAGTTTCCTCATCTGATATTGAAAATTGTTCATATTGTTGAACAAATAAATCAATTTTATTATTTTTAACTTGTTGATTACCTTGATGAGTTACAACTAAAGAATTCCAAATTTCTTTAGAGGTTTTAAGCATAGAAATTCTTTCGAATTCCTTTTTGGGTAAAGCATTATACAAAACCATTTTAGCTTCACTATTTTTAGAAAGCTTTTTCTTCATTTCATCATTTAGTTTATCATGAGGTATGTTAACTAAACTTCCTTTATCATCTTTTGAGGTGGCCTCAAAATCACCTTCAACAATAATGTACCAAAGATCAATATCTTTAGACTTCACATACGTTTCGAATCTATTTTTCCAATATATAAAACCATTAGTTTCAAGTAGTGGTGGTCATTGCATAGATTTCCCTTCCTTGTAATTTTCAGAACCCATAGTGATCGAAAAGTTTTAAAATACGGTTTACTTTAAAACTTTTATAAACTTAGCTCTTGATGCCAATTGTGGAAAACTAGAAGGGGGGTTGAATATAGTTTTGCCAATTTTAATTTAGTTTCAAAAACTTTAGATTCGATATTATGTGAAATCGTATGGATGTAGAGAAAGTATAGATCTAAAGATAAAGCAAGTAAATAAAGTAAAGCAAGGGATAGAAATGACACAACCAATTTATAGAGGTTCGGCTACAAGGATACCTTCCTTGCCCTACTCCACTCCCCGAGTCACCTACTCGAGAGTTCAAGCACTATGTCAACAAACTCCTTCAACTTGGCGGAGAAGCCTTCACAACGTTGCTTACATCTTTTTCCGGTACAAAGCTAAATACCGAGTCTGTAACACAGTGGACCAAACTAACACGACTATTACACAACAAATATGTGAAATATCAAATACAAGATCTTTGCTACAGAAATATTGTGGAGGAACAAATCAATCAAGGACCCCTTGCTTGGATGACTTGTAGAATGCTCGTGATCTCGCCTTAGAGAAGGACCTATATGAGAATCACTAAAGAAAGAAAGGATGAAGTACTCTCTAGATCAAGTGATCTTTTGTTAGAAGAGAATGAGAGTATACGAGAGATTTATTAAGAAGAGGGGTGAGTTAGAAAGAAGAAATGGATCTCTATTTATAGGTAAATCTTGCCACTGTTCCCCGAATCACACGGATCCCTCCCACAAGGGATCCATCTACTGTAATCCTAGGGATCCATGGGACGCTCCTCTTTGCCCATGGGTTTTTTGGTTATGGGCCATGGGTCATGGGTTATGGGTTGGTCCATGGGTATTCTTTTAGATACAATGTATCTAATGAGTACAATGTATCTAGTCAAGTGGGTATGGGTCAATACCATGGGTTATGGATATGATCCATTGGTTGTGATTTTTACCCATCCTAATAAACTATTACAACAAATGATTTATGACAACAATTTGTATTAAATGCCTATATGTAAATGCTTTACAAAAATAACATGTATCCTTATAATTGTACTTAAGATAACATTATGTTGGGAATAATACTAACAGTTACCACTAATAGTCTTGTGGAAGACACTACTAAAGATTACACTAGTAGTGGAAACTCATTACCACTGCCAGTATCATTATTACCACTGTTGTTAGGATAATTGATAAGTATCCGTGTATAGATTAGTATAGAAAAGATCTTGTGTATATTCTATATTGTTAGGATTATACTTATCTTGTAAAGGACTCCCTGTGCTATAAAAGGAGATCCTAGGTCATTACTTGAGTACGTATCATTCATATAAGCTTCAAGGTGTAACTTCAGTCATTAAAGTGTCGGTCACCTCAAGTATAAGTAATCATTAGAAAGCTCGTAGTCGTAGTTATTTAATGTTATTAAGAAGTTAGTTAAGTAAAACCGTGGAGGACGGACGGGTCTTTACCCACTGTATGCCTGATCCACAGCCCGTAGGAGGCGTTTATTGTAAGACACTATAAATACCTTCTACCTCCCAAGGTAGAGGGTTGGAGCTTCAATACCATTTTTCTTTGTTTCACATAGTTCCCAACTCTCTTCCCTTTCTCTCTCTAGAACTTTATCTCTCTAAACATTTTGTATACGCCTCAAGTGATTATGGTTTGATGTGTTTGTGAAATCCTATATCTTACAATTGGTATCAGAGCCATAGTTTGATCACTCTTCTTTCATGCTCTTTGTTTTGGTGGATTTCATAAGGTTTTTGGGGTTATAAGTGTTTAGGAGAGTTTGAATCATTTGGACAATTTCTAGTGTTAAAGTTTGAATTTTGATTGTACTTTTGTGTTTAGGATCATCATATGTGTTTAGGTTTTGAATTGGAAGGCTTCAATCATTGTGGTTTAGCTATTTTTTATTGATAAAGTGGTTGTTTTCAAATATTGTACGAAGCGAGTTGTGCTACGGTGTTGAGTTTCTTGAAAACGAGTTGCTTTGTTAGTGGAAGAGTTTAGTTTAAACGACTTGGCTATTAAGCGGTTGTATTAGCAGCGTTAGTTGGGTATTGCGACTTGGCTATTAAGCGAGTTGTTTCTTTAAGCGACTTGAGTTTTAAAGCGACTTGGCTACTATGCGAGTTGTATTGTCAACGAGTTGGTTTAAGCGACTTGGTGGTTAAGCGAGTTGTCTCTGTATGCGACTTGCTATTAAGCGAGTTGTTTCTTTAAGCGACTTGAGTTTTAAGCAACTTGTCTTTTAAGCGAGTTGACTGTTTATTGAGTTGATACCAAAGCGAGTTGACTGTTTAGCTACTTGTCTATTGAGACTTGTCACTTCTTCGTTCTACATTTTTACGGTTGTTCTTTTGGTTTAGTAAAATCCCGTGAAAGAATCAATTTCCCGGTTTAATAAAAGAATAGTAAAATCCCGTAGAACTTGTAATCATGTCCAACAACGTGCCTACTATCGTTTCTTCTGTAGCTGAGGATGTTCAAGCAACTGGATCAGATACTCGTCCACCTATGCTTGACAGAACTGATTATGACTCATGGGCTCAACGAATCAGGTTGTACTGTTTGGGAAAGGAAAATAGGGTCCACATTCTCAAATCAATTGATGAAGGACCTTATCAGATTGAGACTACAAGAGACATAATTGATACTGTTGCAGATGGAACAATGATCTTTGGATTGGACAGACCAAAGACGTATGATGAGCTCAGTGATAAGGAGAAAAAGAGATTCGATGCTTATATCAGGGCTTCAAACATTATACTTCAGGGTCTTCCTAAAGATATCTACAAGCTTATCAATCACAACACTGAAGCCAAGGCGGTTTGGGATAATGTCAAGATGCTTCTCTCGGGTTCTGAATTAACTAAGGAAGACAGAGAATCACAATTGTATGATGAATTTAAGCACTTTAAGATGAAACCAGAAGAAAGTGTCTATGAATATTACGTGAGATTCCACAAGCTTGTGAATGATATGAAGAATATCAAAATGACCATGCTAAATATTCAGCTGAATTCAAAGTTTGTGAACAACATGAATCCCGAATGGCACAAATTTGTCACCTCTGTGAAGCCAACCAAAGGATTGAAGAACACCAACTATGAGCAATTGTATGCCTTCCTTCTTCAGAATGAGAGACATGCTATGTTTGAACGAAGGATTCTTGAACAATTCAAAACTAAACAGGGAGAAACAAGTTCTTCAAATGATTAAACAGCTTTTTACACAAATGTTGGAATTACCACCAAAGCTTCTCAAGTCATACCTACAGTAACGGTACCTAAAGCTCATTCCCTGATCGCACATATAACCCTCAGACTCTAACACATCATGGAAAACTTCATCAATCAACTGTCTCTCATGGTTAGTCAAAATCTGAATACCACTCCTCACACCAACAATAACCTCAGAACAGCATCCAAGCCACACAATCAAACTACCGTCAAAGATGGAAAGGTTATGGTGCAACCAGTTCAAGGTAGGCAGTATGAACATGGAAGAGGTGGAGTAGGTGGAGGGTATGTGACTAATCAGAATCGAGAAATGCCAATCAGGGACAAGTGAAGCCAGTCAAGTGCTACAACTGGGGTGGTGATGGACACATTGAAAGGAACTGCACATCTGCAAAACGCCCTCAAAATGCAGAATACTTCAGAGACAAGATGTTGCTTGTGCAAGCTCAGGACAATGGTGCTATTTTGGATGAAGAAGAGTTGTTATTTCTTACAGAGGGGAATGCTAAGACATATGATGCCGATGTGGATGAGCAGCCAATTCAGGAAATGGGTCACAATCATCAAAATGCCTTTCAAGTTGCCGATTGTGATGCATATGACTCTGATGTCGATGATGAACCTACTGCCCAGACAATCTTCATGGCTAGCATTTCTCCAATGGTCTCTCCAAAGGTCTCATCATCTAATCAAGCTGGTCCATCCAAAGAATCAATCATCTCAGAGGTATTAAAATTATATGATGAAGTTGATGAGCAAAAGATACATGATAAAGTGCAATCACATGAAACTTGTGAAACAAATATTGTTAATATGGGTAATAGTAATATTGTCCCGTATGATCAATATGTGATCCAAAGTGAAAGTATGATTGAACCAAGTGATGCATCTTCTGTAGTCAATGATGACTATGTTTTTGATGAATTCACTCCATGTGCCCCTGATGATTCTGTTGTCTCTGAACTTAATGCCTATAAAGAACAAGTTGCCATTTATGAACAACGCGCTAAGTTTGAGTTAACCACTCGTGAGCAGGAAATGGATTACCAAATGCGTACAATTATTAGAAAAAGTAGCTTTAGGTAAGAAATACTAAAACAAGAGCTAGATTCCTTAAAAGAAAAGCTTAATAAAACGGCTAAGCAAAAACAAGAACTTCAAGAAAATGTGAAAGTGCTTAAGCAGGAGTTTAGTGCTAAGGAATCAAAACTTTTAAATGAATTTTCCAACCTAAAAACTTTGAAAAACAAACTTGAAAACAAATTGTACGTACAAGGAAACACCATTCAGACTGCTCACATGATCACTAAGCATAGAGTTCTAAGTGACAAACATAGTGTTGCATTAGTTGATGAACCAAACCCTGAGGCTTGTAAGAAAGCTAGAGAAGCACAGAAGGTAATTTATGATGGCTATGTAATCCTTAAGCCTAGACAGAAACCTAGTTGCGCTGAGAACACTGAGGAAGATAAGCAGTTAGAAGAAGTCACTAGAAAGAAATTGGATGAAAAACTTAAGAGCCCTTCATGCATAGAAAAGAAAATCAGTTATAAAACACCCAACTATCCTAAGGATAATTGGATTGCATTTAACAAGTTTAGACCTCAAACACAGCTGACCCCTGAACAAGTGTTCTGGAAAAAGGATATGGACATGAAAAAAGCTGATGAGTTTGTTGAACAAAATCCCCCCATGTAGGAGATGCTTCTTGCCACTGTATATCCCCCCATTACACCAATGCATTTAGTTCCTAGATCTATTCCCACTAAGAGCAAGACCTTAATCAGTCAGTATGTCATTTATCAATTATTTGTTGATTTTGAGAAGACATGTAAGAAAAGGATCACACCTACTGGAATAACTGAAGGGGAGAGGGGTTTTGAGAAAACTAAAGAATGTTATTTAACTAAGGTCATGCCATTCTTTAAACAATTAAAAGGTCAATTTGAGATTCTTAAAAAGGGGATGGATTCAGATATTAAAGAAATGGAAAAGGAATTTGATGCAATGATAGTTGAGGTCAATGACTATGAGCGAGAATTAAAATATAATGAGATTGAGAGGAAACACTTGCATACCTTAAATGAGAATCTGATTTCTGAATGTATCACTCAAGATGTGTTTTACACTACCATGAATTGTTCAATTAATGCATCTCAATTTCATGAATTATCTGTTGCTCTGAAAGTCTCCCATGATCGTGTCATTGAGCTTGAGAAAACTAACTCTAAATTGCATGAAAAATTTGAATGGGATGATCATGATAACCTGGTGAAACAATTTTCTAAATTGGAAGTTGAGCATCTTGATTTGCAATTAAAAAATCAACATCTAAAAGAAAATCTTAAAACCTCAAATATCAAGACATCCTTGGATGCTCCTGAATTTGATGCAGTTTTTGAAATCAGCAAACGTGATGAACAGATTCGAGCTCATTGTAACACGATCAGAAAAATGAGAACCCAAATTTCACAATTAAAGGGTGAAAAGAACAATGTGACAGGCTCCCAAATGCCTCCTCCTTTAGATTCTCAGAGTTCTTAGATTTTTCATCTTCAAAACTTGGTTAATATTCAACAAAAGGAAAATGAGAGTTTTCTAGAATAAAATGAAAAGGTGAAACAACACTTTAAAGAGTTATATGATTCAATGAAAGTCACTCGTGACAAAAACAATGAAATAATAACGTCTTTACAAAAGGAAATTGAGAATCTGAGGAGTCAGGTAAAAGGTAAAATGCCACTTGTCTTTAATGAGAATGTTGCATCAAAGTCATCTGCAGACTCTAAATATACTGTAACTGTTAAATACATTCCTCCTCATCTTAGAAATAACGAACTTGGGTTCTATAACTATTTCGCTTACCTTAAGGATAGTCTAGAATGTCTCCGAGAGATTGTAGAAGAGGATTTCGTAAATAAGCCACTAGATAGAGAAATTAGGTTTGCTTGCATTCAGGCCAAACGATCTCAAGAGCTGTTAGAATGCTTAAGAGCAACCTGCCCAAATATTTTTTAGAAGGTAAGCTGGATGCCTTGTTCTATGCCTAGCATTAAGAAAGTGAATTTTAATGTGCCTTCAACTAGCTCAGATCCCAGCACTTCTAAACCTGTAATGCACAAGGTAGCTCAACCAACTAATGTTCCAAAAATTCCCTCTATAGGAGTAATCAGTGACACAAAAGCTAGCGGGTCAAAGCCTCCAGGCAATACAAAGCATGATAAGACCTCGCAAGCTAAGAATGTGCAATGGAAGAAAGTAGAAGACCACCCTAGGAACATTAAGTTTGAGTTGAATAAAACGAATCGTGTTGATTCTAGTATTAGCTATAAGCGTACTGTAATTAATTCGAATTCTGCTACTTTTGGCAAAACATGTAATGATTATTGTTTGGTTTCTGTTAATAATCATGAATGTGCTGTGAATGAGTTGATTAATGCTGTTAAATGCCCTGTTAAGATAGTGAATACAAAAAATCAAGCTAAGAAGGCTAGAAAGCAGTGGCGAAAGAAGGTTAGAAAACATTGGAAACCCACAGGAAGGAAATTTAGTAACATAGGTTATCAGTGGATACCTACTGGCCGCAAATTCAATCTTAATGAGATGTGCCCTAAATTACCTAGATCAATGCCCATTAGGAAATGGATGCCTACTGGTAGAACTATTCCTTTAAGAAGTGAACACACTTTGAGTAGGTCAAATACGGACACTACCATTGCATCTATCCCTGATGATTCCATTGTTTCTACTTCTGATGTGGGTGTTCCAATCATTGTTACTAACCAAATGGAACCCATTCTTGCATGGGGATCCCAATTATCCAGTTATCCATTCTTGCCTGTGTTCAATTGCAGATCGTTCAAATCATTCTGTGGTACCTGGACTCAGGCTGTTCCAAGCATATGACTGGAGACCGGTCACGACTCATGAACTTTGTGAGTAAATTCATCGGGAATGTTAGATTCGGGAATGATCATTTCGGTGCAATTATGGGGTTATGGAGACTATGTTGTCGGTGATAGTTTTATCTCCAGGGTATATTACGTTGAAGGTCTTGGTCATAACTTATTCTCTGTCGGTCAATTCTGTGATTCTGATCTAGAAGTGGCCTTCAGAAAACATACTTGTTTTGTTAGAGAACTTGATGGTAAAGAACTTTTAAGAGGAACACGTGGTTCAAATCTATACACCATCTCTATCGAAGATATGATTAAGTCTTCTCCAATCTGCTTGTTGTCAAAGGCTTCGAAAACAAAGTCATGGTTATGGCATCGTCGTCTAAATCACCTAAACTTCGGCACCATAAATGATCTCTCCAGAAAGGACTTAGTAATAGGCTTACCTAGACTAAAGTATGAAAAGGATCATCTTTGTTCAGCATGCCAATTGGGAAAAATCAAGAGGTATGCCCACAAACCCAAAGCTACAAACTCAGTTACGGAAGTTCTTCATACCATTCACATGGATTTATGTGGACCCATGCGAGTGCAGAACATTTATGGGAAGAAATATGTGTTAGTTGTGGTTGATGATTACTCTCGATTTACTTGGGTTAAGTTCTTGAGGACAAAGGATGAAACTCCAGATATCATCATCAAACTTATCAAACAGCTGCAGGTTCGACTTAACAAAACTGTCAGAATCATCCGAACAGACAATGGAACTGAGTTTGTTAACAAAGAACTTAGTGAGTTTTATGAAATTGTTGGAATCAGTCATCAAAGAAGTGTTCCACGAACTCCTCAACAGAACGGTGTAGTTGAAAGACTAAATCGAACTCTTGTGGAAGCCGCTAGAACAATGCTGATTTACTCAAAGGTTCCAATGTTTCTCTGGGCTGAAGCCATTGCCACTGCATGCTACACTCAAAATCGATCCCTTATTTACACTTCTCATGGAAAACCTAATATTTCATTCCTTCGTGTGTTGGGTGCATTGTGTTATCCAACTAATGAGGGCCAAGACTTAGGCAAACTTAAAGCTAAAGCGGACATTGGAGTATTTGTAGGATATGCACCAAGCAGAAAAGGATACCGAATCTACAACAAAAGAACCCGAAATATCATGGAAACAATTCACGTTACGTTCGATGAGCTGACCGGTCCAATGGCTCCAGGACAACCCAGTTCTGGACCCGCATCATCAAGTAGTCCCATCAGTTCTACTCTTGTATACGATTCTTTGCCAGCAACTCCTTATGTACCTCCTTCAAAAGATGACTTGAAGAAACTGTTTGATGAACACTATGAGCCAATTGCTAATGATCTGCCAATTCCATCAACAGAGGCTGCTCCTATCCCTGTCAATGAATTTAAGCCTTTAGTTTCCATGTTGTTAAGTCAAGAAGCGCCTGCTGCTGATCACTCTGTGTCATCAATAAATCATCAATCATCGAGTGTACATCATGGAATTGTTTATGGCACCCTTGATGGAGAGAATCCCTTTGCTACTCCTGAAAATGCCCCATTTGAAAACATATTTTCTCCTGAATCATCATCGGAACCATCTTGGGATTACAAATTTCCCAAACTCCCGGAGGCATTTTCATTAATCAATCTAAATATGCACATGAAATTTTAAAGAAATTTGGATTTGACACTTGTGACACCGTTGACACTCCCATTGTGGAACGTACCAAACTGGATGAGGACCACTCAGGGATCATGGTAGATCAACGAAATCGAAGTATGATTGGATCCCTGATGTACCTCACAGCCGTAGACCTGATATTCTGTTCGTTGTATGCATGTGTGCTAGATACCAGGCTAGCCTACCAAAAAGCACCTTGAAGCGGTTAAACGGGTCTTTCGGTATCTCCAAGGAACCATCAACATGGGACTTTGGTATCCGAAGGACACCGGTATGTCGCTAACAGCCTATGCAGATGCTGGCCATGCAGGGTGTCAAGATACACGCGAAGTACGTCTGGAGGTGCTCAATTTTTAGGTGATAAGCTTGTGAGCTGGTCTTCAAAGAAACAAATGAGCACTTCTATATCCTCTACAGAGGCTGAATACATAGCCATGTCATCTTGTTGTGCTCAAATCCTATGGATGAGATCCCAATTATCTGACTATGGCTTTGAATTCAACAAAATCCCTCTGTATTGTGATAACAAAAGTGCCATTGCTCTCTCTTACAACAACGTTCAACATTCAAGAGCAAAGCACATTGACATTCGACATCATTTCATTCGGGAAGAAGTGGAAAAAGGTGTGGTGGAACTATATTTTGTGTGGACTGAATACCAGTTAGCAGACATCTTCACCAAAGCTCTTCCTAGAGAACGTTTTGAGCTTATCCTTCCACGACTTGGTCTAAAGAGCCTACAACCGGAAACACTCAAACGTCTTCAAGAGGAAGACGAGGAGTAAAAATGGTTTTTTCTTCATCTATCTCTTGTATATTTTATTCAAAAAGCAAAATACAAAATTCAAACCCCAAAGAAATATAAAATTATAAAATATTTCAAAAATCCATAAAAATTAGAAAATCTTCAAAATTACCAAAAAATATTGTTATTTTGTCATGTTTTTTTATTTTTATTATTCGATATCATCTACGGACTTTGTGTTGACATTCAAAGAATGTCACGGGTTTTTAGATGTTCTTCGAATGTACATATATTGCTTAAAAAAATGATGAGGCGGAGAAAAATGGTGGTTTATTGTCATTTCATGCAGCAACCCGTTTTAAAAAGTAAAAAACAGAGCCATGCTTAATCTTATTTTTCAAATCTCATGCTCTGATTCTTAAAACAAATGTTTGTCACCAAAAGGACGAATGTTTTTCTTTCCAAATACTTTTCCGTCTAATGATTCTTCTGAAAAATATTTGTCATCTATGAAAACAAAATTGCTTTGAAAATACCTCGTACTCTATATTTTTTGAAAATCATCTGTGCTTATCATCTGTCAAAATCTCTATCTCTCAATCAACAACCTGTGTTATTGATTGAGGGGGAGATGATTTCATCGATTAAAAGAGTATTTTTAAACAATTGGCCTTAAACGAGCAAGGTCTACTTGGGATAATCAAAATGAACAATGTTTTATACAAGTGTTCAAGACTTGGCTATTGTTATGTTTCATTAGATAATCAAAGCATGTTTATCTGTGGAGTTTAAAGTCCAGATTTGATCCTTATCGGTTAAATGTTTTCATAAGCAAGTCACAATTCTTCTCAAAAGCTTTCAAAAACAATTTAAATCTATAAAGATCACTAATCTCAAATGATTTGAAGATTGTGATCGGGGAGAATTTGTGATTTAAATTGGATTTAAACTGATAACTCGATAATTGGTTTTATAAGTGTTTAGCAAACTCTCCTCCATTCATGTGTCAAACGATTTCAAATTTTTCATGCACATGTTAAGGGGGAGCATCTATCTTAAACCAAAAGGATTGAAACGTGATTAATATGTTTCCAAAGTGCAGGTTTTCCCTATATGTGCAAACTCTTTCAAATCCTGATGCACATATTGAGAGGGAGCAATTTTTTGAAAACCACATTCTTTCCCAAAATTTCTTTAACTGTATGTGAATCACTGATTTTGATCGGGAAAGTGATGTCGATATTTTTATAAAATATTTATCAAAATGATTTCAAACATATATTGCACATGTTGAGGGGGAGCCGTTTTCTAAAATATGATAAACGATTCAGGTACAAAATGCTTTGATATTATATCACAAGTACTTGGATTGATTTTCAAATGGTTTTCAATTGGTTCCAATGGCTGATGAACAATACCACAAAGACCGACCAAATTTTTATGAATGGTTTTATAAGGATGGTTAGGTTAGGTATGCGTTTCCATGATCCCACCAGAGCCGGAGGGATCTACCCAGGGACAATCCACTAGATAGTGTAGAGTCCTTAGGTATGATGGAAAAAGGAGAAAAGTGAGATATGGGAAGAGGGCGGACTGAGATAGAGCTAACACTGGAATAAACCCAACAAGGTTCTAGTAATGAAGTCTCGGTAAGCACCAAAGGGGTTGAAGAATGAAAAAGAATTAAATGTGAAAAGGGTTAAAAGAAATAACCCTCCAGTTATTCAACCTTAGGGCAGAAAAACGGGTTCAATACATATGCTACTGGTGGTTACTATGGTAACACTAGTATTGAAGACAAGACGTCATGGACCCAGTGACGCACTGCACTACATCTTCCCAAACTACTCAAGTTCCTCTTAAAAGGACTTGTTTAATTCTCACAGGGGAACCGACATTATCTATCAACTTTCTCTTAGATATGGTTGATATTGAAGAAGGAGACCCTCTCCCGTCTCCCCATAGGATCCAAATGTGCACAATTGAGTCTAGAGCCACGAGATCATCAATAAATCTCATTAAGGACACAATCAATGAAGACTCTTGGTAGGTGGCATGTGAGATCTATCCAATAGATCTACCATGTGACAACTGAACAGAAACAATGGGGCGATTCAAATTTTTGAATCAATCCTGGTTGAGGTTATGGATTGACGGATATCTTTGAAAAACCGGTCGTTGTGCTTAAAAAAAATTTCTCTAGCACATCGACTATGTATTAATATTTCAAAAATAAAAGGTGTTTATGATTGATAATTGATTTTCGTTAAAACCTTCATTGTATTGCAAAAACACTTTATTTTGAGCAGTACACGATTGTTTTTCAAATCTCTTTTCATCAATCAGTGAATCTCAATTTCACTGGTTCACTCACTCCGTGTTGTCTTCTTTGAGACGTTCCGGTTCGAGAACACCAAGAGCAGCTGCGAAACCCTTTCAAGGAGATTCTTCGGAATTATACCTGATCATAGGCAGTACCTGTACTGATCAATGGGGAACCATGGGCAGTGTACCTCAATTCAACGAAAGTGATCAAAGACATTTTCGTGCACTTTATTGCTAACTGTTGTGTGTAGGTACACCCGACGCTTGCTGCTCTTGGTGATCAGATGGAGAGGTCAATCCATAGCCGCATGCTCACACAACACATTCATTTCAAAAGATATCATGATTAGTGCATCAATAACTCTGATATTCTCACTCCATGCTTCTGCTACGCTGCTGCAAATATCATGAATCAACTAAAGCTTCCGCTACTTTGATAAGAAGAAATCATTATCCAGAATGTGAACACCACAATGGAAGAGTCAGAGATTTACGCAAGCTGATGATCTCAAATCTGGCTCAAAACTCATCATCACGTGGATCAGTTAAAGACCTCCACTTGAATTATTCAAACATGGATAACATAAAGAATCAATGACTACGAGCTACTGAGTAAAGAACTTAAACAAGAATTCAAGAACAATCTTAATGTAATATCTGTTTTTATTCTGTGTAAATTGAGGTGACCTCCCTTAGGGGGAGATTGTTAGGATTTATAAAATTCAGTCATTAAGTGTTGTCACCTCAAGTATATGTAATCATTAGAAAGCTCTAGCGTAGTTATTTAATGTTAGTAAGAATTTAGTAAGTAAAACCGTGGAGGATGGACGGGTCTTTACCCACGGTATACC
Source organism: Chrysanthemum makinoi (assembly GCA_910596185.1). Taxonomy (NCBI): domain Eukaryota; kingdom Viridiplantae; phylum Streptophyta; class Magnoliopsida; order Asterales; family Asteraceae; genus Chrysanthemum; species Chrysanthemum makinoi. The sequence goes on along the minus strand of OU343219.1, from coordinate 80,493,593 downwards.
TGATCCACAGCCCGTAGGAGGCGTTTATTTTAAGACACTATAAATACCCTCTACCTCCCAAGGTAGAGGGTTAGAGCTTCAATACCATTTTTCTTTGTTTCACATAGTTCCCAACTCTCTTCCCTTTCTCTCTCTAGAACTTTCTCTCTCTAAACATTTTGTATACGCCTCAAGTGATTATGGTTTGATGTGTTTGTGAAATCCTATATCTTACAGTATTATTTCTTAATAATATTGGAGCTTAGTGTTATTTTGTTCTCACTTACAATTACATCATATAAATCATCTTCTAAGTATTACTAAGTATATTCCGCTATTATTATATAACTCAAAATATCACAACACAAGGAGTGTGTTTAGATCCATCAAGTGTATCAGAGCGAAGTTTCTGATATTTTGATTTAGAAGATCCAAGGAATAAGCTTAACCTACTCACTCAAATCAATGGAGATGGAAAACAACCAGTCCAACTCTGCTCCAAAGCTTCCTAAGCTCAACTTATGAGTTTGAGATGTGGAGGTGGAGGATTGATGCTACTTTCTCATACAAGCCTATGCTCTATGGGAGATCATCTAACTGGATTCTTTCAAGTCTGTTACTAAGACTGAGAAATTTGGTGACACAGAAGTTGTAACAATTTATGTACCTGAGACAAATGATGAAAGAGCAAAGAATAAGAATGATATGAAGGTCAGAAGTTTGCTACTAATGACTCTTCCTAGAGACCAGATCATTGCTTTCAGCAAGTACAAGACAACAAAAGAACTTTTTGAAGAGATCTGCTCAGTATTTGGTGGCAATGATGCTACAAAGAAGACACAAAAGACATTGTTGAAGCAAAGTTATGAAAACTTCTCTGCTTCAAGCAATGACTCACTTGATAGCATCTTCACCAAAATTCAGAAGATTGTCACACAACTGACTGTGTTTGGCATTGAGGTAGAAAAGGAAGACCTCAATTTGAAGTTTCTAAGAAGTTTGCCCTCTGAGTTTCATACAAATTTTACAGTCTGGGAAAACAAACCAGAGATTGAAACTATAAAGCTCAATGATCTTTACAATAACTTCAAACTCATTGAACAAAGATTGAAGAAGGCAGGGAAACTTGGTA
>OU343219.1:80410882-80492382 GCA_910596185.1 Chrysanthemum makinoi | reverse complement strand
CACGGTCGTTTCCCTGAAATTTCATTCTTTTCGATAAAACTGCGAATTACGCGTTTTTGACCCTATTTCCAGCTTTAAGCAGCGTTTTTTACACCCAATAAGACTTATCACTTCATTTTATATTTTTTAATGGATTATAATGTGAGTCTCATCATTCTTGTAAGTTTTGTATTTTTCACGATACCGGTTTTACGTTTTATGGCTTAACGACTTAAGGTTGGCATTTAACGAAACCAAAACTTACTCTAAACTCAAGATAAGATCAAGACTTATCATCTAAGCCTTGTCATGCAATTGTGACAGCCTCTAGGGGGGGATTCATCATTCATGTGGCTTGATCTTAACCATAGTTCATTTAGATCATTACAAGTGTCCTAACTTAACCATGGTTAATATTTAACCCAATATATGGTTAACCAAACTTACCCTCCTATAAATAGCAAGTACAATGCATCCTAAGAACCCTCATATTCTATTCTTGGTCGTTCATATCACAAATCATACACATCTTCCATCATTTGATCTATAAACTCTAAGTTTATGCAAGGAAGTTCCAAAGATCAAGCTACTACATCGAATCTCTAGCAAGTTTAAGTGATCTTCTTGAGTTTAAATCCACTCAAGTCACTTAGTACTTCATCACCAACTCTTCAAGTTTGCAAGGGTGCCAAGGTGTGGAAAGCTAGCTCAACCCAAAGTCTTAAGCGATCAATCAAAGTCCTCTCCTTACTAAGTTACTCCTTTCTTATTGAAAGCCAAAAGTTGTAAGCAACTTATCACCACCATCATCTCATCTTTATTATTCATAATCTTAACTATTTCATGCTATATATATAGTTACTATGTTGATTCATGATGTACATATACTGAACCACATGTTTTAATTTACATATTGTCATAAAAGTAACAAACTAGTAAACTAGTCATATTCTACACATTTGAGACCATTAAAATTAGTAACCTATGGACTTTCTAACTTACATACTATGGTCGAAAAGATAAAAAGGTAAACATAGCAACTTGAATCACCCGAAACGGACAAACGAGTCAAAAGTTATAGGCAAAAGAAGTTAGTGAAACTAAAACGCCAAAACTGCCAAGTAGAAGCTGTTTAGGGTCTGGTCGTGTAAAAAGTGGTACTTCTGCTCCGAATCATCAAAAAGTTAAAGCACGAAAGTTGTCCGGAACGACTTTTTCCTTCAATAGCAAAGAAGCTCGAACCTTGAAAACGCATAAACAGGCAATTATCTTTCAAAAACAGAAATTGCCCTTTATATGGTCTCATAACTATACTTTTGTCACAACTAAAAGCAAACCAAGAGGCCTAATGGCCATAAGCCAAGACCACGGCTACGGATAAGGTCAAGGCTGAGTCTCAAGACCATGATGGTCAAGACCAAAGCCACGGCAAGGCCATGGCTAAAGCCTCAAGGCTTCCTAAGCCGAGACTGTAAACCAAAGGCTTTAGCCTTGACAAACCTAAACGTATACAATACAATTTGGATCTACTCCCTCGATAAACCATGAAACTATTCTTGTAATAACCGACTTTACAATTTAGAAACTTGTAAACTTTTCTTTAAACACTTGTGACATAAATTATGACGATATTTGTAATAACCATTACGATTCCTAATCATAACCAAACAACCTTGTAACTTGTGTTTACAAACCATATGACACTTATGATATATAAACGAAACATATGTTTTATCTACTAAGTGCTACAAAACTAGGGAGCTTCATGTGAGGGGTTTCATTGGAGTAAAACGTATCGACGAGTTGCTGGATTTACGATTTAAAGTGTCCTAGCTCCTCGAACGTTTACTACATGACCTCTGAATTGTGATGGCCCGAACGGTAGTACGATATGTATAAACTAAACTCATTTTCACAACTAGACCATTTCTATAAAACGACATACACAAAAACCATGTACTACATCATGATCAACATAGAAACGTATATAGGTTTGTTATTTCTTTAGCATCATTATTTCAAACCTAAGTCGCAACATCCTTTTCTAGGTTGCTCGTAGAAGTTCTCACGGCATATCCATCATTCTCATTTTACATTTGATATCATTTATTAAGGTGAGTTCATAGCCCCACTTTCTATTACTTAATTGTTTTACAAACCCTTGGGGGAGATACATGCTTTATTTTAAACTGAACACATTGCTTTCAAACTGTATACTTATCTGATTGTTTTATTAGCACTAAGTTACCGCATTTGCCAAACTTAAGTCCCTTAATCATGAATCATTAATCACTAGTGAGAGTGGGCGCGAATATTGTGAATAGATCTATTGGGATTGACGAATCCGTTTGTGTTGACCAGGTAGGTAAACAAGCACTATATTTGGTAACATTGGTAAGCGGCAATTTACGATAGGGCATGCACCGACATTTTCTCCAATTAATTTTGAACAACGTTAACGCCTTGATTGTATGATGCTTAGTCTAATAATAATTGTTTTGGTTTTCAAACCATTGGTGTGAATTTATAACTCACACTACAAATATAATGTGTTCAACCATCAAACAAACTCTATGAATTTCACTCAACCTTTGTGTTGACTGTTTTAAGCATGTATTTCAGGTCCATAATGTCGGAAGCTGGCACGGAAGAGCAAGGACTAGATCAAGAAAGCTATAAATTTTATTATCATTCGAAAATCAATTTAATGTATTTTGTAAACTTGGAACCATCTGGGACCTCATCTTTGTAAACTCTGATATTTATACAAATCGAATGATAAATCTTTTAAAACGACTCCATTAGAGTTCGTTTTCTATTGTTATGACTGTTGTGCCATGAAGTAACACCCTGTTTGAATTCCACTGCGTATCTCGAAATTGGGGGTGTTACAGATTGGTATCAGAGCCACAATTATAAGCGGGTCTATCGAGACTTAAACTATAACTACTTTTTCAAACAAAAACATTTTATAGCCTTCCGTTCTCCGTGTCTTCCATCCTCCAGACGATTATGTGACTTTTAAACATTTTAAGCTACAAAAACATACTAGTATATTGATATATAAACTCGACATAATTTCAATCATAAACGATGTACTAAACATATCTGCGTATGTCTATTCTAAGGCATTACGACACAATCATATTTTCCCAATCTCATCATCTACTCGTGCATTTTAGGATTCGAAACTTTATCAAGATATTATGGCTGATTACAATGGTCTTTCCTACTTCCGAGACATTGTGAGATACAATGCTATCATTCATTTTTTCAAGACCTTTGTGAATACAGATGGTCTCAATTACATTCTCAGACACTGTAAATCCTACAGTGGTCTCTATTACATTCTCAGACACTGTAATCCTCACGGTGGTCTCATTTATTTCTCAAGACATTGTGGGTTACACAATGGTCTCTTTATCATTTCTCAAGACATTGTGGGTTACACAATGGTCTCTTCATCATTTCTCAAGACATTGTGGGTTACACAATGGTCTCTTTATCATTTCTCAAGACATTGTGGGTTACACAATGGTCTCTTCATCATTTCTCAAGACATTGTGGGTTACACAATGATCTTTCCATCATTTCTTAGACATTGTGAGTTGCATAATGGTCTCTATTATTTCCTATACATTGTGAGTTACACAATGGTCTCAACTATTTCTCAGACATTGTGAGTTGCACAATGGTCTCAACTACTCCTTAGATATTGTAAGTTATACAATAGTCTCTACAAAATTATCTTATAAACCTTATATGATATTCTTTTACATGAAGCCCGTCACAATCTATCAATTTCCCCAATGGAAATACAAGAAATGGGATTTCTAAAAGATAAACTGACTCATCATCTACAAAAGCTGAAGTTCAGCAACTTTCTCTACATTCATCAAAATTCTCTTCTGAAACCTTCGTTGTTAAAGGTCCGTGATTCTAGCCAAGTATGGACTATTTTAGAATTACTTAAAATTTCTTTCCACACATATCTACCCATACTATCTTCTATGCAATGGAATGTGAAAACATAGGTTACAAGTCTTTTATGGCCAGGACTTGCAACTGGATGGTTTGATATCGCCTTTGCTTAGTGGACAATTTCTCAAAAGCTATGAACATATCACAAGTGTACCTAATTTAGGTATTTGAAAATTTTATCGAACCTTGGCTAAATATAGTCTAGTCACCTATATTTAGCCTAGGGATAGTGGAACATATTCTGACTAACTATGCTCGACTTAAAATTTTCAAATACTGAGAATAGTTATACAAGTGTTATATTCAGGTTGATTTCCTACTTAAACTTGATAAACCACCAAAATTCATTAAAAAGATCTAGAGACGCGATAGTGCTTTACCACTAAGCGAGATCTTAATATTTAATTATACTACCTAATTTCATTCTTGAAATTTTCATACATGAGATAATCCGAACTACTATCTTGGGATAGTCATCAAATCTTCTCATCATTTCTTAGAAGTACTAGCCCGATTAAATTTCAAGGATATCATTCCGCCATAATCCTTTAAAATTTTACTTTTGATTTTAAAGCAAACTTGACATCTCCACCTAAGAATAGTGGTAAGCGTACGCTACACTCTTCTAGTCGTCAACATATCACATCATTATCTGAACCCCATTGAAATTCAGTATGTAAAACTTCACAGTATCACGTTTCTTTGAAACACTAGTAGACATAAACACTATACGATATAGCCTTCATCCCGAAACCACCTAAGACATGATCAATGTTGGGATATGAAGTGCTGAAGATTGATAAAGTACTGCAGAAAGATAAAGTACTGTAAACTACAAAGTACTGGAAAAAGTCAAAGAGTCAAAGTACTGCTAAAGATAAAGTTAAAGTACTGATGATTGAAGTCAAAGTACTGCAAGAACAAAGAACTTTTTTATTTTTTTATAGAAAGTCTTGTAATTCTAGAATATTCATTATTAGATTACTTGTCATACAAGGATACAAATTGTAAATCGTTTAGGGTTATCCTTGAGCCTATAAAAGGACCCCTAGATTGATATTATACGTACGCGACATTATTAGAGTTTTAGAGAGTTAGATATTATTAGAGTTGTTGGGTATGCATAATAGCGAGAGTTAGAGTTATTAATAAAATCATTCAAAGTTTAAGTTATTCTTCTTAGCTTTGTTAAGTAAATTCCGCATACTTAATAGAGTTTGCTCAGTGTTTCTCTGTTAATAACTTAGGATTTATCGGAGGTTATTAAACCTTAACAAGCTATTTAAGTTAGTTTGGTTAGAGTACATCGATCCAACAAGTGGTATCAGAGCTTGTGTGGAAACTCTGATTAGGAAGAAACCCTACTACAACAAAACCTAAAGATGTCGACTGAAGCTGCATCAACTCCTATCACAGAGGTATGTTCTAAGTGTCATGATTTTTATCAAAAAGTACTTAATGCTTATGTTTGAAAAAGAGATAATTGTGTTAGGGCTAGGACTGAGGTAGCTGGTTATCAAATAACCTTAGAATCTATGGAAGCTAAAATCTTAACACATGAAAATAATGAAGTAGCTTGGGCTGAAAAATATGCACAACAGGATTATTAGTTAAAACTAAGTGAACGGAAATTAAATGTAAAATTTCTGAAATAGACAAACTGACTAAGGAAAGAGATGATTTGTTAGCTAAGTTTCTTTGCTTGGGGTTGAGTCTGTCTGTCACATGTTACTTATGTTCAAAAGCAGAGAAGAGCTTACATTAAACGGCTTAGGTTTTGGAATGGACTTTGATAACATAGAAGAGAATCAATCTGATGATGATCTAGAGGATATAACCACTAGTGATGATGAACTCATTAATTATGTAGACACATCTGTATGAGAGATTCAATTAGTGAACCACCTCCTGAGTATAAGAAAAATAATGGTTATCATGCAGTTCCCCATCCCCTTTGAAGTCATATCCCCCTAGGCACGATGTTTCTCGTTTTGGACTAGACAGTCTAGAGTTTAGGAAAAAGCTAGTTGGCCAATCTAGGTCTGAAAACCCCAAAGAAACTGTTGAAAACAATGTTCAAAGTCAAGCAGTACCTTCAACTCAAAGAATGCTCCACAACGTACCTTCGGAAAACCTTTTCAAACGTCTGCTAAACCTTTTTGGGATAACTTTGGTCAAAACAAGTTTCATCATTCACCTAGAAGGCACAATAGTTTTGGTCATAGACATAGAAGAAGTCACTATCGGAGTATGGGTCAAAAACTGTGTTTTGTGTGTTTTAGTCCTACTCATTTAATCAAGGATTGTGAACATCACTCAGAATACCTCAGAAAATTTCCATAGAAAGTGCAACCGAAACCTAGAGCAAAAACCAGTCTGGAATAATTCAAATAGGGTCAATCACAGCAACTTCTCACCAAATCATAGATACCCACACAGAGAAAGATCTTTCTCAAAACCTTTAGTATCCCGATTTCCAAAGTCTTGCTAAGCCAGCCGATTACTTTCTCAAAGTCATTGAGACAAAACATGTACTGATCACACTCTTTGGAATAGGAACCCTAGAAGATCTCATTTCTATCAACCTAGAAGGTACTACAATTCACATAGGCGATCTAGATCACAGGAACCAAGTGTTAAAAAGCGAATGGGTTAAGAGGGAAAGAAATGCTGGCGGGGACAAACAGTACTTTCAACAAAAATGAATCGATGTTTTTGTGATACAAGAAAGAGAAATGAACTTGTAAAAGAAAATTGTGTTGAAAAACCAGAAAAGTTTTGAAACTCCACATGCTAAAAAATCAAAAGATAATTCGGATCATGTTTTGAAAACATTGGAAATTACATACTCAAAGAATTTGAGTTTGTAACTCCACAAGAACACAAGTCATAATGGCTTGGTTCCTAAAATCACTAACTCTTTTATTTTTGGTGCAGGTCAACCCGGAAGAGGAGCTTAAAGATCATCGATTGTGGATGCGGTTGCTTTCAGCGGTATGACGGAGACAAAGAGATTCATGCGATTTTAGATCTATTAGTGGAGGAAGAGTTGCATTTTGGAATGATCCTAATGGAGGAAGGATTACTGGCAAAGGGACTATCAAAGCAAGGCGTATAGATTTTGAGAATGTTAGATATGTGAAGGAGCTTAAGTTCAACTTATTATCAGTCTCTTAAATCTGTGATAAAAAGCATCATGTGTTATTCACTTACACAAAATGTCTCATCCTTTCCTCTGAATTCAAGCCTGTTGATGACAACTTGGTAGTGCTTAGAGTACCAAGAACAAATGATGTGTATAGTTTAGACATGAAGAGTCTACATTCCTATGGAAGAGCCACATGTTTGGTGGCAAAAGCAACATCTGAAGAAGCACATCAATGGCATAGAAGATTGGGCCATGTAAATTTCAAGAATATCAACAAACGGTCAAAGGAATTTAGTTAGAGGTTTACCTTCAAAGACTTACAAGAATGATCACTCATATTTGGCGTGCAAGAAGGGTAAACAACACAAAGCTTCATGCAAGAAGCTTGAGGAGAGGACTATTAGAGAACCTTTAGAGCTGTTACACATGGATTTGTTTGGACCTGTTTCTGTGGCAAGTTTAAACAAGAAAAAGTACTGCTTATCATTCCAATACCAAGCATATTCAGATTAGGAATCACTTCATCAGAGATTGTTATGAACATAGGCTCATTAATGTTGTCAAAGTGCACACGGATGATAATGTAGCTGACTTACTCACCAAAGGATTTCATGTTTCAAGATTCACTCACTTGGTGGTGAGCATTGGCATGATTAACTACTGAGCTACATTTAAGGGGAGGACTATTTAGTATTAGTATAGTCCTGTGCATTTAGTGAGGGAGCTATTTATGTATACTTAGCTTATAGAAGAATTTGGAAAAGTATTGTTTTCATGAAAGTCTTGCTTGGAAAGTCTGCTTGGGAAAGTCTGCATCGTGGAAATCTGTTTGTCTTATTAAGTCTGTTCCAACGGTAATATTGAGGGTAATTATTACTACTTGGTAACTTTGGTATTTATGGTACGTGATTTTTAAATCTTACCTAAATAACTACTCCCCGATTTTCCCTCTCATATTGATACTTTAGAATCTCTTCCATATTTCTCTCACTTTCACCTATATTATTTGTCATATCTCTTCTTTGATAACATAATCATCAATGGCGAATCGTCCTACAGTTTCAAAGCACAATATGGTGGCTAATTTAGATAAGACTGACGATGCAATCTTTCATGATATAATCGATTATCTTCTGGATCGCCAATCAGTTATGCTCTTTTATTGAGCGGATATAAGCGAGCCCGGATTCAAGAATTTTGGGCTCTGCTAGGGAAAATATGGAGAATGATGAATTTTTATATTAGAGCTACATTCTTTGGAAGCTGTGAAGATTCTTGAAGCCTCCATTAGAGAAGACTTATTGTTTAATGATGAAGATGGGGCTATTCGTTTCGATAAGCAGTTGATTTGGGATACTTTTGGACATATTGGTTATGAAGGGTCTTTAGAACAAACTTTAGAAACAACTATTTTGTCCTCAATGGAAATTTTTAGTTCATGGATTGCTTCATTGCATAAGTGCAAAAAGTACTTCATGGGAACAATTTGGATCAAATATAGCATCTACTATTGTGGGCTTGGCTACAGATCGTGTTTTTAATTTTCCAAGGCTAATTCTTGATGGTATGCTTTCCCATATCACTCATGGTTCCAAGTGGCTGATGTATCCAAGATTTGTTCAAGTATTCCTCAACAAACAACTTTCAGCTGTTCCTAAGCCAACAAATCTTTTACCTGTTGTGGTTCAACAAGCCAAAATTTTTACCTTTATGGCTAGGAAGAGTGATCTATTCACTGGAAGGGTACTCCCTTAACTACTTCTATGATGGAAGTTGTTCAAGCTGTTAAAGCTGATGCTGAAGCAGATGAAACTAGTGAAGGTACTGCATCTGCAAGTCTTGCATCTGCAAGTATGCTTCTCAAAGTCTTTGCATCTCCGAAGGTCTTGCATCTCAAGGTCTGCTTCCCAAGTACTGAAGTTCAAGAAGATGTTGCAGTTTCACCTTCTCCATCTCCACAAAGATCATTCCTGCTTCTCAACCAGAGGAACATTCACAGTTCAAGGAGATGATTCATACCATATCCCAGAAGGTTTAACATTGGCTAATTATGTTTTGACAAGGGAGTTGGTTAAGTTGAAAAAGACTACTGAGGCTCAAGCTAAGCAGATTAAGAAATTGAAGCTCAAGTTTAGAAGGCTAAAGAATTTTTTTTGGCCATTGGTTCAACATCATCGTATATGGGTCAAATCAAAGAAGGGCAAAGGCGTCTAAGAAAACCAAGCGCCAAAAGGTTCACCAACTTTGTCCAATTGGGAGGAATTTAGAAAAAGAGAATTTGAAAGAAGACGTTGTTAAGGAGAATGAACAGAAGTACTTGAAGAACATGAAAAAACTGAAGAACGAGGTCATTCAAAGCGAGGAACAAGTTATTGATGTTCAGTTCAAAGTCTGATGATCAAGGTAATGAAGATCAAAGTACTGCTTTTCAACAACAAGGATCTTCTGAGACAAGATTGATTTCTCAAGGTTGTTAGACTTTGAAGAAGAAGTGGTCCTTCTAGCGTACATGAAGAAGTTGTTGGTCCTTCTATTGTTATACAAGAAAAAGAAGCTACACCCAAACCCATCCATACTGCAAGTGAAGATGAAACCATTGCTGTAATTTTGCAAGGTTTATCACAACCAATGGGTGGTGTTCATATTCCAGGAGTGCAAGAAGAGGAACAACAAAGAACTTCTCAACCTGCAATTGATCCTAAGGATAAAGGAAAAGGTTTTTTGGTAGAAGTCAAGAAGAAGAAACTAACTTTAGCACAGATAAGAGCTACCCAAGAAGCTTTGAATGAACAAGCAGCAAGAAAACTTCAAGAGGAATTAAATGCTAAAGATAAAGAAGATAAGGAAGTTGAAGAAGCTAAGAGTAGAGAAGCAGCTAAGAAGTTGCAAGAGGAATTAAATGCTGAAGCTGATGAACCATTAGAGTCACCTATTCCTGTTAGATTTTTACCAAGAAGGCCAAATAAAGCTAAAGACAGAAATGCAATGATGGCTTATCTTAAAAGTCAAGGGTATAAAGGATTGCAGAGGTTTAATTATTTTTAGATGAAAAGATTGTATGATCTTTGCTAGAGAAGCTTATAAGAAAAATGTTGAAAGCATCAAAGATTTTGGAGATGAAGCTACATGGAAAGAAGAAGAAGAGAGAAAGAAAAAGTTTAAAAAAGAAAAACACGAAGTTAAAGATGTTCAGTTCTCAAAGAAAGAAAAAGTTGAGTTAAAATCTGAGACTAAGGATGAACTAAGAAATTATCTAAGGATAGTAGATTTTGAATATTCCAAGAAGATGTGACATGAAGATGAACAGATCTCAGATTAGTGCTTTTGAAGTTGTGGAATCTAAAGATGGAATCTATCTGATGTTTCATAGAGAAGATGAAAGCTTTAGAGTGTTCAACAGACTATGGGATTTATTGCACATCATAGATAGAGTAGATTTATTCTATTTATATCATGTGGTGCGAAGTTATTTTGAACAAAATCCATTAGAAGGTATTGGTTTAGTTCTAATTGGAGATATCACAACTATATGGGAAACTGAAGAGTAAAGCACTAATGATATTTGGAAAAATCAAGAGAATTGGGAAATTGTTTCTTTGGAGATTCTTTGAAGAATCTGGTGTTCATGTTTTAGAGCTGGAATGGTACAATGATTCACATGTTTGCAAATAGAAGATATCCTCTTACAGTAGATCTTATGAGGAGGATGCTAGAGCATGGAATGGAAGTTGAAGAAGACAATGAAATTGCTTGTATGCTCATCAATTTGTTTATCAACTGGACTACTAGTATGCGATGAGGATGAATAACTTGTATGAATCTTATTTGAATAAGTTATTTTTGATAAATTAGTACTTTATTCAAGAATCTCTGATCAAACAGTACTTTCATCAAAGTCTTTACGCTACGATTTTTAACTAGTTAAGTGATTTTTGAAAGAAACCTTTTGTTAAGTAACAAATATTTTGAAACAAAGGTTGAATAAAATAAATGGTTTTGAGAGGGAACATCAATAGGTCATCAATCCACCATGGTTACAAAAGGTTGGCTAATCCATGAGCAAGCGTACGGTAAAGATATTTCAAATCCGTTTTAGTTGACAACTTGCAAATAAGTTGTATGGTAATCAACTCACCATATCAGTTAATGTGAAGAGTTGGCTAGCCCATAAGAAAATGGCTGTGGTAAAGGCTTGGAAAAACCATTATATGGTAATTAGTTCATGATGAAATAACTAACTAGTCGGAAGGGGTACAACTTTGGTAAAGACAACTCAAATGTTGATAGGCGGTGATTTGCTAAAAAAATCATATGGTTATCAATGTACCATGGTCTTACACACCAAAACATTGGCTACTCTAGAGTTAATAGCTTTGGTAAAGAGATCAAAATCCATTAAATTTTCAATGATTCACCTCTCACGGGGAGTTAACACACCGAATTGATGAGAATAGCTTGCAACTTAAACTGAATTAATGTACAAATTGTCATATGTTGTTGTGTTCTTTGAAAAGATGGAACTTCTGGATGATCTGTAAAGAATAATTCTAAAGATACTTTGACAAGCACAGAAACTACAAAGATAAAATTCAAAGACATAGAAACAATCTGTTCTTAAAGATGAAGCTGTTAAAGATAAATTCACAAAGAAACTTGAAGTCAAGCAAGTAAATACAAGTTAGGAGGAGATTTGGGATATGAAGTGCTGAAGATTGATAAATACTGCAGAAAGATAAAGTCTGGAAAAGTCAAAGAGTCAGTACTACTAAAGATAAAGTCAAAGTACTGCTGATTGAAGTCAAAGTACTGCAAGAACAAAGAACTGTTTTATTTGTTTATAGAAAGTCTTGTAATTCTAGAATATTCGTTATTAGATTATTTATCGTACAAGGATACAAATTGTAAATCGTTTAGGGTTATCCTTGAGCCTATAAAAGGACCCTTAGATTGATATTATACGTAAGCGACATTATTAGAGTTTTAGAGAGAAGTTCAATATTATTAGAGTTGTTGAAGTATCTGCATAATAAGCAGAGTTAGAGTTATTAATAAAATCGTTCAAAGTTAAAGTTATTCTTCTTAGCATTGTTAAGTAAATTCTGCATACTTAATAGAGTTTGCTCAGTGTTTCTCTGTTAATAACTTAGGATTTATCCGAGGTTATTAAACCTTAACAAGCTATTTAAGTTAGTTTGGTTAGAGTACATCGATCCAACAATCAACTTTGGAAATGGTTTGGATAATCACTTGCCTCTAGCAAGACTTTCCTACAACATCATTACAAACCATTTCACATCAACAATATCTTACACCTTTGATTAACAACAGTTACCCTAACAACAACAAAAACTATTCCATTTGAGGCACTATATCGATGAAAGTGTTTAGTTAACCATTTGCTGAACTAAGGTGTCAGAGATCACCCAAGAAACAACTAAGGAAACCATACAAATACAAATTAGGCTCCATGCCGTACACTATCATCAAAAACTCCATGTTAGAAATTAAGGTTTTATTGATAGCCTCGATACAATAAGATATGATTCGTTTTGAGAATCGGGAAAAGCCAAACTTTAGGTATATTGGACTCTATAAGATTTTGCAAAACCCTTTAGATTATCAAATTAAGCCACATGGTACATAATACATTCTATGACCAGAAACTTAAGAACGCAAAGATTAGAAGTCGGAACATACACCCTCATTTTTCTAGACACTTCAACATTATATAACACACATTGAATTCCGGGACGGAATTCCCATTAAGGTTGTGAGACTGTAACAATTCGCATTTTAGTTTCTATCCATTCTCAAATTTTTACTATTCATCTCGAGAAAATACTATTCACTTTAACTATTCACTTTCACTATTCATCCTGTAAAATTTTTATTTCACATTCTCGTAAGATAAATTATTTTAGTAATGACCTGAGAATTCGACAATCGTTGGATCATTTTAAGCATAAGTTATTAAGAAAACATTGTTTTAAAGTTTAGTTTTGGGCGGTACACCATTTAAACATCATGCTGTAATCAACCACGACAATTTCCTTACATGGATAAATTTTAGATCACTCATGATTAATTTGATAATTTTTAAGATTTATTATTTTTATGTTACCAAATAAACCTGCATTTGAACGAAACTAAACTTCGTTTTAAACAATTCTACTTACATCCGGACTTAACGATTCATTACTTTGTGTTTCTAATATGTTTTGACACTTTTACATTTTTGAAAATTCAAACATATTCCCTCCTCCTTTGACCATAAAATTAACCTTGTTCTATATTTTGCTTAAATCGCGTAACTTTTAAACTTCACAAATAACTTTTAGGTCTCAGCATTATGAGCAAAACCACATTTTGACATCTCATATCACTTTTAGACTAATTTAGTCTACTCTAAATAACTTCCATACGGTCGTTCCACGAAATTTCGTTCTTTTCCGATAGCTACTGAAGATTACGTGTTTTTACAGTATTTCCACTTTAGCAACGTTTTGCACCCAATAAAGACTTATCACTCATTTTATATTTTTAGATGGAGTATAATGATGAGTCTCATCATTCCTGTAATTTTGTATTTTTTATGATACCGGTTTTACGTTTTGTAAACCTTGACTTAAGGTTGGCATTTAACGGAACTAAAACTTACTCTAAACTCAAGATAAGATCAAGACTTATCATCTAAGCCTTGTCATGCAATTGTGACAGCCTCTAGGGGGGGGGGAGTCATCATTCATGTGGCTTGATCTTAACCATAGTTCATTTAGATCATTACAAGTGTCCTAACTTAACCATGGTTAATATTTAACCCAATTGTTGGATCGATATACTTTAATCAAACTATCTTAACTAGCTTGTTAAGGTTTAATAACCTCGGATAAATCCTAAGTTATTAACAAAGAAACACTGAGTAATCTTTATTAACTATGCGGAATTTACTTAACAAAGCTAAGAAGAATAACCTTTTATTATAAACTCTAAATCTGCTTATTATGCAGATACTCTAATACAACTCTAAGATAATCGAAATTTTCTCTAAAACTCTAATGCGAAATCGTAAACTCTAAAACTCATGAACTCATAAGCATCGTACATCTAATGCTAATCTAGGAGTCCTTTTATAGGCTCAAGGATATCCTAGTCGGTTTACAATTGATATATGCGACAAGTAATCTAAACATATAATACAATTCTTTCCATAAACGAATAACAGTTCTTTTGTTCTTGCAGTACTTTGACTTAATATTGCAGTACTTTGACTTTGTCTTTAACAGTACTTTGAGTCTTTGACTTCTTCGATACTTTGCACTACAGTACTTTGATATCTTGATACTTTGATATCCCAACAATCCTCCCCTAACTTGAATTCTACTTGCTTGACTTCAAGTTCCTTTGTGAATATATCTTTATCAGCTTCATCTTTTAAGCGGATTGTTTCTTAGTCTTTAAGCTTTTATCTCTGTAACATCTTGTCAAAGTATCTCTTAGAATTGTTCTCTTTACAGCAGCATCCAGCAAGCTCCATCTTTTCACAACACGACAACATATGACAATTTATACATTTAATTCAGTTTAAGTTGCATACTATTCTCATCACTTTCAAGTGAATCATTGAAAAATTAATGGATTTAGATCTCTTTACCAAAGCCATTATCTCTGGAGTAGCCAAATGTTTTGGTGTGTAAGACCATGGTACATTGATAACCATATGATTTTTAGCAAACCACCAGCTATCAACAGATTTGTTTTGTATTTACCAAAAGCTGTACCCTTCCGGACTAGTTAGTTCTTCTATCTAATGGTGAACTAATTACCAATAATGGTTTTCCACAGCCTTTACCACAAGCCATTTTCTTGTGGGCTAGCCAACTCTTCACATTACGGATATGGTGAGTTGAATACCATCCAACTTATTAGCAAGTTGTCAACGGATTTGATATATCTTTACAAGAGCCGTTTGCTCATGGATTAGTCAATCCTTTTGTAACCATGGTGGATTGATAACCTATTGTTATTACCATCACAAAAACCATTTATTTGAACCTTTATTTCAAAATATTTATTACTTAGCAAAAAGGTTTCTTCTAAAATTCATTTAAGCGATTTATTTCGCAAGCGTACTTTGATGAAATCTTGTCGATCAGCAGATACTTTGAATAAAAATCTGATATATCAAAAGTATTTATTCAAATAAAATTCATACGGTTATTGATCATTCTGCAATGGTAGTCCGGTTTATAAACAAGTTGATAACCATGCAAGCATTTCATTATCCTCTTCTACTTCCAATCCATGCTCTAGCATTCTTCTCATGAGCTCAACTTTGAGAGGGTATCTTCTTTCTGCAAACATGTGTATCATTGTTCCATTTTCCAGCTCCAAAACATGAACTCAAGATTCTTCAAAGAATCTCCGACAAACTATTTCCCAGATTTCTTGATTCTTCCAGATATCATTAGTGCTCTCTTCTTCAGTTTCCCATATAGTTATGAGATCACCATGTAAAACAAACCAATCCCTTCCAATGGATTATTTTCAAAGTAAGCCTTCACAACATGATATAAGTAGAATAGGTCTACTCTATCTATAATATCGTGAAATCCCATAGCCTTTTAAAAACTTTGAAGCTTTCATCTTCTTTATGAAAAATCATGTAATCTCCATTCTTGGATTTCACAACTTTAAAAACACCGATCTTTGATCTGTTCATCTTCATGTCATCATCTTCCTTTGTATAATCAAAATCTACCATTCTGAGATAATTCTTCAATTCATCTCTAGTCTCAGATCTTAATTCAACCTTTTCTTTCTTTGAAAATGACATCAACTTCAGTTTTCTTTTTCTCTTTAAGCTCTTCTTCCTTTGGTTCAGTCAATGAGCTTCTTCTCTAAAGTCTTTAATATCAGCAACACTCTTCTTATAATCTTTGTTTAGCATCATAGAGTCTTTTCATATCAACATAGTTTAACAAAACCCTTATATCCTCGACTTTTTAAATAAGCCATCATAGCATTTCTGTCCTTAGCTAAATTAGGTCTTCTTGGCATATATCTACGGTGTAGGGGTGTAAAGGTTCAGAGCTTCAACATCTAATTTATCTTGCACCTTTTGAGCTTCTCTATTGAGCTTCTTGAGCTTCCTTTTCTTTTCTATCTTGAGCATCTAACTCTTCTTGAACTTTTCTAGCTGCAGCTTCATTCCTAGCAACTTCAATTGCTCTAAGTTCTGCCAAAGTGAGTTTCTTTTCTTTGTTTCAACCAGAATACCTTTCCCTTTATCTTTTGGATCAATTTCAGGTTGAGATGTTCTTGGTTGTTCTTCTTCTTGTACATCTCTAATAGTAACTCCTCCTCTTGGTTGTGACAAATCTAATATTGTAGCAATTAATTCATCATCACTTGAAGAATGAATAGGTTTGAATGTAGCTTCCTCCTCTTCTTCTATAACAATTGTAGAAGGACCGGCATCTTCTTCAAAATTCAATACCCTTGGAATTATCACTTCTTGCCTAGATGTATCATGAAAAACATTACTTTGATGTTCAGTACCTTGAACATCGATTACCTTGAACTTGCACTTCTTCCTCGAATCTGAATAATCTTTTCTGCAGTACCTACAGATTCTTTATTCTTCGTAACATCTTCTTTCAAATTTTCCTTTTAAATTCCTCCCCAGTTGTGAGAAGATGATTTAGGAACCTTCTTCGTTTTAATTCCTTTCTAAGTTGTTTATGACGTTTGTTTTCCTCTTTAACCCATAAGTTGAAACCTTGAATATATGGTTTAATAAAATTCCTCAACCAGATATACTTACGCTTCAATTTCCTAAGCGCTTTAGCTTGAAACTCAGCAGTCTTGTTCAACCTAACGAGCTCCCTTGTCAAAGCATAATTATCCAAAGTCAAACCTTCACGAGGTATAGTATGATCTTCACCTTGAAGATGTGAATGTTCCTCGAAACAGAACAGAATGTTGTGGAGATGGAGTAGGTGTTCTTTCAATCTCTGCTTGAACCTCGGGGCTTGGAGAAACAGTACCCTGTAAAGATCAGTACCTTCAATAGGCGGTATTTTGGTCAGATACCTTGTGGCTGACACTTTGTGAAGCGGATCTTGGAAGCAGAACTTTGAGAGGCAGCACTTTGTGAGCAGTACCATGCAATCAGGACCTTCACTTTCTTCATCCTCTCGGCTTCATTAAATACGGCTTGAACAACTTCCATCATTGTAGGAGTTAATGGAATATCTCCACCTCTGAACAAAGCACTTCGCCTAGCCATAAATGTAAAGATTTTGGCTTGTTGTACAATGACAGGTAACAAAGCAGCAGGTTTTGGAACATCAGCCAATTGCTTGTTTAAGAAAACCTGTACAAACCTTGGGTACATCAGCCATTTTGACCCAGAGGATATATGTGATAGCATCCCATCCAAAATAAGCTTTGAAAAATTAAACACTCTGTCAGTAGCTAGTCCAACCACTGCAGATGCTATATTGGACCCAAACTGCTCCCAAAAAGTACTTTTAGAACTTATGCAATGGCGATACATGAATCAAGAACTTCCATTGAGGACGAGAATAATGCTTTCTTGAATGTTTGTTCGTGTGAATCCTTCATAACCAATATTCCTAAAAGTATCCCAAATCAGTTGCTTGTCAAATCGAATAGCCCCATCTTCATCTCCAAATAATAAATCTTCTCGAATAGAGGCTTCGGTAATCTTGATAGTCCGTCCAGCAACTGTAGATCTAATATAATATTCATCCTCCTCCATGTTATCTCTAGCATTAGCCCAAAATTCTTGAATCCATGGTTCAATAACATCCGTTCAACTAAAAGCATAACTAATAGCGACCATAAGATAATCAACAATATCATAAAAAGTTATATTCGCCTCAGTCTTGTCCAAATTAGCCACCATATTGTGCTTTGAAGCATTAAGCGATTCGCCATTGTTGAATCAGTGAGCACAATAAAGATTTTATCGAAGAATAAAGAGATGGTGATTGGGAGATAAGTATGGAAAAGATGTAAAGTAATAATGAGAGGAAAATCGGAAGTAGTTATTTATAGGTAGGATTTGAAAAATCACAGCCTATAATAACAAAGTTACCGTTACTATCAATTACCCATCAATATTACCGTTGGAACGATTACTAATACGACAAGCAGTACTTTCCACATAAGCGATTTTCCCAGCAGTACTTTCCAAGCGGTACTTTAGGAAAAATAGTACTTTGCCAAATTTCTTCATATAAACTAAGTATAAACAAGCATCCTCCCCTCAAGCAATACACAGGACTATACAACATAGTCCTCCCCTTAAAAATAGCTTAGTAGTTAATCATTCCAATGCTCACGACCAAGTGATTGAATCGTGACACATCAAAACCTTTTGTGAGTAAATCAGCTACATTATCATCCGTGTGAACCTTAACAACATTGATGAGCCTATGCTCATAACAATCTCGGATAAAGTGATGCCTAATCTGAATATGCTTTGTCTTGGAATGATACCACGATTCTTCACAATACAAATTATACTCTCATTATCAATATTGATAGGAGTATTTTTGAAATTGAACCCATAGTCCAAGAGTTGATTTTGCATCCACAAAACTTGACCACAACAACTACGGCAGCTACATATTCAGCTTCATGATGATGTTGCTGCAATTTATGCCTTTGCATTGCGGAGACTTACTTCTTACAAGATATTGGCATCCACCAGTTGTGGATCTTCTATCATAATTATCACCTGCATAGTCACTATCTGAAAAAGCTTCCAAGTGAAAGGTGACTCTTTAGGATACCACAACCCCAACTTAGGTTGTTGTTTCAAATAACGGAAAATTCTTTTCACTGCATTCATGTGAGAAATCTTTGGTGAGACTTGATATCTTGCACATAGACAAACTGCAAACATGATATCGGCCTGGATGCGTAAGATACATAAGAGAGCCAATCATTGATCTATAAAGCTTGACTTCAACGGGGTGTCCATCTTCATCTTTGCCCAATGAATTGATAGATTTAATAGGTGTAATAACGACCTTCATATCATCAAAATTGAGTTTCTTAAGTATGTCAGTAACATACTTGTCTTGATTGATAAAAATACCTTCCTTTGATGCTTAACACGAAGTCCTAAAAGAAAGTCAACTCTCCCATTGAACTCATTTGAAATTCTTTCTGCATCAGGTGCTCAAACTCCTTAACCATGGACTGTTTGGTAGCCCCAAAGATGATATCATCAACATAAACTTGAACTAACATGATATCTTTCTTGTCTCTTTTGATAAACAAAGTCTTGTCAATAGCTCCCTTCTATATCCATGTTGCAATAAGAATGTGGAGAGTCTCTCATACCAAGCTCTAGGGGCCTGATGAAGGCCATAAAGAGCCTTAACAACCTTGTAGACTTTGTTTGGATGTTTAGGATCTTCAAAACCAGGAGGTTGTTTGACATAAACTTCCTCTGTAATCTTGCCATATAAAAAGGCACTTTTGACATCCATCTGGTAAACTTGAAAGCCCATATAAGAAGCAAAGGCAAGAAATATTCTAATAGCTTCAATTCTTGCTACAGGAGCAAATACTTCATCATAATCTACCCCTTCCTCCTGTCTATAACCCTGAGCAACTAACCTTGCCTTGTTTTTGATAACATTACCTCTTTCATCTCTTTTAACTCTAAAAACCCACTTGGTTCCAATAACTCTCTTCCCATCTGGAAGATCACATAAAACCCAAACTTCTTGAAGTTTAAATTGAAGAAGTTCTTCTTGCATAGCTTCAACCCAGCTTTCTTTAGTCAAAGCTTGAGCAATATTCTTGGGTTCCTCTTGAGAGATAAAACAAGTAAATAGACAGGTTTGATGGTCCTTATGATTCAGCCTGTTTTGTTTATACACAAAGCTAAGTAAAGCATTGTGAGATGTAGAAAGTCTTAGCTCTGTGTCTAGTCATTACTCCAAAAGTAGAAGGACCAATGATTTGATCAGAAGGATGATCCTTATGAGTTCTTAAGTTTGGAGACTGTGGAACTTCATAATTATCCTCTAAATTAGTAACATCAGCACCTTCATTGGAATTTGGGAAAATACCTTCATCTTCAAATTCATCATCAGTATCTTCTAATCTAGGTATGGTATGATCATCGGATCACTAAAGTACTGTCAACATGAGCGTGATTACTTTGTACAAAGTCTTGTCAAAGTACTTGTGAGAGTACTCTGCAATCTTGTTCTTCTTCTTTGCCTCTTCATAAGCTCTCCTTTGTTCATCGGTGTAAGAATGTGCTAAAACATCTTGAAGAAGCATCTGATTAAGTTCCTCTTGAATAGATTGATCCTCGTGAGATAAAGAAGATTCGAAACAACATACTTTGTTTTGGAACTTCAGTACCTTGTTTTGGACTAAGGATCTTCATAGGAACAGCATCGGTCTAATATGAACTCCATGAACCACATATTGTAAATCTTCCCCCTTTGTGCACTAGTTGATTTTCTTCTCTAACAGGTACATAGTTCATAGATGGAGTTAACACCTCAAGATCAAACATCCAATCAGGACCTTTACCTTTCTCATTGTCTTGATCTTCTAAAAACTCAACATGAAGACAATCTTGAACCTTCTTAGTAACTTTGTTGTATACTCTAAAGCCCTACTTGTTAGTGCAATAACCAATAAGTATCCTTCTTCTGACTTGCCATCAAACTTCCCCAGATTATCAATAGTGTTTAAAATAGTAAGAGGGCATCCAAAAGGTTTCATAAAATGAATGTTGGGTTTAGTGCCCATCAGCAATTCATAGGGTGTCTTCATCTGTGGTTTAGTGACTGAGACTCTGTTAAGTACATAACAAGCGTTACTACAGCTTACGCCAGGCTGAATAGGTAGGTGCGAATCTGCTAACATTGTTCTTGCTGCTTCAATCAAAGTCCTATTCTTCCTTCTGCAACACCATTCTGTTGTGGTGTTCTTGCAATACTAAACTCCCTTTTATGCCTTTGTTTGCACAAAATTCATCCATAAGTTTGTTCTTGAATTCAGTCCCATTGTCACATCTAATACCTCTAACCTTGAGTCTTAATTGGTTTTCAAGAGCAATAATCGATTGTCGGATAGCATCAAAAGTATCATCTTTAAAACCCAAAAGAAAACCCAAGAATCTACTACAATCATCAGTAACAACCAAACAGTACTTTTCTTATTTAAACTTGCCACAGAGACAGGTCCAAATAAATCCATATGCTTCAATGGTTCTCTAATAGTTCTCTCCTCAAACTTCTTGCAGGAAGCTTTGTGTTGTTTACCCTTCTTGCATGCCAAACATGATTGTTCATTCTTGTAAGTCTTTGAAGGTAAACCTCTAACTAAATTGCCTTTCACCAGTTTGTTGATGTTCTTGAAATTAACATGGCCCAATCTTCTATGCCATTGATGTGCCTCTTAAGATGTTGCTTTAGCCACCAAACATGTGGCTCTGCCATAAGAATGTAGACTCTTCATGTCTAAACTATACACATCATTTGTCCTTGGTACTCTAAGTACTACCAAGTCATCATCACAGGTTTAAAGTCGGAGGAAAGGATGAGACATTCTGTGTCGATGAATAACACAGGATGCTTTTTATCACAAATTTGAGAGACTGACAACAAGTTGAACTTAAGCTCCTTCACATATCGAACATTTTCAAAATCGATTCTTCCAGCTTTAATTGTTCCTTTCCCTATAATCCTTCCTCCATTGGGATCATTCCCAAATGCAACTTTTCCTCCACTAATCTTCCTAAAATCAGACAGGATCTCTTTGTCTCTGTCATACTTCCAGAGCAACCACTATCCACAATAAGATGATCTTTAAGCTCCTCTTCGGGTTGCCACTGCACATAAAGAAAAGGATTAGAAACTTTTAGGAACCCAAGCCATTACTGACTTGTGTTCCCCTTGTGGAGTTACAAACTCAAATTCTTTGAGTATGTAATTACCACTATCTTTCAAATGATGATCAAGAATTATCTTTTGATCTTTAGCATGTGGATTTTCAAAACTTTCTGGTTTTTCAACAAAAATCTCTTTGTCTGTCATCACAAAAACATCTGATTCACTTTTTAGTTGAAAGTCTGTGCTTTCCTCTGCAGTACTTTCCTTCTTAACCCATGCTTTTTTAACACTTGGTTCCTCTGATCTAAATCTCCTATGTGAATTGGAAAACCTTCTAGGTTGATAGTGAGTTTGCCTAGAATTTCTATACCAAGTATTGTGATCAGTACCTTGTTTTGTCGGAGCAGTACTTTGTGAAAGTGGGCGAGAGTTAAGTACTTTGGAAAGTAACTTTGAATACTGAAGTTTTTGAAAAAGGTTTTCACTGGTTGGGGTATTTATGATCTGGTGAGAATTTCTTGATTGACCCTATTTGAATTAATTCCAAAACTGGTTTGTACTCTCTAGGTTTCTGATTGGCAGTCCTGTTCTTTGGAAATTTTCTAAGGTATTTGGAGTGATGTTCACAATCCTTAATTAGATGAGTAGGACTGAAACACACAAAACACAGTTTCTGACCCACACTGTCAAAGTGACATCTTCTATGTCTATGCCCAAAATTATTTTGCCTTCTTGGTGAGTGATTAAACCTGTTTTGACCAAAATTATCCCAAAAAGGTTTAGCAGTACTGTTTTGAAAAGGTTTTGAAGAAGGTGCAGTACTTTGATTTAAAGGTACTGCTTGATTTTGAACACCATTTTCAACAGATTCGTTGGGTTTTTTTCAGACCAGAATTTAGCAACTACTTTTTCCTAAACTCTAGACTGTGCTACTCCAAAACGAGAACATCAGCCTAAGGGGTGATGAATGCCAGTAGGATGGTGAACAACATGATAATTATTAGCTTTCTTATATTCAGGAGGTGAGTCACTTATTGAAC
Organism: Chrysanthemum makinoi; assembly: GCA_910596185.1. Classification (NCBI taxonomy): domain Eukaryota; kingdom Viridiplantae; phylum Streptophyta; class Magnoliopsida; order Asterales; family Asteraceae; genus Chrysanthemum; species Chrysanthemum makinoi. Next base: position 80,469,337 of record OU343219.1, on the reverse strand, counting down.
CATCATTACTAGATGTATCTACATAATTAATGAGTTCTTCATCACTAGTGGTTATATCCTCATACTCACCTTCATCCTGATTACTAGATTGGTTTCTTCTCTATCTTACTAAAATCCTTTCCAAAACCTAATCCAGTTTTAAGGTAGGCTCTTTGCTGTTTTTGAACATAAGAAACATGTGACAGACCAGCTTTACCCCAAGCAGCAAACTTAGCTAACAAATCATCTCTTTCCTTAGTTAATTTCTCAATTTCAGCAATTTTACAGTTTAATTTCCATTCACTAAGCTTTAACTGATAATCCTGTTGTGCATATTTTTCAGCCCAAGCTACTTCATTAGTTTCATGTGCTAAAATTTTGGCTTCCATAGATTCTAAGGTTATTTGATAACCTGCTACCTCAGACCTAGCCTTAACACAATTATCTCTCTCAATCACATAGCTGCGAAGTAATTTATGATAAAAATCATGACACTTAGAACATACCTCTGTGATAGGAGTTGATGCAGCTTCAGTCGACATCTTGAATCTTGTTGTGGTAGGGTTTCTTCCTAGTCAGAGTTTCCACACAAGCTCTGATACCACTTGTTGGATCGATATACTTTAATCAAACTATCTTAACTAGCTTGTTAAGGTTTAATAACCTCGGATAAATCCTAAGTTATTAACAAAGAAACACTGAGTAATCTTTATTAAGTATGCGGAATTTACTTAACAAAGCTAAGAAGAATAACCTTTTATTATAAACTCTAAATCTGCTTATTATGCAGATACTCTAATACAACTCTAAGATAATCGAAATTTTCTCTAAAACTCTAATTCTGAAATCGTAAACTCTAAAACTCATAGACTCATAAGCAATCGTACATCTAATGCCAATCTAGGAGTCCTTTTATAGACTCAAGGATATCCTAGTCGGTTTACAATTGATAACCTTGTACGACAAGTAATCTAAACATAGAATACAATTCTTTCCATAAAGGAATATAACAGTTCTTTTGTTCTTGCAGTACTTTGACTTCATATTGCAGTACTTTGACTTTGTCTTTAACAGTACTTTGAGTCTTTGACTTCTTCCAGTACTTTGCAGCTTACAGTACGTTGATATCTTCAGTACTTTGATATCCCAACACCAATATATGGTTAACCAAACTTACCCTCCTATAAATAGCAAGTACAATGTATCTCATATTCTATTCTTGGTCGTTCATATCACAAATCATACACATCTTCCATCATTTGATCTATAAACTCCAAGTTTATGCAAGGAAGTTCCAAAGATCAAGCTACTACATCGAATCTCTAGCAAGTTTAAGTGATCTTCTTGAGTTTAAATCCACTCAAGTCACTTAGTACTTCATCACCAACTCTTCAAGTTTGCAAGGGTGCCAAGGTGTGGAAAGCTAGCTCAACCCAAAGTCTTAAGCGATCAATCAAAGTCCTCTCCTTACTAAGTTACTCCTTTCTTATTGAAAGCCAAAAGTTGTAAGCAACTTATCACCACCATCATCTCATCTTTATTATTCATAATCATAACTATTTCATGCTATATATATAGTTACTATGTTGATTCATGATGTACATATACTCAACCACATGTTTTAATTTACATATTGTCATAAAAGTAACAAACTAGTAAACTAGTCATATTCTACACATTTGAGACCATTAAAATTAGTAACCTATGGACTTTCTAACTTACATACTATGGTCGAAAAGATAAAAAGGTAAACATAGCAACTTGAATCACCCGAAACGGACAAACGAGTCAAAAGTTATAGGCAAAAGAAGTTAGCGAAACTAAAACGCCAAAACTGCCAAGTAGAAGCTGTTTAGGGTCTGGTCGTGTAAAAAGTGGTACTTCTGCTCCGAATCATCAAAAAGTTAAAGCACAAAAGTTGTCCGGAACGACTTTTTCCTTTAATAGCAAAGAAGCTCGGACCTTGAAAACGCATAAACAGGCCATTATCTTTCAAAAACAGAAACTGCCCTTTATATGGTCTCATAACTATACTTTTGTCACAACTAAAAGCAAACCAAGAGGCCTAATGGCCATTAGCCAAGACCACGGCTACGGCTAAGGTCAAGGCTGAGTCTCAAGACCATGATGGTCAAGACCAAAGCCACGGCAAGGCCATGGCTAAAGCCTCAAGGCTTCCTAAGCCGAGACCATAAACTAGAGGCTTTAGCCTTGACAAACCTAAACGTATACAATACAATTTGGATCTACTCCCTCGGTAAACCATGAAACTATGCTTGTAATAATTAACTTTACAATTTAGAAACTTGTAAACTTTTCTTTAAACACTTGTGACATAAATTATGACGATATTTGTAATAACCATTATGATTCCTAATCATAACCAAACAACCTTGTAACTTGTGTTTACAAACCATATGACACTTATGATATATAAACAAAACATATGTTTTATCTACTAAGTGCTACAAAACTAGGGAGCTTCATGTGAGGGGTTTCATTGGAGTAAAACGTATCGACGAGTTGCTGGATTTACGATTTAAAGTGTCCTAGCTCCTCGAACGTATACTACATGACCTCTGAATTGTGATGGCCCAAACGGTAGTACGATATGTATAAACTAAAGTCATTTTCACAACTAGCCATTTCTATAAAACGACATACACAAAAACCATGTACTACATCATGATCAACATAGAAACGTATAAAAGGTTTGTTATTTCTTTAGCATCATTATTTCAAACCTAAGTAGCAACATCCTATTCTAGGTTGCTCGTAGAAGTTCTCACGGCATATCCATCATTCTCATTATACATTTGATATCATTTATTAAGGTGAGTTCATAGCCCCACTTTCTATTACTTAATTGTTTTACAAACCCTTAGGGGAGATACATGCTTTATTTTAAACTGAACACATTGCTTTCAAACTGTATACTTACCTGATTGTTTTATTAGCACTAAGTTACCGCATTTGATAAAACTTAAGTCCCTTAATCATGAATCATTAATCACTAGTGAGAGTGTGCGCGAATATTGTGAATAGATCTATTAGGATTGACGAATCCCGTTTGTGTTGACCAGGTAGGCAAACAAACGCACTATATTTGAGTAACATTGGTAAAAACAGAAATTTTACCTGATAGGGCACGCACCGAAATTTTCTCCAATTAATTTTGGAACACGTTAACGCCTTGATTGCATGATGCTTAGTCTAATAATAATTGTTTTGGTTTTCAAACCATTGGTGTGAATTTATAACTCACACTACAAACATAATGTGTTCAACCATCAAACAAACTCGATGAATTTCACTCAACCTTTGTGTTGACTATTTTAAGCATGTATTTCAGGTCCATAATGTTGGAAGCTGGCACGGAAGAGCAAGGACTAGATCAAGAAGGCTATAAATTTTATTATCATTCGAAAATCAATTTAATGTATTTTGTAAACTTGGAACCATCTGGGACCTCAGCTTTGTAAACTCTGATATTTATATAAATCGAATGATAAATCTTTTAAAACGACTCCATTAGAGTTCGTTTTCTATTGTTATGACTGTTGTGCCATGAAGTAACACCCTGTTTGAATTCCACTGCCTATCCCGAAATTGGGGGTGTTACAGGTTGTTCCCGGCACATGACAGGCAACATCAAACTTTGTTGCAAAGTTTCATTGGCAGTGTCAAGTTCGGGAATGATCACTTCGCTGCTATAACGAGCTACCGAGATTACATCAATGGGAACATCGAAATTAGCAGAGTTTACTATGTTGAAGGTCTTGGACACAATCTTTTCTCAGTCGGTTAATTTTGTGATGGTGATTTGGAAGTTGCTTTTCGGGAGAAAACTTGTTTCATTCGTGATCTACAAGGAAACGATCTCATGTCAGGACCCGTTCATCAAGTCTTTACACAATTTCAATGCAAGACATGGTCGCCTCATCTCCCATTTGTCTACTCTCTAAAGCAACATCAACAAAATCATGGTTGTGGCATAAGAGACTTTCACATTTGAACTTCAAACCATAACTGATCTTGCACGACACAAACTTGTTAAAGGTCTTCCAAAATTTTGGTATTTAAAAGACCACTTATGCTCAGCTTGTGAACAAGGAAAAAGCACTCGTGCACACTTTCCTTCGAAAGGTTGAAAACAATACTCAACATGTTCTTCACCTTCTTCACATGGATTTGTGTGGCCCGATGCGTGTGCAGACGATTAATGGTAAATGCTACATTCTTTTAATCGTTGATGACTACTCAAGATGCACTTGGGTTTACTTTCTTCGAGTAAAGATCAAGCTCCACCAATGATCATCACCTTTCTCATGAAATTCAAGTTCAGCTTCGTAACACGGTCAGACAAGTCAGAACAGACAGAGGAACTACATTCTTGAATCAAACTCTTTGGGAATAGTATGAGAAAGTGGGAATTGAGCATCAAACATCCATTGCAAGAACACCAGAACATAATGGAGTTGTCGAAAGACAAAACCGGACGTTAGTGGAAGCTGCAAGAACAATGTTGATAAATGCTAAACTTCCAAATTACTTGTGGGCAGAAGATGTTTCAACTGCATGCTATACTCAGAACCATTCATTGAGCATCAAACTTTGGAAAGCTCAAGGCTAAAGCTGATATTGGAGTCTTTGTTAGATACTATGAACACTCTAAAGGATACCGAATTTGGAATCGTCGTACAAAGGAAACTATGGACACAATTCATGCTAATTTTCATGAGCTTGCAGCAATGGCTTCTGAGCAAAACAGCTTAGAACCCGGACATAACCGTCTTAACTTCCCAGAATCATCAGCTGACCAAACCTTTCAACTCACTCGTCGTCAAATGGAAACGTTGTTTGCTCCTCTGTTTAATGAAGACTTTGATCAACGTGCTCCAGATGTATCAAATGTTTCCGCTGCTCAACCTGATCAAATTCCAATCAGTGATACACCTGAAACAACAACAAATGTTGCTGATGCACCTCCGGTCGAATCTCCAACAACAGCTGAACAAACCGCGTCAAATGAGAATGACCCAGCTGATGATCCTTTAAACCAAAAATGTACATGCATTTGCGGATTATGATGGAAATGCGTTCTTCAACCCATTCGCATCAGAAACAACCAATCCAGATGTTGTTGAATCTTTTACTAGCCATTTAGATCCACTTAATCTGCACAATGTATATTAACACCAACCTTCAACATACAGATGGACCAAAGATCATCCTCTTGTTAATATTATTGGCAACCCTAACCAACCAGTCATAACCAGATAACGCCTTCACACCGATGGTGAAAACAGCATTTATGTACTCACCGTCAGTAATACCGAACCCAAAAACATAAAGGAAACAATGACTCATGACAAATGGATTGAATCCATGCAAGAAGAGCTGAACTAGTTCAAACATTTAGAAGTATGGAAATTGGTTGAAAGACCAACAGGGGTCTACGTCATTGGTCTAAAATGAATTTGGAAAAATAAGGTAGATGCTGAAGGAACGGTCATTCGCAACAAGTCACGTCTGGTGGCTAAGGGTTATAGACAGGAAGAAGGTATCGACTTTGAAGAATCATTCGCACCGGTTGCTAGGATTGAGGTTGTACGGATTTTTCTGGCATTCGCGGCTTACATGAACATCACCGTGTACCAAATGGATGTCAAAATTGCATTTCTAAATGGGAAACTTCGGGAGACGGTGTATGTTAGCCAACCAGAAGGATTCAATGATCCAGAGTTCCCTAATCATGTCTACAAATTAAAAAAGGCTCTTTACAGACTCAAACAAGCCCCTCGGGCGTGGTATGATAAGTTGTCATCCTTCATGCCTACTCATAATTTTATCAAAGGATCGGTTGAGCCCACACTGTTTATTCAATATCACGGGGAACACATTTTAATTGTTCAGATTTATATGGATGACCTCATTTTTGGTTCAACAAAAAGTACTCAAATGCTTTTTCAAAACTAATGAAAACAAATTTTGAAATGTCAATGATGGGTGAACTTACGTTATTCTTAGGACTTCAAGTTCATCAATCACCCTGTGGTATTTTCCTAAGTTAGTCCAAATATGCTCTTGATATTTTGAAAAAGCATGGTATGCAAACTTGTGACACCTATAATACACCAATGGCCTCTAGCAATAAACCAGATGCTGATTTACTTGAGAAACTTGTTGAGCCTACAAAATACCGTAGTATTATTGGGTCTTTCATGTATCTAACAGCCAGTAGACCCGACATTGTATTTGATGTATATCTGTGCTCCCGTTATCAGTCAGGACCCACTAAAAACACCTATCAGAGGCTAAAAGAATCCTCTGATACATCAAGGGAACCATTAATTTGGGGATCTGGTATCTGAAGGATTCTGGTTTTGAACTAATATCATTTTCAGATGCTGATCATGCAGGGTGTTTAGATACACGTAAGAGTACTTCTGGAGGTTTACAATTTCTTGGTGATAAACTGGTGTCATGGTAATCGAAGAAGGAGGACTGTACATCCTTATCATCAACTGAAGCAGAATATGTAGCCATGTCTGCGTGTTGTGCTCAAGTCATATGGATGAGAACACAACTCATGGATTATGGTTATGTATTCGAAAATATTCCGGTGTACTGTGACTCCAAGAGTGCTATTGCAATCTCATGCAACACGGTTCAACATTCAAAGTCAAAGCACATTGCTTTTCGCTACCATTTCATCAAATAGCATGTGGAGAAGGGAACGGTGGAACTATACTTTATAGGTACTGAACACCAATTGGCGGACCTTTTCACCAAAGCCTTGCCACCCGCAAGATTTGCTGACTTGGTTCATCGAATTAGTATGCGGTGTTTGACTCCAGAAGAGCTGGATGAATTTGTAAAACTATCTTGAAAAGTCAAACACCAAAACCATTTTGTAAATATATTTCAAAAACAACATGCAAAAATAGAAAATCATATAGAAAAACCAAAACTATTTTTCATTTTTTTTATGAAAACAAACAATGCAAGTACAATACTTCCATCAACACTTTGTTCTCCAAATATTTCACAAATTTTCCCGAACATGTGTTGAGGGGGAGAACGTACATATTTTACAAGTTTCATAAACTTTTATACTTGCATGTTACCAAAAAGATGTTGTTTTACAAATGTGTTGGACAAGTATCATGGTTAAATACCCTCCTCGGACTCCAAAAGTATATAAATTCAATAGTCGAGGGGGAGTATTGTAAAGTTTCTTGCCAAAATGATCTTTGTTTTAACCATATTGTGAGTTAATGGACCAAACTTATTGCAACTTTCAGGTTAAAGGACTAAATGTATCACATTTTCAAAATAATTTTAACAAAAACAAAATTTGAATGTATTCAATGCATATTCCAACCACATTTACTTCTTTACCAACTATCATCAACGTCCTATAACCAACCTTCTAATCAATGGATCGGTTAAACATTCCATTAGGGAGCCTGGTCTTGACTCCAATCGTGTATTTCAAAATCTGTAAGTGTTAAATCGTTCTTATGACAATTATAAACAATGGTTTTTGAAATCATGATGATCCAACGGGTGGATTTTTCACAATTGAAGTTTTAAGATTTGTTCATATGAATGAATTGGTGATTTTTGAAAAAGTGTGTTTTTGATGAAATTTTTTGTTGAGAAATTTTTGAACTTGAGTTATAAACACGTTTTCACCACTTAATTGTGCCCAAAACATTAATTGTGTGGATTTAAGATTTAGGGTTCATACGTTCAAATTGGGGGTTTTTCATTCTGTTGTGTTTGGATGATTCTTTGTGAACAAAAAAGTGTTAGTGTGTGATAATAAACATAATGAAACACTTTAATTAGACCAGAAACTCTTCAATTTTCAAAATCAAATGTTTTGGGTTTAAGTACACTTTCAGGAAGAACATCCTAATTCTGTGGTCAAAAGTTTTTAAAATTTGTTTTGAATCACTCAAATACACCTTTAAAACACTCAATAACAAACAAAAATTGATTCAGATGCATAAATCTCTTATTCGTAATAAAAGGGTTTAGGGTTTAAGAACTTCTTACGAATAAGGAATTGAGTGATTGTATAACTGTATAAATACCATTTTTGTGTTCTCATGGATGTTTGGTCTGAATTGTAACAATTGGTATTGGTTTTATGTTAACAGGAAGGATTATTTGTAAAGATTGAAAAGGTTTTTGAAGTTTACGAATAAAAAAAATTCTTATGAATAAGAACTCAAACTTTACGAATAAGAAACGACTACAGTGACTTACGAATTTCTTGGAAAGAAATTCGTAAACTTGGAAAGGCTTACGAATAAAGCCAAATTCTTACGAATGAGGCTTATTCTTAGGCATAACCTTATTCTTACGAATAAGGGGACTGCTTTACGAATAAGCTCCATTCCTACGAATTAGCACTATTCATAAACTTAGCCTATTCATATGAATAAGCTTGACGCTTACTGATGCGTGTACAATGCGTTCGGGGTCAAAGGAACTTCCTTTTCGTCGAGCAAGTTTTTCAACACCCTAGGCAGTGAACCTAACCGTTGTAGTGTAGTATTGGGTAAGCCTCGGGTATTGATATCGTTCTCTAGGGGAATAGGAATTCTAGTGAGAAGTGTACTACGCTAAGGTTGAGATTGAGGAAGATTATTTTTTATCTGTTTTTTATATTTTTTAGAAAGCTAAGGGTAAAATCTCGGGGTTTGGATTTAGGGGTTGGTACTTCTACCGATTACTTCTACTATCTAATTATCTAAACTATGGGTAGTCTTATGTCTATTGATGTGTGCTCGTATGATGATTAAAAATGTTTCTACCTAGATACTATTACTCCCTAGTTATCTTTTATTGGTGGTTGAATTGTCATGTCCTTATTCTTAACGCGTTGTGTTTTCTACGGTCGTGGGGTGTGCCTTATTCCCTAACTCTTTGAGACTACCTTAAGGTTATTGCCTACAAAATCTCTAGGTCAATAATAAACTAACTCTAAGGTTATCTTTGGATGTTTAACCTACAAATCCGCTAAGTGACTCATAAACTAAGGTTCACAAAGATTCTCAAGCATTTAAACACAACGATAGCCTAGTACACTTCTAAGCCAATTACAATTATGATAAGAGACAACCAATCAATAATTAGTAACTAGGTTTCATAGATCTAAGAAAACACACAAGAAATTTTGTCGGACATGTTAAACACGCAAGCATACACACATTCAATCAAAGACATAATGAAATCAATGAAGTAAAACACTTATCTTGATGTAAAATATAGTATTAGAACCCTAAGATATTGTCTAAACTAGACTACAATTGTTTTAGGTTTTTACTCCACAAGTCTACCTCTTAAAATTTTGAAAATTCGATTTCTATATATAATTTTACACTTGCTACGGCGTCGCCTTATAGGTGGGACGCTGTCATATCGCCGTCATTAGGGTTTCGTCTTGGCCAAGTAATAGTTGGAACGGCGTCACGTTGTAGTTGTGACGCCGTCGGGCTTTAGTAGTGACGTCGTCTGATTCTGGATCTAGGCCGTCTGGGATGAAAAGTCTTCGTGACACCCTTCCTTTTCAAAGCCTGACGCCGTCAGGTGTAATTTAGCAAAAAGTCTACTGAGCCATCACAGATTTAATTACGCATAAAGGGACGGCGTCGCCCTTTGTTTGGGACACCGTCAGGTGCAATTCCAGTAGCTTGAGTGTCTTTGATCTTGACTTAGTCATTTTCTTCATATATTCACTCCTTTTCATCCAAATATGCATCATTCTATCATTTTGCTTCCAAGAGACCTAAAAAGTGAAAAGGAATGAAATTAACCAGTAACGGATATAAAAGTGAGCGATTAAGGGCTTAAATGACCTCTTAGAAGCATAGGTTTTAAATCCTTATCAAATATCCCTACACTTGGTATTTGATTGTCCTCAAGCAAATGTGCTTTTGGCCAATCAATTTATAAGTTAGGGGGCATGAAGCATTAGTTTAACATAATTCATAAAATGTAAAAGCACCGCAATAGTCATAACAAGCACGGAAATTATATACTAGCACCTCACAAGGGGTGTTTGGATTCTCTCATCTCTCGGGTGTATATGAAATATAGTAAATGGAAATGGAAGATAAACACTCATTAACCGGTCATAGTACATAGATTACCATAGGCTTGAGACTAGATCAAACCTCCACCGCTTTGGCGTAAGCACCTAGGAACAACTATCTAAGAGGTCTTTAAAGGGTTGTAATGTTAGGCTTGCGGTAGGGAAACAAAGGGTTTGGTTGGATAGGCAATTTAGTGTTGGCAAGTCAAACATCTTATGTTACAAGCATGAAAACAATGGTGTTGCTAAGCCAAGACTCGACTCACTAAAATCTAGATAACTTTGAAACAAATGAACATAAATATAAAGATAGATGTAGGATGGTAGCCCATATGTTTTTTCTTCATTTGTTTCATTTTTTTTTCTTTTTTTGCATACATTTTTACTCTACCATCCTCTACGATAACATCAAAGTATAAGGGATTTATAGGAGCATCCTTACACTTGATTTTTTATTACTCTAACACTAATTTGACCCGAATTGAAAAGATCAAAACACTTGGACTATTTTATTACGTAAATAAAGGGAATTTGAATTTAACGTTCTTTCCCGTCACTCCATAAAATTTTACTTTACCCATGAGTCCCAATCATCCCAAAACTGTGTACAAAAGATATGACTCGACTTAGCAACCATGCAAGTAACTAGATAATTGAACTAAGGGTTTAGTATGATAACAATAATGCACTAAAGGTGAGTGCATACAAGGTAGGCTAAGGCGATTTGAGTGTACATTTTGGGGTGGATTGTAAACAATGCTCTTCATTTTTATTCCGGAAAACCGAAACATCACAAGAACCGCGAAAAGGATAGGCTTTGAGGGGTTAACTAGGGGTATCGTGTACTAAAGATGAGTACATCGCAAAGGTGTGGGATAATTACTCAACCGATGTGGAAGAAGTAATTATAATACGGGTATCAAACAAGGGTTATCCTAATGCCTCTTATCATTTAGTCATTCCTAACTACACAGGTGTAGTCTCACTAGCTATCTCGGGATGCATCACAAAACAAGTTCTAGAATCTATTATACTACCGGTACACTCTCGAAGCATTAAAGGTGAATGCTTTAATTCCTATAGATCTAGGGGCGAACCTCACATTTTTTGGGTGGAATTTGAGTGGTAAAAGGTTTTTGTGCTAGTCATATAACTCCTATCCATGAGACGCTTTATTAAGACACCCGTACATGTCATGAAAAAATTTAAATTTGGTGCTAAAATTGCCCTAACAAATATTTCTCATAGCTAATTACACATATGAAATAGGACAAGACAAATATTCAAGGATAAGCATAGTTTCAAAGTTCCCATTTTATTTTGCCTCCCTACACTCAAACTAAACATTGTCCCCAATGTTCCCCGAAAGTATCAAAGTTATGATAAAGGAAGGTAATTAAAAGAGAAAGAAACTAGTACTCCCTTTATTAGCTCGGTAGGATCCGTGTGAAGTAGTGGTTAAATTCTTTCCAAGAAGAATGTATGCGTGATAAGCTTCATCCAATATTATGTTTCTTCTTCTTGATAAATAAAACCTGCACACTTTAAGAAAATAGACGAAATCTTCGCGTAAAATCGGCGGTAAAACTATATATGACTCAACTATACTAGGATATAATGCTTGTGGAATGGATGTTTGCAGATTTTCTGGAACTGAGAATTTCCAAAAATTTATAATCAGCACAGAAAACGAGAGAAATTATAAGTTGTTTCTGCTCCTCCTGACGTCATCAGGTTCTAATCCTGACGCCGTTAGGTTATCCTGACAGAAACTGGTCTGCTGTGTTTTTCTGGAAAAATTCTGGAAAATTTACACATTTAAAATCTGGAAAAATTCCTGCAAAACATCCATTTTGACTCGATACAAGCATTTGACTCTAACAAACACACATTTATATCAATTTCATTAATCGTAGTTCTCATGTTCACGTTCTTTTGAAAACGTGTGTAATCCTCCCTACACTAATCTTTTTTGTAAAATACCTTTATATGTAATTCAAACATGAGAACATACAATAATGAAAAGATATATGACACACAAACAAGCAAACAATTAAGCATGGGTTGCCTCCCATGAAGCGCTTTTCTTTATTTATGAGTCTTGTAGCTAGACTCGAAGTCGTGCTCCTACGTTGTCTCGTGCACGCTTACCTGCCCATATCTAAGCCATTCCAATGTTCTCTCACTTTTCTTGTATTCATCTCCTAATTCTAGGCATTTTTTATTGTACCTTTCATTTTTTTCATAAGTATGCCTAAGTCCCCGTTGTTTGTCTCTTTCACTAAGTATCGGAATGGGAGCCATCCGATTGCATGCCTCTATATCTTTGTGCTTCAACCTAGGATGCGTACGGGGCATTTGATAGACAAAATCCTCAACTCCATCGGAGAATGTGACTAAACCATCAATCATCCGTTCATTTAACTTAGTCATTCTCTTAAAGGATGTTCCAAATATTACTTGAGTGAGGCTTTCATCAATGAATTCTCTTAAATCTTCTAAGACCGTGAATTCAACCACATAGGCAAAACTTCCAACAAACACATCCAAGTAAGTGACCACATCAACAACATTGTCCCCTTGATAGGCTAATTCATTCACCTTAATTTTATTATATAGATTTCTTGAGATTAAGTTTAAAGGTAAGAATGAGTGAAAATTAGGCTTGTTGATAATAAACCATTATTTGTCAAGAGATGGGAACCATGTGTATGTATGTCGAAGCATGAAGTTACGAAAGTTCCGGTGTGGATCAAGGTTCATGATATTCCTTTGGAAGCGTGGAATGTTGAGGGTATTAGTAGGATAGCAAGTATAGTTGGTGTGCCTATCATTATGGACTGGATGACTGCTTCTATATGTGAGAAACCCTATGGGAGGGCTTTTTTTGCTAGAGTGTCGGTTGAGATTAATGCAAGTGAGGGTCTGGTGAATTCGGTTAAGATCTGGTATTAGAGTCTTGGGAAATACTTGAAGCTGTGGGTTGATTATGCATGGGCTCCTCCATTGTGTGAGCACTGTAAGATCTTTGGACACTATGTTAATGACTGTGGGAAGAAAGAACGTAAAGCTGATGCTGGTAGTACCATGTCTAATGTGGGTTCTAAAAGTAATGGGCAGAATATGGATAATGGCAAGGGTGATGGTGAGTGGCAAGATGTGGTTAACAAAAGAAATGGTAGAATTAATACGAATTGTAACAGATTGGGATCTTTTAGTGGTAACAACATTAGAGGAGGGATGAATGGTAGAGGTAGAGGGGGGTATTATAATAGGGGTGTAAGGGATCAAAAAGTGAGTGCGGCGCTAGTTAAAATGTTAGTAAGGCTGCTAAAGTTGATGGTAGTACTGTTAGTGAAGGTAATCAAGTTAGAGGAGTTGATGAGAGTGTTGTTGCTAATGGGTTCAAAGAGAATTATAACAAAGATGGAATGTCTGGTGTGAGTGGGAATCATGATGCAAGGAATAAGGAGTCTAAAAGTAATAACAGTAGGGTTAAATCTAGCAGTGGTAATGATAATGTTAATACGATGAATAGGTTTGAGGTGTTGGCTAAAGAGGGTGATATTGATGATAGCGTTGTGGTCAATGAAGCTGTTAAGAAGAGTAATGGGAATGTGGAGCATAAGTCAGAAGGAGATTGTTTTGGGGAATAAGGGTCTTCATGAGTATGCCAAAAAGGTTGCGGAGAAAAGAATTGTAGATGAGTGTGTTGGTAAGAAAAGTCAGAATTCCTATAACGTTTTTTACTCACAGGCTTATAAGGATGGTTTAGATAAGGTTAGTAAGAAAACATGGGAGAGGGATACGTTGGTGGTGGATTTGTTTATTAATTCCAATCAACCAGTTAATGATGCTATTAGAGAGGTCTGGTCAGATGAGATGCTTTTATATTATGAGAATGTTTGTGAAGAAATGGAGAAGGGTAGAATCAATGATCATGGAAGTGAGGTGGAAGGAAGCGTTAATCCTACTACTGACTTCATGGTTCAAGATGATGTGTCTAATATACATGATGAGTCCATGGCCAATATGGATGGAGGTATTGCCTCACACCCCTCTAATTTCCAATGTTAGTTAAATTTGCATCGTGGAACATTAAGGGAATGAACTCCTCCCTTAAACAAAATGAAATAAAAAATTTGATTAGTAGTGAGAGAATTAGTATGTTTGCTGTCATTGAGACCCAATTAAGAGTTAAATCAGTTGATCCTGTGTGTAATGAGCTTTTTGGAAGTTGGCCTTGGGTTTCGAATTTTGCGGATAGTAAGAAAGGATGTAGGATTGCTGTTGGATGGGACCCATTTGTAGTGAAGGCTAACTTGATTTCTCAAATTGATCAAGTCATGCATTTTGAGGTCACTTTTGCTCATAATCTGGAAAAGTTATTTGTTTCATATATTTATTCTGGGAATACTAAGGAGTTTAGGAAGAAGTTATGGAAAAATTTAGTGGATCACAACATGTTGATAGGTGAGTCTGCTTGGGTGTTTCTTGGGGATTTCAATGTATCGCTAACCTTCGAAGAATGCTCTAACAGCTTTGTCACTGCTGATAGAGGAAGTATAGATTTTAGTGAGTGTGTGCAAAACCTGGGGATTGAGGACATCACTAGTTATGGTATGTTGTATACTTGGATTGAGAAAAGGAAAGATCCTGAGTGTGGTATTCTAAAAAAGCTCGATAGGGTCATGGGGAATGGGATGTTTATTCAGGGCTATTATAGGAGTTATGCTAAGTTCCTTCCTTACTTATCTTCTGATCATTGTCCTGCTGTTTTAGTATTTTCCGAGCCTCATTGTTTTAAGCCTAAATCTTTCAGATTCATGAATATTCTTGTTGAGAAAGATGAGTTTATTCCTACTGTTAAAAAGAACTGGTACATGGAGGTTCAGGGCTTTGATATGTTTGTGTTGGCCAAGATGTTGAAGAACATGAAGAAGTATATGCGAAAGCTAAATAAGGATAATGGTAATGTGTTTGAAAAGGTTAAATTTCTTAAAACTGAACTGATGAAAGTTCAGCAGAGTTTGGACAAGGATCCTCATAATTCTTTGTTACGAGAGGAGGAAATGATATACTCTAGGGCTTATAATGATGCTATGTTAGACGAGGAAAGGCTTCTTAAACAAAAGACTAAGATTGAATGGCTAAGGGAGGGAGATTAGAATTCTGCCTACTTTCACAAGGTCTTGTAGGGTAGGATCAGTAAATGCAGAATTAAGATGGTTGGTGATGAAGATGGGAACACTTTCTATGGGGATGAAATCCCGTCTCAATTTGTTGCTCATTTTGAGAAGTTTTTAGGAGCTGATGAATATGTTATTCCTGTTGAAGACTGTGATAGCCTCTTTACCAAAAAGCTTGATCCTGTTATAGCCAAGAATATGATAAGACTTGTTTCAGATAAAGAGATTAAAACTGCTATGTTTGACATTAAGGATGATAAAGCTGCTGGCCCGGATGGTTTTACCTCCAAATTCTTCAAGAAAGCGTGGAGCATTGTTGGTACTGATGTCTGCAGAGCTGTTAGGGAATTCCTCTCTTCTGGGAAGCTTTTAGGTGAGTTCAATGCTAATCTTATCTCTCTTATTCCTAAAATTAAAGTTCCCCTTAAGTTGACAGATTATAGACTAATTGCTTGTTGTAACGTGATTTATAAGTGTATTAGTAAGGTCTTGACTAATAGGCTTAAGGAGGGATTAGATAGGCTGGTTGATACCAATCAATGTGCATTTATACTGGGTGGAATGATTAGTGATAATATTCTGTTGACTCAATAGTTAATGGCGGGTTATGACTGGAAGAATATGACTAGTAAATGTGCTTTTAAAGTTGATATTAAGAAAGCCTACGATACCATTAACTGGACTTTTCTTAGGACTGCCCTTGTTTAGTTTGGCATTCATGGCACTATGATCAGTTGGATCATGACATGCCTAACTACTGCTTCCTTTTCTTTGAATGTTAATGGTGAGACTCACGGTTATTTTAAGAGTAAGAGAGGCCTTAGACAGGGGGGGACCCTATATCCCCGTGCCTTTTTACTTTGGTTATGGAAGTTTTAAACCTGATGATTAAGCGTCAAGTTAGAAAAGATAGGAGGCTTCAGTATCATACTGGTTGTAAAGAGCTTGGCCTGGCCCACCTTTGTTTTGCTGACGACCTTCTTCTCTTGTGCCATGGTGACTCTGTTTCTGCTTGTATTCTTAGAAGGGGTCTGGATGAATTTAGTATGTGTTCTGGGCTGTATCCTAGTATGGAAAAAAGCACGGTTTTCTTTGGAAATGTTCCTAGTAATGTTAAAGAGGAAATTTTACTTGCCCTGCCTTTCAAGGAAGGTTCCTTACCTATTAGGTATCTGGGATTGCCTATGATGACCAAAAAGCTTCGTAATGTTGACTGTAGGGTCCTTATTGATAATTTTAAGAAAAGAATATTTGATTGGAAGAATAAGTCGCTCTTGTATGCTGGTAAATTTCAGCTTATTTCTTCTATCTTATCCTCTCTTAATGTGTAATGGGCTTCGATGTTTATGATCCCTAAGCATATTTGTTCTAGTATTGATAAGTTGTTTAAAAACTTTCTGTAAGGCTTTGTAGAGGGAAGTAAGAAGGTGTCTAGTGTTGCTTGGAAGGTTGTTTGTACGCCTAAGATCCAGGGTGGTTTAGGATTAAGGAATATGGAATTAATGAATGAGGCACTTTGTCACACCCCCAAATTACGTGTTTTTGCAGCGGAATGGAATACCTTGGGGAGGACTGTCATAGCATCAAAGTTACAGTTATATCGAACGACCTAAAGTGTCATTTGAAAAGAACATCGTTTGATTTAATAAAACAATCAGAGTTTACAAAGTAGATCCCAAATGAAAATCAACTTTTGCGGAAATAAGTTTGTTACAATTCAAACGATGTTTTAAAGTACGTAAAACCCAAGTGAGACGCGTCGTCATTGCGACTCCATGATGTGTCCAAATGCATGCCATGAAGTGAATGCCTTAGATACCTGAGATAAAACATGCTAAAAAGTGTCAACACAAAGGTTGGTGAGTTCATAGAGTTTGGTTAACAAGTAAAGCCTTAAAAGAGTGTTTATGTAACAAAGGCAAAGTTTTTGGTCAAATAGAATAGTTCGCAAAGCAAAGGCATCGTAAATCCACTCAGTTCCAAGTCCCGCCCATACAAAACTTGCAACCTGTGTGTTTACAACCCACTGCTAAAAATAGTATATCAATCTTGTATGCATGTATCATAGTAGTTAAAAGTATCAATGTTACCACAAGGGTCTTCCAACACTCGTGTTGGGATGTATCCATAAAAATGGCCTTCCAACATATAAATGTTGGGATGTTCCTCCAACGCTCACGTTGGGCTGTATCCAAATTAATGGCCTTCCACCATATAAATGATGGGATGTTCCTCCAACGACGCACGTTGGGCTGTATCCAAATTAATGGCCTTCCACCATATAAATGATGGGATGTTTGTTTAAGTCTAGTCACCACACGCACCAAGTCTAAAGTATAAGCAATGTTGTTTGGAAAAAGAGTTTAAATGTTTTGACCGGCTCCCGCAGGAGTTAACCAGTTGTTAAAGTATGTATGTTGATGCATAATAGAAAACAAGTTTAACACATTAAGGCAAAGATCGCAATAAACCACACAAATGTCCAAAGTGTATAAGAAGTATAGTGTAACACAATTGTATAAATGGTTTGAATATTCGAAAGAGTAAAAACAAGTATTTAAGCATGTATCTCCCCCAAATAGTTTGTAAGAATTTAAACGAGTAAAAGCGGGGTATGAACTCACAGTAGTATGTCAAAGTTTAGAATATTTGTGAAAGTTAATGAAAATAGTTTGAGCATGTATCTCCCCCAAAGAGTTTGTAAGACAAATAAGTAATAGAAAGTGGGGCTACGAACTCACCTGATGTGATAGATATGCTAACAAAATGGAGTGCACGAAAATGAGGCTCGGAAACTATCCGCGACCTAAAATGAATGTTATGACTTGAGTTATGATATGTTGTCGTGAATGCATGATTTGAAAACGTATCACCCAATATGCTACTTGAAAATTAGTTAATATAGAAATATTGTTACTTGAATGTGTGACGGTTCCATGTCAAAATAAATACTTTTGAGCTAATGGTGAAAATGTAGCTAAAACTATGTAACGGTTTTTGTAATTGAAAAATCGGTTTACGTTAGACTTGAAGTAATATATACATAGGAAAACTAACTCGTTTTTAAGGTCCGTTTCCCACGAAACGTCCGTTTAGGCCCTCAAAACCTTGATTAAAAATCCTGACAGCATACTAATGCTGTGAATAGTGTTTTCAGCACGTTTTTTACTCAAAGTTCGGTTAACCATAACTCACTCGTTTTAAGTCCGTTTTTCAAGTTCTTTATATCCACGCGAAGGTAATTAAGTGTACTAATATATTTTTAAACTTTGGAGATTTCACAGAAAGTTTAAGGACACTGTTTGGTCAGTTGAAAATCGGGACTGCATGTACACTTTCCGGAAAATGGTAGTTTTTAAATCGTAACTTTAAAACCACGTATCTTTTTCGTTATAACTCCGTTTTAGTCCGTTCAAAAGGCCACGTTCATAACTAAAAATCTATTTTCTAAATCTTTAAGAAAACTTATAAAAATGACTAACTTTTCTGAAAAATTATAAATTTCGACAGCGCTTCCGCGCTCATTTTAAACTTTACCATTTTTATACTTGTTTAACCACAACTTCACCACAAAAATCCCTTAATCTACTCATCACCAATCCTACTAGTAAAACACTTCATTTGATCATAACCAAAATAAATATTCATTGTGAGGCTAAAAATATATATACAAACTTAAATAAACATATATAAAATTTATGTAACCATTTCCTCCAAAACCACAACTAGACTTTGATGATCCATTTTTCAAACTTCTCATTTTTATAAACTTTTAACTAGCACAAGATTGTTATAAATATTTATATAGCACATATGGGTGATAATCTTGGATGATAACAAATAAAATCACAACAAATCAAATATGACCATGAGGACTTCAAGAAAATGTATGAAAAATATATATGAAAAGGTAAAAGATAAAGTTTCATGCTTACAAGTTTCTTGATGAGGTTTATGATCAAGGATTAAGCTTAAACACCCTAGGTTTTTATTTCAAAACCTAAAACAAGAGTGTATCTAGGTTGTGTAGAACTTGATTAGAAAAATTTTGATGATCACTTCCTTGATCCAATAGAGTGGCCGGTTTTTGGTGAAGAAGAAGAGAGAAGAAATTTTGATCTTTCACACTTGAATTATTTGATGTGTGTGTATAATGGTTGCGTGTGAAATTATGTAAGTGAAAGATCTTGAAATCTTTAGGTGCATCATGCATTTAATAATACATACATATATGTATATATATTTATTATTATTATGTAAATGTATAAGTGTAAGTTATGTAAAGTTACTTGAAAGTAAGTAGTAACTTGTAGTATTATTAAGTAATATTAGTAAGTTGTATACACATTTGAATATTTAAGGTAGCGTTAGATAAAAATAAATTTTCACGGGTCAAGATAAAATATATTGAGGTCATAAAAATTATAAAAATACATTTCTTGAAAGATTTGAGTGAATAAATATTTATCGGGTTGAATTTAAGAAAACCATCGTAATTTATATAAACATAACAATTTATATGCGAAATAAATTTAAAACACCGGGTAAACTAATAATAATATTTTTATAACTTAATATGAGTACAAAAAAAATATATTGTGATAAATTTTTGGAAGTAACGGATCAAATGTTCAAAATAATTTATTACGCGATAACGTTTATTTAATATGAAATTATGCGTTTAATGTGAAATGCAAAACCCATGCATGACTAGTATGATGAATGTAGAGTTTGAGAAATGACCAAAAATTGCGAATTGTGACATTCTTCCCATGTCAGCGGAATCACGTCCTCGTGATTCGATTAACGATACTATGGCCCAAAACGCGACAAGGGTTCTAAAAGTTTATGCTCATGTATGGTCTAAATGATTATGTCAATGCTCATGCATATGAGTTACTCGTTCCACAAGGTACGTTCCTGTGCTATCGCGAGCAATTCCCATCCTAAATACATGCTTTCTTATGATTAGGCTCGATGAGACAAGCTTTCCCATTCTCAAGCAAAATTTTTAAAAGACTTTTTGGTAACCGATTTTTGCTTAATCCCACAACTCATCAAACAAGAACTGTCATACGATTAGGCTAAATCGGTTTAGGTAACGACTTGTTTCTAGCTCGATCTTTGCAACTCATCAAACAAGAACTGTCACTCGGATCAAACTGGAAACAAGTGGTTTGAAGAAAATCTTTTGAAAATTTGGCTTGATTACGGAATTGCTTACACATATGAGACTACTACTCCCTTCATTGCATGATTCTTCCTGAATTAGAAATAGGTGATCAGGCTATGTATAATTTAGGAGTAACTATGCAATGCTTGAACTAATCGACTCATATGATGTTTGGTGTTGAGTCATAAGTCCGCATGTATAAAGAATGTGCACTTATAATGATATGATGAGATGCTATGATGATGTGGTTATAGTCTAGGGTCAATGATGCAACCTAGTTCTCTATAACCGATGCTCTGATACCAATGTGTCACACCCCCAAATTACGTGTTTTGCAGCGGAATGGAATACCTTGGGGAGGACTGTCATAGCATCAAAGTTACAGTTATATCGAACGACCTAAAGTGTCGTTTGAAAAGAACATCGTTTGATTTAATAAAACAATCAGAGTTTACAAAGTAGGTCCCAAATGAAAATCAACTTTTGCGGAAATAAGTTTGTTACAATTCAAACGATGTTTTAAAGTACGTAAAACCCAAGTGAGACGCGTCGTCATTGCGACTCCATGATGTGTCCAAATGCATGCCATGAAGTGAATGCCTTAGATACCTGAGATAAAACATGCTAAAAAGTGTCAACACAAAGGTTGGTGAGTTCATAGAGTTTGGTTAACAAGTAAAGCCTTAAAAGAGTGTTATGTAACAAAGGAAAAGTTTTGGTCAAATAGAATAGTTCGCAAAGCAAAGGCATCGAATCCACTCAGTTCCAAGTCCCCCATACAAAACTTGCAACCTGTGTGTTTACAACCCACTGCTAAAAATAGTATATCAATCTTGTATGCATGTATCATAGTAGTTAAAAGTATCAATGTTACCACAAGGGTCTTCCAACACTCGTGTTGGGATGTATCCATAAAAATGGCCTTCCAACATATAAATGCTGGGATGTTCCTCCAACGCTCACGTTGGGCTGTATCCAAATTAATGGCCTTCCACCATATAAATGATGGGATGTTCCTCCAACGACGCACGTTGGGCTGTATCCAAATTAATGGCCTTCCACCATATAAATGATGGGATGTTTGTTTAAGTCTAGTCACCACACGCACCAAGTCTAAAGTATAAGCAATGTTGTTTGGAAAAAGAGTTTAAATGTTTTGACCGGCTCCCGCAGGAGTTAACCAGTTGTTAAAGTATGTATGTTGATGCATAATAGAAAACAAGTTTAACACATTAAGGCAAAGATCGCAATAAACCACACAAATGTCCAAAGTGTATAAGAAGTATAGTGTAACACAATTGTATAAATGGTTTGAATATTCGAAAGAGTAAAAACAAGTATTTAAGCATGTATCTCCCCCAAATAGTTTGTAAGAATTTAAACGAGTAAAAGCGGGTATGAACTCACAGTAGTATGTCAAAGTTTAGAATATTTGTGAAAGTTAATGAAAATAGTTTGAGCATGTATCTCCCCCAAAGAGTTTGTAAGACAAATAAGTAATAGAAAGTGGGGCTACGAACTCACCTGATGTGATAGATATGCTAACAAAATGGAGTGCACGAAAATGAGGCTCGGAAACTATCCGCGACCTAAAATGAATGTTATGACTTGAGTTATGATATGTTGTCGTGAATGCATGATTTGAAAACGTATCACCCAATATGCTACTTGAAAATTAGTTAATATAGAAATATTGTTACTTGAATGTGTGACGGTTCCATGTCAAAATAAATACTTTTGAGCTAATGGTGAAAATGTAGCTAAAACTATGTAACGGTTTTTGTAATTGAAAAATCGGTTTACGTTAGACTTGAGGTAATATATACATAGGAAAACTAACTCGTTTTTAAGGTCCGTTTCCCCCGAAACGTCCGTTTAGGCCCTCAAAACCTTGATTAAAATCCTGACAGCATACTAATCCGGTGAATAGTGTTTTCAGCACGTTTTCGACTCAAAGTTCAGTTAACCATAACTCACTCGTTTTAAGTCCGTTTTTCAAGTTCTTTATATCCACGCGAAGGTAATTATGTGTACTAATATATTTTTAAACTTTGGAGATTTCACAGAAAGTTTAAGGACACTGTTTGGTCAGTTGAAAATCGGGACTGCATGTACACTTTCCGGAAATGGTAGTTTTTAAATCGTAACTTTAAAACCACGTATCTTTTTCGTTATAACTCCGTTTTAGTCCGTTCAAAAGGCCACGTTCATAACTAAAAATCTATTTTCTAAATCTTTAAGAAAACTTATAAAAATGACTAACTTTTCTGAAAAATTATAAATTTCGACAGCGCTTCCGCGCTCATTTTAAACTTTACCATTTCTATACTTGTTTAACCACAACTTCACCACAAAAATCCCTTAATCTACTCATCACCAATCCTACTAGTAAAACACTTCATTTGATCATAACCAAAATAAATATTCATTGTGAGGCTAAAAATATATATACAAACTTAAATAAACATATATAAAATTTATGTAACCATTTCCTCCAAAAACCACAACTAGACTTTGATGATCCATTTTTCAAACTTCTCATTTTTATAAACTTTTAACTAGCACAAGATTGTTATAAATATTTATATAGCACATATGGGTGATAATCTTGGATGATAACAAATAAAATCACAACAAATCAAATATGACCATGAGGACTTCAAGAAAATGTATGAAAAATATATATGAAAAGGTAAAAGATAAAGTTTCATGCTTACAAGTTTCTTGATGAGGTTTATGATCAAGGATTAAGCTTAAACACCCTAGGTTTTTATTTCAAAACCTAAAACAAGAGTGTATCTAGGTTGTGTAGAACTTGATTAGAAAAATTTTGATGATCACTTCCTTGATCCAATAGAGTGGCCGGTTTTGGTGTGAAGAAGAAGAGAGAAGAAATTTTGATCTTTCACACTTGAATTATTTGATGTGTGTGTATAATGGTTGAGTGTGAAATTATGTAAGTGAAAGATCTTGAAATCTTTAGGTGCATCATGCATTTAATAATACATACATATATGTATATATATTTATTATTATTATGTAAATGTATAAGTGTAAGTTATGTAAAGTTACTTGAAAGTAAGTAGTAACTTGTAGTATTATTAAGTAATATTAGTAAGTTGTATACACATTTGAATATTTAAGGTAGCGTTAGATAAAAATAAATTTTCACGGGTCAAGATAAAATATATTGAGGTCATAAAAATTATAAAAATACATTTCTTGAAAGATTTGAGTGAATAAATATTTATCGGTTTGAATTTAAGAAAACCGTCGTAATTTATATAAACATAACAATTTATATGCGAAATAAATTTAAAACACCGGGTAAACTAATAATAATATTTTTATAACTTAATATGAGTACAAAAAAATATATTGTGATAAATTTTTGGAAGTAACGGATCAAATGTTCAAAATAATTTATTACGCGATAACGTTTATTTAATATGAAATTATGCGTTTAATGTGAAATGCAAAACCCATGCATGACTAGTATGATGAATGTAGAGTTTGAGAAATGACCAAAAATTGCGAATTGTGACACACTTATGGTTAAACATCTTTGGAATATCATTAGTAAGAAGGACTCCCTTTGGGTTAAGTGGGTTAATACATATAGGATCAAGGGTAGATATATTTGGAATCTTGTTGTCTCGGATAGCACTTCTTGGTGTTGGAGACATATTATGAATCTTAGAAGTAAAATCCGTAGTTTTGTTGGTGTTAAAATAGGAAATGGCAAGGGCAGTTTTGTTTGGTTTGACAAGGGGCATTCTAATGGCCCTTTGTGTAAACTGATATCGCACAATATCCTTCATTCTTATGGCCTTAATGTTAATGATAAAGTGGTTGATTGGATCGATAATAATAAATGGACTTGGCTTAGGGACTGGTTGGGTAGATTTAAGGATGTTGTTGATACTCCTGTCCCGGTCCTTAATGATGATGAATGTTGGATCGATATACTTTAATCAAACTATCTTAACTAGCTTGTTAAGGTTTAATAACCTCGGATAAATCCTAAGTTATTAACAAAGAAACACTGAGTAATCTTTATTAAGTACGCGGAATTTACTTAACAAAGCTAAGAAGAATAACCTTTTATTATAAACTCTAAATCTGCTTATTATGCAGATACTCTAATACAACTTTAAGATAATCGAACTTTTCTCTAAAACTCTAATTCTGAAATCGTAAGTCCCATCTCTAATGCCAACCTAGGAGTCCTTTTATAGGCTCAAGGATATCCTAGTCGGTTTACAATTGATAACCTTGTACGACAAGTAATCTAAACATAGAATACAATTCTTTCCATAAACGAATATAACAGTTCTTTTGTTCTTGCAGTACTTTGACTTCACATTGCAATACTTTGACTTTGTCTTTAACAGTACTTTGAGTCTTTAACTTCTTCCAGTATTTTGCAACTTACAGTACTTTGATATCTTCAGTACTTTGATATCCCAACAATCCTCCCCTAACTTGAATTCTACTTGCTTGACTTCAAGTTCCTTTGTGAATATATCTTTAACAGCTTCATCTTTTAAAGACGGATTGTTTCTTAGTCTTTAAGCTTTTATCTCTGTAACATCTGTTCTTGTCAAAGTATCTCTTAGAATTGTTCTCTTTACAACAGCATCCAGCAAGCTCCATCTTTTCAGCAACATATGACAATTTGTACATTTAATTCAGTTTAAGTTGCATACTATTCTCATCACTTTCAAGTGAATCATTGAAAAATTAATGGATTTAGAACTCTTTACCAAAGCCATTATCTCTCGAGTAGCCAAATGTTTTGGTGTGTAAGACCATGGTACATTGATAACCATATGATTTTTAGCAAACCACCAGCTATCAACAGATTTATTTTGTCTTTACCAAAAGTTGTACCCTTCTGGACTAGTTAGTTCTTCTATTTAATGGTGAACTAATTACCAATAATGGTTTTTCCACAGCCTTTACCACAAGCCATTTTCTTGTGGGCTAGCCAACTCTTCACATTACTGATATGGTGAGTTGAATACCATCCAACTTATTAGCAAGTTGTCAACTAAAAACGGATTTGATATATCTTTACCGAGCCGCTTGCTCATGGATTAGTCAATCCTTTTGTAACCATGGTGGATTGATAACCTATTGATGTTATCATCACAAAACCCATTTATTAAACCTTTATTTCAAAATATTTATTACTTAGCAACAAGGTTTCTTCTAAAATTTATTTAACTGGTTTAGTTCAAGAAACAAGTACTTTGATGAAAGTACTGTCCGATCAGCAGTACTTTGAATAAAAGTACTGATATATCAAAAAGTATTTATTCAAATAAAATTCATACCAGTTATTGATCATTCTCAGCAATGGTAGTCCAGTTTATAAACAAGTTGATAACCATGCAAGCAGTTTCATTATCCTCTTCCACTTCCAATCCATGCTCTAGCATTCTTCTCATGAGCTCAACTGTGAGAGGATATCTTCTTTCTGCAAACATGTGTATCATTGTTCCATTTTCTAGTTCCAAAACATGAACTCCAGATTCTTCAAAGAATCTCCAAAGAAACTATTTCCCAGCTTTCTTGATTCTTCCAGATATCATCAAGACTCTTCTTCAGTTTCCCGTAAAGTTATAAGATCACCATGTAAAATCAAACCAATCCCTTCCAATGGATTATTTTCAAAGTAAGCCTTCACAACATGATATAAGTAGAATTCTATAATATGCAGTAAATCCCATAGCCTTTTGAAAACTTTGAAGCTTTCATCTTCTTTATGAAAAATCATATAATCTCCATTCTTGGATTTTACAACTTTAAAAACACTGATCTTTGATCTGTTCATCTTCATGTTATCATCTTCCTTTGTATAATCAAAATCTACCACTCTGAGATAATTCTTCAATTCATCTCTAGTCTCAGATCTTAATTCAACCTTTTCTTTCTTTGAAAACTGAACATCTGTAACTTCAGTTTTTCTTTTTCTCTTTAAGCTCTTCTTCCTTTCAGATTCATTCCAATGAGCTTCTTCTCTAAAGTCTTTAATATCAGCAACACTCTTCTTATAAGCTGCTGTTTCAACATCATAAAGTCTTTTCATATCAACATAGTTTAACTTCTGCAAACCCTTATATCCTCGACCTTTTAAATAAGCCATCATAGCATTCCTATCCTTAGCTAAATTAGGTCTTCTTGGCATATATCTAACAGTGTAGGGGACTCAGAAGGTTCAGAGCTTCAAAGATCTAATTTATCTTGCACCTTTTGAGTCGCTTTCTATTCAGAGCTTCTTGAGCTTCCCGTTCTTTTCTATCTTGAGCATCTAACTCTTCTTGAACTTTTCTAGCTGCAGCTTCATTCCTAGCAACTTCAATTGCTCAAAGTTCTGCCAAAGTGAGTTTCTTTTTCTTTGTTTCAACCAGAATACCTTTCCCTTTATCTTTTGGATCAATTGAAGGTTGAGAAGTTCTTGGTTGTTCTTCTTCTTGTACATCTCTAATAGTAACTCCTCCTCTTGGTTGTGACAAATCTAATATTGTAGCAATTAATTCATCATCACTTGCAGAGTAAATGGGTTTGAATGTAGCTTCCTTCTCTTCTTCTATAACAATTGTAGAAGGACCAACATCTTCTTCAAAATTCAATACCCTTGGTGTAATTACTTCTTGACTAGATGTATCATGAAAAACATTACTTTGATGTTCAGTACCTTGAACATCAGTACCTTGATGTTCAGACTTTGAATATCAGACTTTGAACTTGCACTTCCTCGAATCCAAATAATCTTTTCTGTAGTACTTACAGATTCTTTCTTCTTCGCAACATCTTCTTTCAAATTTTCCTTTTCTAAATTCCTCCCCAAGTTGACAAAAGATGATTTAGGAACCTTCTTTCGTTTTAATTCCTTTCGAAGTTGTTTACGACGTTTGTTTTCCTCTTTAACCCATAAGTTGAAACCTTGAATATATGGTTTAATAAAATTCCTCAACCAAACATACCTACGCTTCAATTTCCTAAGTGCTTTAGCTTGAAACTCAACAGTTTTGTTCAATCTAACAAGCTCCCTTGTCAAAGCATAATTATCCAAAGTCAATCCTTGTGAATGTTCTTCCAAAACAGAACGAATGTTGTGGAGATGGAGTAGGTGTTCTTTCAATCTCGCTTGAACCTCGTGGCTTGGAGAAACAAGACTCAGAAAGATGCAGTACCTTCAATGGAATCAGACTTTCAGATGCAAAGTACTTTGTGAGGCAGACTTTGTGAAGCAAGTACCATGTACGTAATCGAGCTTCACTTTCTTCATCCCCTCCAGCTTCATTACGTACAGCTTGAACAACTTCCATCATTGTAGAAGTTAATGGAATATCTCCACCTCTGAACAAAGCACTTCGCCTAGCCATAAATGTAAAGATTTTGGCTTGTTGCACAATAACAGTAACAAAGCAGCAGGTTTTGGAACATCAGCCCATTGCTTGTTTAAGAAAACCTGTACAAACCTTGGGTACATTAGCCATTTTGACCCGTGAGGATATATGTGATAGCATCCTATCCAAAATAAGCTTTGAAAAATTAAACACTCTGTCAGTAGCTAGTCCAACCACTGCAGATGCTATATTAGACCCAAACTGCTCCCAAGAAGTACTTTTAGAACTTATGCAATGAAGCAAGACATGAATCAAAAACTTCCATTGAGGACATAATAATGCTTTCTTGAATGTTTGTTCTGTTAAAGATCCTTCATAACCAAGATTCCGAAAAGTATCCCAAATCGCTTGCTTGTCAAATCGAATAGACCCATCTTCATCTCCAAATAATAAATCTTCTAATAGAGGCTTCGTAATCTTGATAGTCCGTCCAAAGAACTGTAGATCTAATATCATATTCATCCTCCTCCATGTTATCTCTAGCATTAGCCCAAAATTCTTGAATCCATGGTTCAATAACATCCGGTTCAACCAAAAGAGCATAACTAATAGGCGACCCAATAAGATAATCAACAATATCATAAAAAGCCATATTCGCCTCAGTCTTGTCCAAATTAGCCACCATATTGTGCTTAGAAACAGTTAAACGATTCGCCATTTTGAATGAGTGAGCACAATAAAGATTTTATTGAAGAATAAAGAGATGGTGAGCGGGAGATAAGTATGGAAAAGATGTAAAGTAATAATATGAGAGGGAAAATCGAAAAGTAGTTATTTATAGGTAGGATTTGAAAAATCACGACCTATAATAACAAAGTTACCGTATTATCAATTACCCATCAATATTACCGTTGGAACAAGACTTTAATACGACAAACAAGTACTTTCCACATAAGCAGACTTTCCAAGCAAGACTTTCAGGAAAAACAGTACGTTGCCAAAATATCTTCATATAAACTAAGTATCAACAAGCATCCTCCCCTCAAGCAATACACAGGACTATACTAACACCTTATAGTCCTCCCCTTAAACGAAGCTTAGTAGTTAATCATTCCAATGCTCACGACCAAGTGATTGAATCGTGACACATCAAAACCTTTTGTAAGTAAATCAGCTACATTGTCATCCGTGTGAACCTTAACTACATTGATGAGCCTATGCTCATAACAATCTCTGATAAAGTGATGCCTAATCTGAATATGCTTTGTCTTGGAATGATACACGGGATTCTTAACAATACAAATTGTACTCTCATTATCAATATTGATAGGAGTATTTTTGAAATTGAACCCATAGTCCAAGAGTTGATTCTGCATCCACAAAACTTGACCACAACAACTTGCAGCCGCTACATATTCAGCTTCAGTAGATGATGTTGCTGCAATTGTCTGCTTTTTGCATTGCCGGGAGACTAGCCTTCTTCCAAGATATTGGCATCCACCAGTTGTGGATCTTCTATCATAATTATCACCAGCATAGTCACTATCTAAAAAAGCTTCCAAGTGAAAAGGTGACTCTTTAGGATACCACAACCCCAACTTAGGTTGTTGTTTCAAATAACAAAAAACTCTTTTAACTGCATTCATGTGAGAGATCTTCGGTGAGACTTGATATCTTGCACATAGACAAACCGCAAACATGATATCGGCCGGATGCAAGAAGATACATAAGAGATCCAATCATTGATCTATAAAGCTTGACTTCAACAGGGTGTCCATCTTCATCTTTGCCCAATGAATTGATAGATTTAATAGGTGTAGTAACAGCCTTCATATCATCAAAATTGAATTTCTTAAGTATGTCAATAACATACTTGTCTTGACTGATAAAAATACCTTCCTTTGACTGCTTAACTCAAGTCCTAAAAAGAAAGTCAACTCTCCCATTGAACTCATTTGAAATTCTTTCGCATCACCGCTCAAACTCCTTAACCATGGACTGTTGGTAGCCCCAAAGATGATATCATCAACATAAACTTGAACTAACATGATATCTTTCTTGTCTCTCTTGATAAACAAAGTCTTGTCAATAGCTCCCTTCTATATCCATGTTGCAATAAGAATGTGGAGAGTCTCTCATACCAAGCTCTAGGTGCCTGATGAAGGCCATAAAGAGCCTTAACAACCTTGTAGACTTTGTTTGGATGTTTAGAATCTTCAAAACCAGGAGGTTGTTTGACATAAACTTCCTCTGTAATCTTGCCATATAAAAGGCACTTTTAACATCCATCCGTAAACTTGAAAGCCCGTATAAGAAGCAAAGGCAAGAAATATTCTAATAGCTTCTATTCTTGCTACAGGAGCAAATACCTCATCATAATCTACCCCTTCCTCCTGTCTATAACCCTAAGCAACTAACCTTGCCTTGTTTTTGATAACATTGCCTCTTTCATCTCTTTTAACTCTAAAACCCACTGGTTCCAATAACTCTCTTCCCATCTGGAAGATCACATAAAATCCAAACTTCTTGAAGTTTAAATTGAAGAAGTTCTTCCTGCATAGCTTCAACCCAGCTTTCTTTAGTCAAAGCTTGAGCAATATTCTTGGGTTCCTCTTGAGAGATGAAACAAGTAAATAAACATGTTTGATGGTCCTTATGATTCAGCATGTTTTGTTTATACACAAAGCTAAGTAAAGCATTGTGAGGTTTTGTGAAACCCTTAGCTTTGTGTCTAGTCAAGACTCCGTAAGTAGAAGGACCAACGATTTGATCAGAAGGATGATCCTTATGAGTTCTTAAGTTTGGAGACTGTGGAACTTCATAATTATCATCTAAATTAGTAACATCAAGACCTTCATTGGAATTTGGAAAAATACCTTCATCTTCAAATTCATCATCAGATCTTCTAATCCGTGCATGGTAGGATCATTCAGATCGCTAAAGTACTGTCAACTGGTGCAGCAGTTTTGTTCAAAAGTACTGCCCAAAGTACCGTGAGAGTACTCGCAGCCTTGTTCTTCTTCTTTGCCTCTTCATAAGCTCTCCTTTGTTCATCAGTGTAAGAATGTGCTAAAACATCTTGAAGAAGCATCTGATTAAGTTCCTCTTGAATAGATTGATCCTCAGCAGATAATGAGGATTGTGGTGCAACAATACTTTGTTTTGAAGAATCAGTACTTTGCTTAGGAACAAAGAGACTTTGGTTTGAACTTACAGGATCTTTATCAGAACAAAGATCGTCTAATATGAACATTATGAACAACATATTGGATATCTTCTTCATTGTGCATAGGTTGATTTTCTTCTCTCACAGTAACATAATTCATTGAAGGAGATAAAATCTCAAGATCAAACATCCAATCAGAACCTTTACCTTTCTCATTGTCTTGATCTTCTAAAAACTCAACATGAAGACAATCTTGAACCTTCTTAGTAACTTTGTTGTATACTCTAAAGCCCTTACTGTTAGTGCAATAACCCAATAAATATCCTTCTTCAGACTTGCCATCAAACTTCCCTAGATTATCAATAGTGTTTAAAATAGTAAGAGGGCATCCAAAAGGTTTCATAAAACGAATGTTGGGTTTAGTGCCCATCAGCAATTCATAGGGTGTCTTCATTTGTGGTTTAGTGACCGAGACTCTAAGTACATAACAAGCAGTTTACAGCTTTCTGCAGAACTGAATAGGTAGGAGAGAATCTGCTAACATTGTTCTTGCCGCTTCAATCAAAGTCCTATTCTTCCTTTCTGCAACACCATTCTGTTGTGGTGTTCTTGCAATACTAAACTCCCTTTTTATGCCTTTGTTTGCACAAAATTCATCCATAAGTTTGTTCTTGAATTCAGTCCCATTGTCACATCTAATACCTCTAACCTTGAGTCTCAATTGGTTTTCAAGAGCAATAATCGTGTCTGATAGCATCAAAAGTACCATCTTTAAAACCCAAAAAGAAAACCCAACTGAATCTACTACAATCATCAGTAACAACCAAACATTACTTTTTCTTATTTAAACTTGCCACGAGACAGTCCAAATAAATCCATATGTAACAGCTCCAATGGTTCTCTAATAGTTCTTTCCTCAAGTTTCTGCAGAAGCTTTGTGTTGTTGACCCTTCTTGCATGCCAAACATGATTGATCATTCTTGTAAGTCTTTGAAGGTAGACCTCTAACTAAATTTCCTTTGACCAGTTTGTTGATATTCTTGAAATTAACATGACCCATTCTTCTATGCCATTGATGTGCCTCTTCAGATGTTGCTTTAGCCACCAAACATGTGGCTCGCCATATGAATGTAGAATCTTCATGTCTAAACTATACACATCATTTGTCCTTGGTACTCTAAGTACTACCAAGTCATCATCAACAGTGTTTAAAGTCGAGGAAAGGATGAGAAATTCTGTGTCAGTGAATAACACATGATGCTTTTTATCACAAATTTGAGAGACTGACAACAAGTTGAACTTAAGCTCCTTCACATATCTGACATTCTCAAAATCGATTCTTCCAGCTTTAATTGTTCCTTTCCCAGTAATCCTTCCTCCATTGGGATCATTCCCAAATGCAACTTTTCCTCCACTAATCTTCCTAAAATCGGACAGGATCTCTTTGTCTCCTGTCATACTTCCAGAGCAACCACTATCCACAATAAGATGATCTTTAAGCTCCTCTTCCGGGTTGCCCTGCACATAAAGAAAAGAGTTAGAACTTTTAGGAACCCAAGCCATTACTGACTTGTGTTCCCCTTGTGGAGTTACAAACTCAAATTCTTTGAGAATGTAATTCCACCTATCTTTCAAATGATGATCCAAAATTATCTTTTGATTTTTAGCATGTGGATTTTCAAAACTTTCTGGTTTTTCAACATAAATCTCTTTCACCGATTTTTAGCATTTTCTTGGGTCGCACAAACATGTGATTCACTTTTGTTGAACGTATCTGTTTGTCTCTCTACAGTACTTTCCCTTTTAACCCATTCTGTTTTAACACTTGGTTCCTCTGATCTAAATCTCCTATGTGAATTGGAATACCTTGTAGGTTGATAGTGAGATTGGCTAGAATTTCTATACCAAGTATTGTGATCAAGTACCTTTTTTGTCGAGCAGTACTTTGTGAAAGTACGGGCCAGAGTTAACAGTATTTTGGAAAGTACTGTGAGATACTGAAGGTCTTCTCTGTTGTGGGTATCTATGATCCGATGTGAAGTTTCTGTGATTAACCCTATTTGAATTAGTCCAAACCGGTTTGTACTCTCTAGGTTTCTGGTTGGCAGTCCTGTTCTTTGGAAATTTTCTAAGGTATTTTGAGTGATGTTCAAAATCCTTAATTAGATGAGTAGGAATGAAACACACAAAACACGCTTCTGACCCATACTGTTAAAGTGACATTTTCTATGTCTATGCCCAAAATTATTTTGCCTTCTTGGTGAGTGATTAAACTTGTTTTGACCAAAATTATCCCAAAAAGGTTTAGCAAGATCGTTTTGAAAAGGTTTTGAAGAAGGTATCGCTTGTGGAGCAAGACTTTGATTTAAAGGTACTGCTTGATTTTGAACACCGTTTTCAACAGTTTCTTTGGGTTTTTCAGACCTAGATTTAGCAACTAGCTTTTTCCTAAACTCTAGACTGTCTACTCCAAAACGAGAAACATCGGGCCTAAGGGGTTGATGAATGCCAGTGGGATGTGGAACAGCATGATAATCATTAGCTTTCTTATATGCAGGAGGTGAGTCACTTATGGAACCATCATTACTAGATGTATCTACATAATTAATGAGTTCTTCATCACTAGTGGTTATATCCTCATACTCACCTTCATCCCGATTACTAGATTGGTTTTCTTCTATCTTACTAAAATCCATTCCAAAACCTAATCCAGCTTTAAGATAAGCTCTTTGCTGTTTTTGAACATAAGAAACATGTGACACCAGCCTTCACCCCAAGCAAAGAAACTTAGCTAACAAATCAACTCTTTCCTTAGTTAATTTCTCAATTTCAGCAATTTTACAGTTTAATTTCCATTCACTAAGCTTTAACTGGTAATCCTGTTGTGCATATTTTTCAGCCCAAGCTACTTCATTAGTTTCATGTGCTAAAATTTTGGCTTCCATAGATTCTAAGGTTATTTGATAACCTGCTACCTCACACCTAGCCTTAACACAATTATCTCTCTCAATCACATAACTGCTAAGCAATTTATGATAAAAATCATAGCAATTTGAGCATACCTCGGAGATAGGAGATTGATTTGGTGAAGTAGCTACCAATGCGAGTTGAACAGGGTCATCTTCACTTTCCTTGCTCCAGTCAAATCCTCCAAAGCCATCATCGATTCCAAAGCAAAGATGTTCAGATACTTCATCAAAAGCAGTACTCCAATCCAATGCTTCCACTGTGTCTTCAACTGCATCTTCCATCGCTACCATAAAGTAAGTCACTGGTTCATCATCAAACTCTTCACTCCAGTCAACTTCTGATAACTTCTCTTGAGCAACCAAAGCCTTTGTTTCAAGAATGGGAATTTCCTTAAACTCAAGTTTTGGCTTTTCAGATGTCCTGTTTGCTTGATACTTAGCAAACCTGCACTCCCTTGTAAAGTGACCAGTCTTTTGACAATTGAAGCATTCAATTTTAGATTTGTCAAAAGTTATACCCTGTTTTGGTTTGAAATCAATGCTTTTGCCTGTCTTCTTCATGTACTTTTTGATTCTTGCAGTGATCATAGCAACTTGCCACCTGATATCAATTTCTTCAAGTGCATCTTCTTCAATCTGTGCTAGATCTTCTTCATAAGTGACAGGTAAACTAGCTTGTTGTGCAAAGAAGGAGCACATAACTTCATCTGAGGCCATAGTGGTAGTTTGTGGGGCCTGTTGAACATATGAGGGGGGTGTATAGACAGCATACTTTGAGAAACAAGATTTTGAGGAGAAGCAGTATTTTTGGAAGTACTGGCCTTCTTTTCAGATGATAGAAAAGCAATATTGTGAGACTTAGAACTTGTTTGACCACTCATCTCATGCTCATACACCTTAAGTTGATGATATAGATCATCAAAGTCCATGACATCCAAACCTTGTTGTCCTCTGATCATTGTAGCAATCACATGCCATGAAGATGGCAAACTCCTTAGAAACTTCAAGTTAGCATCTTCAACTGATACTTCGGCCTTGTATAGCTCCAACATGTTGAGAAGATTCTGAAACCTATCATATGCAGCATCAAGACTCTCTTTCACCAACTGTGAAAGTTTCAAACTGTTGCTTTAGCAAATTTCTGCGCATCTTTTTAGAGGCTTCATTCCCTCCAAATCTGGTCTTGAGAGCAGCCCAGAGTTGCTTAGCATCTTTAGCATCATGAAATTTGAGAAGATGACCATCTGGAATGGCAGATAAGAGAATATTGAGTGCCTTCTCTTGATTCCTTAAGGTTGCTGCCGTAATACGGTTTAGGTGCTTTTGGTTGTCCAAGAATATCAATGGGGTCTGCTACAACTTCATTCCCATTCACAATAACATTCCAAAGAGCATGGTCTATGATGGCAATGTACTGCCTCATCTTCATACACCAGAGGTCATATTCTCCCTTCTTGATTATTGGAATTCTGAGTGAGGTGATTGAAGGTGGTGGAACAGCTTCAGTCGACATCTTGAATATAGTTGAAGTAGGGTTTCTTCCTAGTCGGAGTTTCCACACAAGCTCTGATACCACTTGTTGGATCGATATACTTTAATCAAACTATCTTAACTAGCTTGTTAAGGTTTAATAACCTCGGATAAATCCTAAGTTATTAACAAAGAAACACTGAGTAATCTTTATTAAGTACGCGGAATTTACTTAACAAAGCTAAGAAGAATAACCTTTTATTATAAACTCTAAATCTGCTTATTATGCAGATACTCTAATACAACTTTAAGATAATCGAACTTTTCTCTAAAACTTTAATGCCAACCTAGGATTCCTTTTATAGGCTCAAGGATATCCTAGTCGGTTTACAATTGATAACCTTGTACGACAAGTAATCTAAACATAGAATACAATTCTTTCCATAAACGAATATAACAGTTCTTTTGTTCTTGCAGTACTTTGACTTCATATTGTAGTACTTTGACTTTGTCTTTAACAGTACTTTGAGTCTTTAACTTCTTCCAGTACTTTGCAACTTACAGTACTTTGATATCTTCAGTACTTTGATATCCCAACAATGAAGATAGAGTTGTTTGGCTTAATAAGGAGTATAAAGTTGTTGATTTTAGTGTGAAAGAAGCTTGTAAGATGTTGAGGATTGATATGCCTTGTGTTTTGTGGCATGAACATGTCTGGTATAAGCAATGTATACCAAGGCATGCTTTTGTTCTTTGGACGGCTTTAAAGGGTAGATTGAAAACTCAAGATTGGATTTATAGATGGTTTCATATTTCTAATAACCTTTGCCCTCTTTGTAATTCTTGCCCGGATTCCCATGGCCACTTGTTCTTTAGTTGCGGGTTTTCTAAATGCATTTGGGATAGGTTGAAGGTTATGGTTAACCATGAGGATGTTCCTAGTACTTGGGCTGATGTGGTTTCAGGGGTCTGTGTTAGGAAGGCCAGTAATTCCATATGGAGTATTGTTCAGAGATTGGCGTTGGGTGCTGCGGTTTATTTTGTTTGGCAGGAAAGGAACGTTAGATTGTTTGATAAGAAGTATAGGAATGTTGATGTTGTGTTCAATCATATTGTTAATGTTATTAGATTGAAGCTTATTAGTCTTAACGTTAAGTGGTCTAGAGATGTGGATAAGATTGCTAAGGTTTGGCAGTTACCTAGACTGGGATTGAGGAGGTGTGACAATGGCATGGACTTTACTAGTTTTGATGATAGGCCTCCATAATTATCTGTTCTGGTCTCTTTCGCATAGGTTCTTTATGGATCTATGGCAGTCCAATGGGGTCATTTTTCAGTGTGTTTATGCTCATGTTTGGGATAGAAGATCTTTTGGTATTGTTGGTTTACTATGCACTACAGATAATGGCATAAGTTGGTTCATATTTCTTGTCATTATGCTTTCGTCTGCGCTGGTTTACTACTATATTCTCTTGGTTTTATGGGACTGTTGGAATTTTGGCTATGCTCTTCAGAGGTCGTTGAACTTCTGCACTGGTCTTCAGTTATGGTTTGTTGGCTATTGGAGTTATCACATTGTTATGATCTGGTTTTCTTGGATGGTCTACAGTGGGCTATGCACTACAGGTGAAAGCGAGAACCCTGATATGTTTTCTTTTAATTTTCTTGGTGTAGTTGAAGGGCCAGAAGTTTTGAGGAAATGTATCATTGTGTCTTTAGCAAATAACCTGCGATGGTCCTCTGTTATGGGTGTTAGTTTGATTTTTGGTTTGCTATGCACTACATACATTGGCTTTGATTGGGTGATTTTGGTTCCAATTATGAGCTTTTTTGCGTTGGCTTACCAATTTGTTTTCTTGATTATATGGGATGCTTTGAGAGTTGGTTATGTAAGTCAGAGGTGGTTGTACTTCTGTGCTTGCTTTCAGGTTTGGTTCTTTAGGCGTTTCAAGTTTATTTTCTTAAAAGATGGAGAGAACAGATCATGTACTCTTTTTCCTTGGACATAGTTTTCCCACGGGGTTTTTATTTGGCAAGGTTTTTTAACGAGACAGGTTCTTCTGGTGGTATCCTATTTGCAATTCATTCTCTTTCAGGACTGCACCAGGAAGAATGATTTTGTTTGTATGTTATGCACTAACAATTTGCTGGTTGTTTGGTATTGTGCTTATTCATCTTATCCCATGTTTGAAGTTTTGAAGTTGTTTGATGGGTTGATGATCATTGGTGTTAAGACTATTTCTTTTGTTGAGATGATGCTATTTACTTATCTGGTTTTCATTCTGAGTCATGACTTCTCCTGTTGGTATGATGCAAGTGGTTTCAAGGTGTTAATTCAGGAAAGATGATGGGACATTATTCAAATGTATGCTATTACTGGGACTTTTGTTTGCTTTGGGTCATCTGGTTTTACTGCATTTGGACAATTACTGATATGTCTTAGTTTTCAACCTCTGTACTCTTTTTCCTTGTACAGCATTTTTCCCACAGGGTTTTTTGGTTGGCAAGGTTTTTTAATGAGACAGAGACTTTGGATGATCATTTATCTGGTGTTCATTCTGTGGCAAGACTACTCCATGTTCAGTGATGTAAGCAGGTTCAAGATCTTGGATTATGGAATTGTTTGGAAGATCATTTGGATTCATGCTACTGCTATGCCTATCTGTGTGGTCAGCTTTTGTTCCATTAATTCTGGTAGTTTAGCTATCTATTTGTCTTCTCATATGGTGATGTTTTGGTGGTGCATTGGTTGGTCCCTCTGCATTTCATCCATGTATTCAGAGTATGAGAAGGCTACAGATATAGCTTGGTTTTCTGCTAGGTTTGATGGTTCATGGGTGGCCTTAGTTATTAATGTACTTTTTGGTTATTGTTTCAGCTGGTTATATTTTGGTCTTTTCCTCTGATTTTGGCATAGATAGTTTCTGGTTATTGTTGTTGACTGTTGTTATGTCTTTCCTAGGCAAGGGATGGAATACTTAGAGGTTGTCCTAGTAGTTCCTTTCCCTTGTGCTATTGTTTGTAAATAACTCTTCATTTTATTTATCTTATTTTATCTTTGTTAAAAAAAATTAATAATAAAAAAAATAAAAAAATAAAAATAAAAATAACTTTCAAGTCCTATTTTACAAGGGAACTGCATTAACTTCATCGATGACCTCCCCGTTATCAAGTGCCTCTCCATAGTCAAATTCTTCATCGGAATCCGAGTCATAGAAAGGACTATGTTGTTGCCAATTTATTTCATTATGCCTTAGATGATTTCCAAAGTGGTGAACGGGTGAAAGATTTTGTGGGATTTCTTTTTCTATTTAGGGATTGGGAGCGGGGTAGTGCAAAGTTTCTACGGCGAAAGATGCGAATCATGGTGAGTGATGGGGTTTACGAACAAAGTCACGAAGAAGGGAGACAGACTACAAGGAAGCTAAAAAATGAGAAAAAATCTTACTTGATAGGAATCAAGCAAGGGAACCTAAACGAGATAAAAATCTAACTAGCTATTCTATTCACCGGCAGCGGCGCCAAAAACTTGATTGGCGTACAACGCGTTCGGGGTCAAAA
Organism: Chrysanthemum makinoi; assembly: GCA_910596185.1. Taxonomy (NCBI): domain Eukaryota; kingdom Viridiplantae; phylum Streptophyta; class Magnoliopsida; order Asterales; family Asteraceae; genus Chrysanthemum; species Chrysanthemum makinoi. The sequence continues at coordinate 80,430,361 of OU343219.1, read as the reverse complement.
GAACTTCCTTTTCGTCGAGCAAGTTTTTCAACACCCTAGGCAGTGAACCTAATCGTTGTAGTGTAGTATTGGGTAAGCCTCGGGTATTAATATCGTTCTCTAGGGGAATAGGAATGCTAGTGAGAAGTGTACTACGCTATGGTTGAGGTTGAGGAAGATTATTTTTTATCTTTTTTTATATTTTTTAGAAAGCTAAGGGTAAACTCTCGGGGTTTGGATTTGGGGGTTGGTACTTCTACCAATTACTTCTACTATATAATTATCTAAACTATGGGTAGTCTTATGTCTATTGATGTGTGCTCGTATGATGATTAAAAATGTGTCTACCTAGATACTATTACTCCCTAGTTATCTTTTATTGGTGGTTGAATTGTCACGTCCTTATTCTTAACGCGTTGTGTTTTCTACGGTCGTAGGGTGTGCCTTATTCCCTAACTCTTTGAGACTACCTCTAGGTCAATCATAAACTAACTTTAAGGTTATCTTTGGATGTTTAGCCTACAAATCCGCTAAGTGACTCATAAACTAAGGTTCACAAAGATTACTCAACCATTTAAATACAACAATAGCCTAGTAGACTCCTAAGCCAATTACAATTAAGATAAGCGACAACCAATCAATAATTAATAACTTGGTTTCATAGATCTAAGCAAACACACAAGAAATTTAGCCGTACATGTTAAACATGCAAGCATACACACATTCAATCGAAGACATAATGAAATAAATGAAGTAAAACACTTATCTTGATGTAAAATAGGGTATGAGAACCCTAAGATACTGTCCAAACCGGACTACAATCGTTTTAGGTTTTTACTCCACAAGTCTACATCTTAAAATTCTGAAAATTCGATTTCTATATATAATTTTACACTTGCGACGGCGTCGCCTTATAGGTGGGACGCCGTCAGATCGCCGTCATTATGGTTTCGTCTTGGCCAAGTAATAGTTGGGACGGCGTCACGTTGTAGTTGTGACACCTTCAGACTTCAGTAGTGAAGTCGTCTGTTTCTGGATCTAGGCAGTCTGGGATGAAAAGTATTCGTGACGCCCTTCCTCTTCAAAGCCTGACGCCGTCAGGTGTAATTTAGCAAAAAGTCTACTGAGTGTTAGGAATTAGAAAATTCCATGTTAAAGTGTCGGTCACCCCAATTATAAGTCTAGCATATGTTAGCTCGTAGACGTGTCGTTTGTTACGGTATTAAGTAGTTTATTTGTTAGTATTGTAGCGTAGTTTAGTTTAGAGCAACACCGTGGAGGAAGGACGGGTCTTTACCCACTGTATACCTGATCCACAGGCCGATAGGAGGTCGTATTTCTTGTAACTATAAATACCCCTTCCATCCATGGAAGGGGTGGTGCTTTTCAATCTAATATTCCATAATTTGTAAACCAAGTCTCTAGCTTGAACACCCAACTCTCTAACTTTTCTCTCTAATGGCTAACATGTATTTTGATCATCCAAGACCACCCGAATCATCAACACAATAAAAATAAGGATCCTACAATTGGTACCAGAGCCAAGGTTATTTGTGTTTTGATGATTTATTGTGGTGTTTGATTCTTGTGTTTACTGTTTTTGTATCATTTTTTTTGGTTCGAAAAGTGTTTTTACATTATTGTGGTAAAACAGTTTTATCAAGGTTTGTATTCTTTTAGTTTGGTCAAAAAAATTAGAAGTCTTGGTCCATCACTGTTCAATCTGTCTTGTGTCAATGTTATTGTCCAAACAATTGTCCAAATAGTCTTGTTGTCAACAATAGTGTCCAAACATTTTTTGTCTCATCTTTTATGACGTTTTTGGTCCAAAATCTGTGATAATATTATGGTCAAACTGTGGTAAAAAATGAATATACATAGCAGTTTTTTGGGTTTGTATGAACATGGTCGGAAAAGTAGTCGGAAATCTCATATATTCATGCTAGCGAGTTGTTAGAAAAAGATGTCCAAATACACTGTATCTACCTAGCGAGTTGGGTCACCTAGCGACTTGTTATTTAACAAGTCGTGGCGAGTTAGCTTAGCAACTCGGCTAGCGACTTGGCTAGCGACTTGGCTAGCGAGTTGGCTAGCGAGTTGGCTAGCGAGTTGGCTAGCGAGTTGACTAGCAAGTTGACTAGCGAGTTGGCTAGCGAGTTGGCTCTAAATGGACAGAAATGAAGAAGAAGAGTGACTCGACCATTCCAAATACAAAAGACCACATACCAAACACCAACATCACTTGACCTCAGTACCATTACCATCATCAGTCCTCGGATTCAAAACAATCAAAACCAACATGGGCTCATGTGTATTCATAACAACACGGATTCAAAGATCTATACGAAATATGAATTTTTTTTTTGGAAAGATCTCAGATGCGTCTCATGTGCATTCGAAGCTAAATCAAGACCAACATGGGTCTATCACACAAAACCACAACATCACAGATCCGTTCTTATTGAAAATCAAATGCGGAAAACACAAAAAGTCATGGTCTCATATTCGTTTTCTCGTGCTTTACAAAGTATCTTTATACCTCAAAGGCCTTGCACATGAGAAGAACATTTATCATCATTGACCGTTGTTGCAATATACGAATTAAAGAAACGATTTTAACAAATATGTTAAATCGGTTCCATGGTTCGTTTAAAGACTCTCAAACAAAAGGGATTATCAATACCTTACTGTGGTAGATAATTGTAATGAAACCTTGTACACATCTCGTACCATCCCTGTGGCATACGTCTCTGGTATGTTTTAAGGTACTCAAGCCATCCCTGTGGCGAGTACATATAGTTCATATGGTGATTAGTCGAGTATGGTGTGATGTAATTGATTAGATGAGTGGATGATTACTTGTGAGATTTATTTTGTGTGTTGCATATGAAGAGGGAGGCGGATGAATGTGTTATGTGTTTTTAGGGTTGAGAGTGTTTTTAGGGAGGCGGATGAATGTGTTATGTGTTGAGAGATATTAGGTTTAGGGTTATTAACCAATGACCTAATACTTAGGGAATGAGACCTTTATATCCGGTTATGTGATGTCGTGTAGATGGATCAGGTACTTGTTTTCAAACATGGGCATTCTATATGGATCGTGGGCCAGCTACATGTTATGGGCCGAAACTAATAATCACGTGGTACTCGAGACGAATTGGTTACTTGGTTATTTGGACATGGAAATATTGAGCCCAATTTAACTACAATACACTTAGACTATAATTGATATAATATCATTGGTGGGAGTTTGATACTTTGTGCGTTTGTATAAAAGTATTACATGAATTGGTGGATCGAGTATAAAGTCTGAAATGAGCCGAGTAATCCCATTTGTTAAGGGCTTGTGAGTTTGGATGAGTTCGGGCCCGGGAGAAAATTATTGGACGTGGGTTTTTGATCATACTTGAACAAATGTTGTATATTATACTTGTCTGTGGATTGATCAATCCTACGATTTTATGTGATATGTGGTAAATGGAACGAGTCGTTTAATTGGATCGGGTTGTGAGATATTGGACATATCTATGGACTGGGCGTTCACTGAATATTGATACATGCTCGTGAATTCATATTTATGGGTGATGATATTTGATGGGCTGCGAGTTATTGTTGATGTGATTTGTTGTGTTATGGGGATTTGATACTTTGGTTTATGCTTATTCACGAAGGATACTATGTTACGGCTTGAATTGATGATCGAACAAAACTGACTACGGGGTTGTTTGTACGGTATTTCTTATTTGGCTTTGAAGTGAGGTTTTCCGAGCACGCTTACTTATTTCATCTTCTTTCCTTCTACCCTTCCGCGAAGATGACTTGTTTGGGCATTTATTGAGGATGATAAAGACTTGGCTATTTAATTACGGTTGTGACTATTTCTCGTTTAACCCACAACGTAACTATCACTTCGGTGTCTCACTCAGTTGAGAATGTCAAGAGGTTTTGTACATTGGGTACACCGTTTCTTCTTGACAAGAATTAGTACAAGGTTAAGTAACAAATCTGGGGAATTCTACTTCATGATCAAGTTTGGTATATCTGGTTTACTTCTCCATGTGGTCACTACAATAGCCGACAGATTGCGTGAATGATGTGTTTACCAAAGTGTTGATTGGATGGTTGATGATGTTGATGATGTTGGATAATGAACCATTGATGAACCGTTGCATGCTCCCCTAAAACAGATATTCACCAAAACCAAAGTTGTCATAACACATTCAAGCTGACATTGTTTACGGTTTTGTCTTGATTTTGTAAAATCCCGCGAAAGAAACTATTTCTCGGTTTAAATCATAGACTTGTAAAATCCCGTGACAATGGAAACATCCGGGTTAAAGTAAAGTGCATTTCCGGATCTATCTTACGGTTTATTCTTGGTTTAGTAAAATCCCGCGAAAGAAACTATTTCTCGGTTTAAACCATAGAGTTATAAAATCCCGTATTGATGGAACTATCTTGGAGAAAGGAAAATGTATTTCGGATCTTTTGATGCTGGTGCTACGGTTTTTGTTTCGAAGAAGAGATAAAAGGGTGTACTTCATGAATTGGATGTGTGTTTGGATAATTCGTCATGGCAGTTTGGTTATTATATGGTTTTACGGGGTTATGTGCTTTCAACCATGGTCGGGATGAAACCATTATCATAGTTCATTTAAATGTAAGAAGGCTAGATTTGAGCAGTTAACCAGAAGATGTGACAACGGCGTTAATTCAATATTATTTATTTGAGGTTGAAGTGAATTATCACGGGCGAGTGTACTTAGCATCCGAAGATATCGGGGATGGATGGATGAAGATTCTTCATGATCCTTGTTCAAGCTTATTATCAAAAGCGAAGACTTGGAAATCTAGTTATTGTTGGGTGACTTTTACTTCTTCTTTTACCACTTGGGGGAATTGGACTCTTATCACCTCAAAATAACTATCACTTAAAGGAGTTACGTTGTAGTGCTCAGTGTCACATTCAATTGTGGATTTTCAAGAGGTTATGTACGTCTATTACTTGATGGTTGGTTGGGTGAAGAGTATAGAGTACTTAGAGATTCAAATGGGCATGAATTCTACACCGCTTTTGTTACATATGTGCAAGTTTAAGTCATGAGTTCGGCGTAGTTTACTGTGGTCAAATTCATTATATAGGGTTTTCTCCATCAGTTGTCACTACAAAGAGCCTACTGAATGATAATGGGGTTAATTACATGTTTTGCTAAGAGAGCTGAAAAGAGAGAGATTATGACGTATGAACACAACAGTTCATGCCTCGTACTCTAAAGAAAAGAAAAGTGTACGTTTCAGTGCGCTTTATCTTCCAAAGAAGAGAAATCTTCTTATGACGTTTGATCATATCAGTTCAAGCCTCGTTCTCCAAAGAAAAGAAAAGTGTACGTTTCAGTGCGCTTTATCTTCGGAAGAAGAGAAATCTTCTTATTATGACCATTCTCACCAACATGCTTCATGCTTTTTCCATGCGCATCAAGTGGATCTTCTTCTCATGTTTTTCTCAATGGTGATCTACTTACTGTTGATGGTTTTTCTATTTTTCAATAGCTCAATTAAAATGGCGATGGCGACATCATATGCAATTTTTGCGGGGGAGAAGTGGAAATAGACTACACATGGATGAGTTCACTTGTTTAATCAAGAATGGCAACTACGTATGCAATTCTTGAGGGGGGGAAGAAGTGTGAATTTTTTGCATTGTTGATTGAAATTTGAGAATATATGGTCAAACGGCTCCTAACTCATGTAAGAACCGAGATTCTTCTTATCGGATCATCTTCACATATAGTTTCTTCTAAGAGCCGTTGGTTGACATCTTCACGGGCTGATATGATTAAATGACAAAGTGCTTCTAGTTGCTGGGCTGATTTCTTTAATGAACATCTTTCTGTTCTTGTTTGATTGGGAGGGATTTTAGTTAAGGAGATTTGCTACATACAAGGTAATTGGAACGCATTTGATGAGATGAAGATGTTAACTATCTATTCCTCAACTGCACAATCTTGAAGAAGGTCGAGTCTACAGTCTGTTCTACATTTTCTGCTACAGGTTAGAAGACTAAAGACGAGTTGCATTTAACGATCTAAAGACTTCTACTTAATCTGGGCATTTATCAAACAGATTGTCGGTTTAGGGGAGAGCACTAATTGGAGGAGATTAAAATGCCAAATTTAATCCCCAATTAGATTTGCTCACATTATTCAGCAAGTTGATTCTCACAAGAGTTCAAATGTTCTTCTCAAAATATTTCTAGTATACGGACTTACAAAGAGTTTCTGATTCTGAAGTGTCAAAAACCAGCAAGGCGTAAGGAGACAAGCATCTATACGCGAGTAATCTTGACGAGATTAATACTTCTAAGTAATTGAAGATATCCCGGGAAGACAAATGTGATTACCGCAGAGAAACTCAAGGTTTGACTCATGGCGAGTAAACTTGATGAACTTAATTCTTCTAAGTGATTGAAGATATCCCAGGAAAACATATGTCATGACCGCAGAGAAACTCAAGGTTTTACTCATCAAAGCGTTTAGTGTTCTTATTCCAACGACGAGGGGGAAGTGATGTAATAGAAAGTTTCTGAAGATAAAAAGAGGTACACAAGTGTGTGATGATTTCGATGTTATCGCAATCATAAGAGGAGAGAGGATTGTGTATATTGGGGATGCTCAGCTGTTTCACTTGAGTGCTTAATCAGTGATTCGGAGATATAATCACTTATTCCGAAGTTGAAATCCACAGAGATAGTCCTCCGCAGAGATAATCAGTGATTCGGCCTGCTTCTTCAATGTTACGGTTTCTCTCTTGGGCATTCGGGTACTTCGGGTTCTTGAGCTTCATACACTTTCTTCAGGGGGAGAGAAAAGTATACATCGGGTTATTCTTTGGCTATTGGACTTAATCTGCTACTTCGATGGTATAAGTTTCTTTGTCTTCGGGTAAGTGTATTCGGGTTCGTGAGCTCTAGTTTAAGAGACTGACTGCATCAATTCAACTACGTGGGGGAAGTGGTCTCTTGACACCTTTTGGAATGGATAGCGTCAGACTTCAGTGGCTATGAAATTTGAGAAGATTATTTATGAGTGGGATGATACGTTGCTGTTCTTCTTCTTGATGGTATAACCCCGAATGGAGATCCTCGATTATCGTTCTTAAATGGAGCAGCGAGATTTATGATAATGGTGTGCTTCTCTGTGCACCTAGCTAAGGCAAGCTTGAAATAGAGCTTCGAATCTGCTTAGCTAAAGGATTTTCGGTTTGGGGGGAAGCTGCCAAAGTCTCACTTTCAGATGGTCCAATTTATTTCTTCGATTCAAGAGCCCTGGAAGCTTTGGTGGTGAATGTTTAAGAGTTGATGACTTCTATCTTCTACGACGTGCTGCTCGATATCCTTATCTCGGTACTCGTATCATCATCTTCTTTAACTATATCATCTACTCTATCACTGTATATATTTATCAGAAAAACAAAATACAAAAATATAAAACCAACAAAAAGAAAATAGAAAAATATAAAACCTTCAAAAACCTATAAAAATCAGAAAATTGAAAAATACCAAAAATATGTTTTCTCAAGACATGTCTTCTGGTATCGATAACATCTACGGTCTTAGAAATGTCATTCAATAATGGCACGGGACTTTAGATGAAGTTCGAACAGGAGGTGTAAATATTCTTTTCTAAACATGTCTCTAAATATGGCTTACAGTTATTTTAGACTGTAACCCGGGCTTCAAATGATGGCTTGCAGTTACTTCAGACTGTGACCCGCGCTTTAAACTATGGCTTGTTATTATTTCAGATAGCAACCCGCTCTTTTAAAGAAAGGAAAGTGCTGCGCTAAACCATTTTTCAAATATTTCGTGCACTTATCCTAAAACTATTTGAGGAAAGTATGTCGAAGGACTGCTGTTCCTACACAAATGTTTTTCCGTCTAAAATTCTTCAGAAAAATATTTGTTGTTTTCAAAAATGGTGGTAAATGAGTTGCTTAAAAATCAATCTTATTCAGAGTTTTCGAAATAAATTGAAAACTCAATCAATGACTTCAGCACTTTTAAACTTTTCATAAAATGAGTCATGGATTGAGGGGGATAATGTTTTTCAAATCTACATCGTCTAACGGGCTTTCTTAATTATCCTAATATGCTTAATTAAAAATGATGTTAACCTATGTTGAAGGACTAGGTGCCTAGGATATGATTGCTAGGATTAGATGATTAGAGTTTGATGAACACATGATTCCCATACATTTATATGATCTGATTGATATGTTGCATTGACTTTTATTAGTCGATTGTTTGGGTGATGTCGACCACCATATATTTGTATGTGTGTTCACTAACATATGCAGGTATATTGGTATAAAAGAATGTTCCCGATCCGGATCCCACATAATATGATGATTGGATGCCAAAAGGAAATGGTAACTATATCTTGGGTTGACAAACGAAAAAACGGAGCTTAATTAGACTTCCATAGAGAGTTGGCATTAATGCAACGTAAGAGGTCTCACTGCATCAGCAGATGGTTTTCTTCTAAGTGATTGAAGAAACAGAGCTTAATTTGACCTCAGTTGGCATTCAAAATGCAACGTAAGAAGAAGTCTCAACGCATATGCGACGGTTTTTCTTCCAACCCCTACAGCAACAACAACGGAAGCTTCTCAACCACTAATGTATCTTTGTGCAGGATAATCGTGATGATACCATTTTTCTAAAACTTTGAAAAATATTGTTTTTGAAAATGGAAAAATATTGTTTTGAAAATATATTGGACTAATTTTTGAAAATCACCGGACTTCATGTTATCAAAACCTAAGTCACTCAATTATTGACTTCTGTCATGGATTGAGGGGGAGAGTGATTTAATTTAAAATATTTTCAAACAATATATCTTCAAAAGAGTCCGTTTGTACGAAATTAAAGTGGCGATCTAAAGATTTAATGTTATGTCATGGTATGATTTTCTTTAGAATCAAGATCTTTCAAAATGAAATTTTTTCTGTTCTTGTTTGATTGTGAAATTGTTTTATTTTACCTAAAAGATCTCTTAAAACAATCATACCTGACACTAACAATCTTTAATGTCTTAAAATGGTCCTTATCTGTCATTTTTCAAAGTTAAATCAAGCCACGTCTTTCCCCAAAATCTTTTAAATGATTTAAATCAATTGGGATCACAAATCTCAAAAGGTTTGAAATTTTGATCGGGGTAGAGATCGTGAGTTAAATCTCTTATCTGTTTAAATGGAATTAGTTTTAGTCCTTTAAAGGCACTCCTGCCTCCATGTACCAAACGATTTCAAATACACGATGCACATGTTGAGGAGGATGATTTATCCAAAAACATGATGAGTATTTAAACTTGGCCACATATTCTCCCATGTTTTATAAACCTTATTAAATCACTTGGGATCCAAAATCTCAAAGGGTTTGATATTTTTGATCGGGGGAGAATTTGTGATTTAATAATGAAATTTGATAAAAGGTGATCGTTTTGATTTAATTGTGCAGGCTGCTTTCTCATATGTGCTAAACGCTTTCGAATCTCGAAGCACATATTGAGGGGGAGCAAACAAACTATTGAGGTACGAAAGCTTTTTAAAGTGATTTATAAAGTACCTTGATTGAGTTTTAAAATTGGTTTCTTAATGGCGCTTGTGATTGTGGATGTGCTTCAAAAGAACTCTTGCCTCTATGTGATAAAATGATTTCAAATATTCTATGCACATATTGAGGGGGAGAATTTTACCAAAGAAATTCAAATGGCTTTTTCTAAGGAAATTGTGATCAAGAAATTATTTCAAAGAAATTATTTCAAAGAACTCTTGCCTCCATGTGCCAAACAATTTTAAATAATATGCACATGTTGAGGGGGAGCATTTCTAAAATGATCAAAACTATTAAGGTACAAAATGCTTTGATCTCGTATCACAAGTACCTTGATTGTTTTTCCAAATGATTTTTCGATTGGTTTCAAGGAAGAATGAATTGTACCAAAAGACCGAGCATCTTACTTTATGTATGGAGTCATAAGGATGGTGAGGTTAGGTATTAGTTCCCACGATCCAGCCAGAGCCGAAGGGATCTACCCAGGGACAATCCACTAGATAGTGTAGAGTCCTTAGGTATATTGAAAAAAGGAGAAAAGTGAGATATGGGAAGAGTGCGGACTGAGATAGAGCTAGTACTGGAATAAACCCAATAAGGTTCTAGTAATGAAGTCTTGGTAAGCACTGAAGGGGTTGAAGAATGAAAAAGAAATAAATGTGAAAAGGGTGAAAAGAAATAGCCCTCCAATAATTCAACCTTAGGGCAGTAACCGGGTTCAATACATATGCTACTGGTGTTACTAAGGTAACACTGGTATTGAAGACAAGACGTCATGGACCCAGTGTGACGCACTGCACTAAACTTCCCAAACTACTCAAGTTCCTCTTAAAAGGGCTTGTTTCATTCTCACGGGGAACCGACATAATCTATCGACTTTCTCTTAGAGATTGTTGATATTGAAGAAGGAGACCCTCTCCCTAGTCTCCGGCATAGGAACCAAATGTGCACGATTGAGTCTAGAGCCAAGAGATCGTCCATAATATCTCATTAGGACACTAAATTAATGAAGACTTGCTGTTTCACACAATGTGGAAAGTAAGTATATATTGAGAGTCCTTCGCATTATCCTTGTGGTATTGCCAGAACATCTGAGTGATATGTAAAAATATTCATGATGAAGATGGAAATCCTTCTAGAGCCAACCTTAAACAAGCTCTTGGTGGGTGACATGTGAGATCTTGCAAAAGATCAAGCTTGTGAAAACTGGATAGAAACGATGGGGAGATTCAATCTTGAATCAACCTTGGTCCAGGAAATGGATTGACGGATGCTTTTGGAAAAACCGTTCGATGTGCAAACCTTCTTTTCTCTAGCGCATCGAATGTGTAATTATTTTTCAAACACAAAAAGTATCTCTGATTGAAAAAATACTTTTGAAAAAAACCGTTCGATGTGCAAATCTTCTTTTCTCTAGCACGTCGAATGTGTACTCTTTTCAAATACAAAAGGTATTTTTGATTGAAAATTGATCTTTCTCATAAAACCTTCGTCGTATTGCAAAACTCTTTCTTCTAAGCAATACACGATTGTTTTCAAATCATTTTTCATCAATCAGTGAATCTCAATTCGCTGGTTCACTCACCGTGTGTCTTCTGAGACGTTCGGTTTGAGAACAGAGAAATGGCGAAACCCTGTCAAGGAGATTCTTAGGAATCCTACCGATCACGTGCGATTTGTACTGATCAACGGGAACCGTGGGCCGTGGTACCTCAATTCGAAAAAGTGATCAAAGACACTTTCGTGTTTTATTGTTAACCGTGTTTGCAGTACATTTGGACGGTTGTACCGATCGAATTGAGCAGTCAATCCAATGCCACATGCTCACAGCATCCACACTTACTTTGAAGAAATCATGACTGGTGCATATCTACATAACCTCGCTCGATATTTCATACTATGCTTCGCTACGCTTTGCCGCAAATATCATGAACCAAGAAGGCTTCCGCTACTCTAATGGAAAGATGTCATGATTCAAAAGTGTGAGCATGTCGGTCCGAAAGTCACAACTTCACATGATGGCAACACAATAAAGGGTGATCCAGATTTATCTGGCTGATGATCTCAAAAAAAGCTCAAAGATCATCAAAGATGTGGATCAGTTAAAGGCCTCCACTAAAAGTACAAATCTATGCGGACTTTGAAGAATCGCTACACAAGCACAAAGAATGCGGAATTTGAAGAATTGTAGTCTACGAGCTTGGAACTAAAGACAAAGATAGAATGCTAGGATGCATAATGTATTTCATGGGGTGACCTCCCTTAGGGGGAGATTGTTAGGAATTAGAAAATTCCATGTTAAAGTGTCGGTCACCCCAATTATAAGTCTAGCATATGTTAGCTCGTAGACGTGTCGTTTGTTACGGTATTAAGTAGTTTATTTGTTAGTATTGTAGCGTAGTTTAGTTTAGAGCAACACCGTGGAGGAAGGACGGGTCTTTACCCAATGTATACCTGATCCACATGCCGATAGGAGGTCGTATTTCTTGTAACTATAAATACCCCTTCCATCCATGGAAGGGGTGGTGCTTTTCAATCTAATATTCCATAATTTGTAAACCAAGTCTCTAGCTTGAACACCCAACTCTCTAACTTTTCTCTCTAATGGCTAACATGTATTTTGATCATCCAAGACCACCCGAATCATCAACACAATAAAAATAAGGATCCTACACTGAGCCATCACAAATTTAATTACGCATAAAGGGACGGCATCACCCTTTGTTTGGGACGCCGTCAGGTGCAACTCCAGCAGCTTAAGTGTCTTTGATCTTGACTTATCCATTTTTTTTCATATATTCACTCCTTTTCGTCCAAATATGAATCATTCCAGCATTTTGCTTCCAAGAGACCTAAAAAGTGAAAAGGAACGAAATTAATCAGTAACGAATATAAAAGTGGGCGATTAAGGGCTTAAATGACCCCTTAGAAGTGTACGTTTTAAATCCTTATCACTTACGAACAAGACTTATTCTTTACGAATAAGGAATGTTCTTACGTATTAAACTTATTCTTACGAATGAGTATCCAATTTTACGAATAAGGATTCAAGTTACGAATAAGTTACTGTTTTCAAAATTGTTAACTGTTACGAATAAGTCACATACACATGATTACGAATAAGCATACAAAACTTCATATATTGTGTTTAAGTGATAAATGGGAATTTAAACTTCAAAATTAACACGTTCACTTAACTTATCATCACAACTACATGAAAAAGGACAAATGTGACTTAAAAACATGTAACAAACAATCTGATAACCTCAACAAGGACTTAGAGAATGAATCAGACTAATGCTGACACACTGTGTCTTTCAATGTCTGTTTCTGTATCTAATGTCTTTCAGATCACAAAATGGCTGCACCGCTGCACAACAATCTGATATCAATGCTCCTATGGAACTCACAATGGCCAATACATTCCCACAAGGTTATGACAAAGTAATTGGCAAGAACAACCTCCGAGCGGACTTCAACAACTTTACATGTTCTAAATCTTCGTGTCGAATTGTTGTGGACATCCTCCTCAACCACCCCTACAGATTCATGCTCACAAAGTCATCATCAATTACCGACTTCTACATCCATCAGTTCTGGCACACTATGGGAAAGATTGATGGGGAAGATTTTGTCAAGTGCACTTTGCACAATTCAGGAAGTCACTGTCACTGTTGAGGATCTTCGTTCAGTACTACTACTTCCTGCCATTAACTCTCCAGAAGACTACATCAAGATTCCTACTAAAATGGAGATTATGTATTTTATGATTGCTATTGGGTATGATGAGTCTGCTGGCATAATCACCACTCACTCTAGAGTTGACGTGAAATACATTCCACAACCATGGAGGACTCTCTACTTCATGATTGCCAAGTCTGTATCGGGAAGAGACGACAGTCATGAGCATCCCAAGTTGCCTCACTTATAGAAATTCTAGGGTATGGTCAATGTTTAGCACATCGACTATGCAAGCCTTGTATGGGAAGACATGATGCAACACCTCAAGAAGGGAGGTTCAAATATCCCTATTGTCCGATTCACAAAGCTGATCATCCATAATATTCTTAAGAAGCATGAGGACATCCCTAAAAGACTTGATGATCCTGCTAAACACACTATGAAGAAAGAGCTCACTCTGAAGACAGTTAGGTTTCAGGCGTCCAATACTCGTAAACAATGTGCAGAACTCCCTGCATGCCTTCTAACTGAAAAGGTCAAAGAAGCTCCTTCATACAGATATTATCAGCAAGCTCTTAAAGCATAGTGTGTTGGGTTAATGGATGAAGCCACTCAGGCTCCATCAGTTAAAACAAGAGCTAAGAATATTAGGATTTTGGGTAGTACAACAAAGAAGTCCAAGTCATAGATCTCCAAAAGAGTTATAAAGAGAAGAATTCCTACTCAAGTTGTAAAGCCCTAACCTTCTCCATAGCCCACATCACAGCCAGATGAGGACTCAAAGACTGAATCAGATGAACGCGTGGTTTATGATGAAGTTCATGTTTATGACTCTACCAAAGAGAAGGAGCAAAAGGAAAGTCCAACACTAGAGGAACTTGAGAAGGATATCGACTCCTACAGATCAGAAGATGAAAGTGACAAAACTGACAAAGGGAAGAGACCTTTAACTGCAGAAGAACAACAAGACTTAGACTCAGAGCATGATCCGGAGGAACAAGAGGAAAGACTATTTCAGAAAACCTTAAAGTAAAAGAGGACGGAACACCAAGCCTCTACCTTTGCAGTTAATCAACCCGGCGGGGTAGGAGGTTCAAGTAGTGGTGCTCCATATACCGAAGAACTACCTCATGTCACCCAAATCCAATCTAATCCATTTAATCAACCCGGTAAGGACACAAGTGACACCACCAAGTTAACCACTCAGGAAGAACAACAACAACAACAACAACAACAACAACAACAACAACAACAAGATGAAGAGATGTATGATGTTGTAGGAGACTATCATGATCAGGAAGAAAGGATTACTGATGATGATGTTCTAGAGGCTGTAGAGGAGTTAAAACGCAAAAAGGCTGAAGAAGAAGCGGCAAGGGCTGAAGAGGAACGTCTAAAGAAGGAAACCGACAATTATATCGTCGACAACCCATCTCAAAAACCTCAACCATCTTTTGAAACACCAATTGACACCTCAACAAGACCTGAATCATCATCAGCTTCATCCCCTCCACCAACACATACAACAACAAAATAATTTAAGAAGAAAGCTGATACGTGGATGTCTCTTGCAAAGACTAAAATTCAAAAGGCGGTGTATCAATCCTGGACAAGAAAGCAAAACCGTTTAGAAGCACAAGTTAACACATGTACGACTTGGTCACTGCCTAATGGCCCAGATGTCCTCATTCCAAGAATCTAAAGATGTTATTCAGAAGATTCTCTCCAGGGATGTTCAGGGAGAAATGAATGAACTCATCATCAATTATGTACAGACATTTCTTACTGAAAACATTCCTGAAGTCACCAGAGAACTCTTCAAACGACAACTGCAACCAATGTTGAAGACTATGGTCAAGCAGATTCTCACCACAACACCGGTGGTAATGCAACCAATGTTGAAGACTATGGTTAAGCAGATGCGGGGAAAGAGAAAAGACCGAGGAAATATGACGACCAAGATCCGAACCCCAATGCAAAGAAACAAAAGAAAACCGGAGGATCATCATCATCCATGCCACCACCACCAGTCAAGACTGGCACCACCTCCACATAACAAGCTGCTCAGCAACCTTCATCTGATAAGCCAAAGGAGTCCGAGACAGCACCGATAGAACAAGAACACTTTACCTATACTAGTGAGGACGAGTATGAGCAACCAGAGCCTCAACCTACACCTCAACCGTCACCAAAATCAAGAACTAAACCATCATCAAGGAAGAAAGGAAAGAAATCTACCGTTGTCTCATGGTTAGACAATGATAACACAGAAGAGTATGATTGGTTCAATAACTTGGCCGAGGCACAACCACCCCTTGAAGAAGATCAAGAGCTAGTGGATGGTCATACAATGGAGCAGGTCCAAGTACTTAAAGTCAGTTCAAGATCAAGAAGATGACCAAGAAAGAACTCCGACGGATCAAGAACGACACCTTCACTTTGCTAAACTAAAGATCCAGAAGCGCGATTGTGCTAGAATGTCACTAAGAAAACATTGCCCATGCAATGTCAAACAACATTGAATGGCTCAATCCAGAGTACAACATTGATCATTCAACAAAGAAACATGGACCTTATTACACTGATTGGACCAAGCCACTTCCTCTAATCGGCAAACCTAAACAACTTAAGATTCCATTCAAGTTCTTCTTCAACAATGACCTCGAGTTTTTCAACAAGAAAGCTCCATCAGTAAGAAGTATGCTACATCCTTGACTTTCAACATACCTGCTGCCTCATTCTCCAATAAGGCTATTGAAGAAGACGCCACCAGCTTGTTCATCGACAAAGAGGTGGAGTACGACAATGATGCCTTGTTAGGGATCCACCATTGGCCTGAAAGGCATAGGCTTTTCTACAAAAGCATCAAGCTCTGCAAGTCTAACAAGGATGTCAAGCATGACCAACGGATCGTTGTTATCATGTCTGTCTCTACGGCTACCAAGTAGGATTATTCCTTCTTGACCAAGATCATGGTGAAAAGACAAGATGAAAAGAAGTACGAGTTCTCAGAAGCTGACTTTCCTGACTTGTCTCTCAATGACATTGAAGACATGTCTCTACTCAAGGTATAAGGAAGTAGGTGACACACCCCGCCGAAGGTGGAAACGCGAGGTGTAACTGGAAAGGAACAAAAGCACAAGATAATAGAACATACCAACGTTTAGGATTTAAAGTAAAGATTACATCATTACAATACTAGTTTAGCCGACATCGGCAAATATAATATAAAGTTTAGTTCCCAAAAGATTGCGTTTTAATACATAATGATTAGTAGTGACATGTGAAAACTTCATTATGCAAAGACCTTGAGGAAAAGCTTACTGACGATCACCTGAAATGCATGAGAGAAAACGGGTCAACTATGAAAATAGTTGATGAGTGTACACGTTTTATATAATATGAAAACTCTTAAGAGAGAGTCAAAGGTTTCGGTCATTGAGAATAGTCCACAAAGAAAAGGCATTGTAAATCCACTCAGTTCCAAGTTCCGCCCATACAAAACTTGCAACCTGTGTGTTCACAACCCATTGCACAAATTATGGTGTGTCTATTAGTCAAATGTACGCTGTCATAATAGTTCATAATATAGCACCACGTATATAATAATGTATGCCAGGAAAAGCCCCTAGAATAAATAATATGTGTCCCGTAACATAGTGAACGAGAGGTTGGCCGACCTCTAATAGCGCTATCCATACTACCTACTGGTAGGAGACTAACAATGCGAATGTATGAACAATACATCATACAACTATTATATACAATTAATGCTCCAACATGGGAGACTTTGCACCGCCCAACAGGGGAGACTTTGGGTCAAGAACGCTCCACCGAAACGGCGAGACTTTTAGGTCATAGTACGTATGGTTCAATAAGTTCAAACAAGTCATAAGTTCATAATTAAGTTCAAGTATTTGATTCAAGTTCAAAAGTTCAAGTCAAACGAGTTCATAAAAGTAGTAATCAATTTAGTTCAAGTATGGTTCATGCACAGCCCCAAAATATTGTAAAAACGGTAAAAAGGGGATTGTGATTACTCACCTGTTGCAATAATTATAATGACAAAAGTGGGTACACTGAAATGAGGTGCAATCTCTATCCGCAACCTATTATGAATGATATGCTCTAATGTAAGTCATGAAATAATTTTGTGCATGCAAACTCATATGATATCCATACCACTTGTATATTTGAAAATAAAGTTTATCGTCAAAAAAATAAGTTTATATCGTCTTGGCAAGTTATAAAATACTTTATGCTTATATATATTGAAACAACATCCCACGATAGTCGTTTAGAAATAGAACAAGAATTTATAGTTTTTCGTCGTAAAATAATATACTTTGACAATTCATGAAAATGACTAATTTTGAGTGATCGTATAATATTCGTTATACCTTCGTTTGACGAACAGTTAAACATTTTGAAAAATAGAATAGGCGAACTCACTTTTACTTATAGACTTCGTTTTCTTAAAAACATTCTATCGATATGAAAAATGACTCCAAACATGATCACTCGTGTTAATGTATACTAATATATTTTTGATAAATCGACTCATTTAGGTAATGCTTAAAACTCATTTTTTCCCCTTAAATAACCCTTGACAGCTTGTATTTTCGTAAAATTAGTTTTCGTAGTTAAACTTGAAAATAGCGTAACTTCTTCGTTATAAATCCGTTTTAACCCATTCAAGCGACCACGATTTTGTTTTAAAGTCTATTTTCTGAATATCTAGCCCAAAATAATCCATGACCTGTCGAAATTTCCAGATTTTACAAAAATGAACAGCCCTTAATTATAAGTTGTCGAAAATGATTTTTCTAGTGTAATACTTGTTTCAACCACTTCAAATCAACACCAAATCTATTCTAATCATACCATACACCTTCTTAGGGTGTCACGGGTTCCTAAACTTCATCAACAATGATATGTTTCATGGGAATAATTATCAATGACCAAAAACTTGTAATATGAAATAAAATCAAGTAAAAGTGGTATAAATACGTATGATACTTGCATGTTTTTGTACTAGCATGATAAAAATAGCTCAAGTAACATGATAAAAGTTTAGTAAATATTATGAAAAGCTTACTAGTATTATGATGAGGTTTAAGTAACTAGGTACTAATTACTTATTGGTTTTTATTCAAAAACCTTATATAGAAGTATCCTAGGGTTTATGTAATCACTTGTTCTTGAAAAACTTATGGTTTCTCCCTTGGTTTCTTGCTTGGCCGAATCCCCAAAGAGAAAGGAGAGTGTTTTCTTTTACTTTCACCTTTAGAATGTGTAGTGTATGTGTTTTTGGATAAGTAAAATATGAGTATATTATAAGTATTTAGTAAATATCTTCACATAAGGTGTATGTGTACATTTAATAAAGTTAGATGTATTTTTGTTAGTTAAATGTATATAATGTTATGTATATAGTGTATTTGGTACATTTAATTAATTATTAAGTGTAGCGTTAGCTTGAAATCGATTTTAACGGAACAAAATAAAATATATCGAAGTCATAAAAATTATAAAAATACATTTCTCGCAAGAATTGAGTGAATAAATAATTATCGAGTTGAATTTACGAAAACCGTCAGAATATATATATATAACAATTTATATACAAAATAAATTCAAAACATCTGGTAAACTAATAATATAATTTTTATAGTCTTAAAATGAGTATAAAAATATATTAGCGTAATTGTTGGAAGTGTCGGATCAATTATTCAAAATAAATGATCGCGCGATAGTGTGTATTTAATAGAAAAATATACGTTAATGAATTATGCAAACCCATGCATGAACTAATATGAAAATAATGTTACTGATGATATGTAGGCTAACTCTAGTCTATATGTAGTGTTCTCAATGATGTTTCATGAATACGCAAAACCCTACTTGCTATTAATTTGACACTTGTAAACCTAGTTTACGAAAAATGATGAATAAAAATCATGAATATAATTTTTTCTCCGGGAATGAATAGTGTTTTGTGAATAGTAATTTTTTTGAAATAACCTCTCAAAATATCAACTCGACATCAAAAACGATGAATAGTAAAATGATGAATAGTAATTGATGAATAGTAAATTCCCGAGATGAATAGTAAAATTTTTAAAGTTTGCAAAATGACCGGAAATTGAGAATTGTGACATCTTCCCTCGCCGAATCAATGCCCCGTGATTCAATTATTGATAACT